>ONZH01004579.1:1200000-1662314 GCA_900303285.1 Rhinella marina | reverse complement strand
TACACATAGTGCAGGGAACGGACTTCAGTAAAGGAAATAAATAGGCGGAGCTAGCAAGAGCCGGTTACGCCTATTTATGAATATTGATTATTAATATTCCACAAAATATTACTAATTAATAATAGCTCCTTTAACAGCCAACATAAAGTAGACATATGGGGAATGTAAAATAATAACTATTTTTGGAGGTATTACTATTTATTTTGAAAGTAGAGAAATTGAAATTTGGAAATCTGCTAATTTTTCCCAATTTTTGGTAAATTTGGTATTTTTTTATAAATAAAAATGAAATATTGTGCCACAAATTTACTACTGTTGTGAAGCACAATATGTGATGAGAAAACAATCACAGAATGGCCTGGATAAGTAAAAGCGTTCCAAAGTTATTACCACATAAAGTAAAACATGTCAGATTTGCAAAAAATGGCCTGGGCAGGAAGGTGAAAACAGGCCCGGGGTTAAAGGGGTTGTCTGTTTTTATTTTGTTTTTTTTTTGTAAGAGCGCTGCCTTCTCTGCTCTGTTTACTGCTCATCACTGCAAATGACGAGCAAGGAAGGTGAAAACAGGCCTGGGGTTAAAGGGGTTGTCTGTTTTTTTTTTTTTTTGTAAGAGCGCTGCCTTCTCTGCTCTGTTTACTGCTCATCACTGCAGAGCTGGTGAACAGAGCAGAGAAAGCAGATCTGATATTGATGACCTAGGTCATCAGTAGCAAAAAGAGGGCTACCCCTTTAGGGCTCATGCACACGAACATATTTTCTTTCCGTGTCCGTTACGTTTTTTTTGCGGACCGTATGCGGAACCATTCACTTCAATGGGTCCGCAAAAAAAATGGAAGGTACTTCGTGTGCATTCCGTTTCCGTATGCATGAGCCCTTAACAGTAGGACTGGAGGGAAGGAGTAAGGGCTCATGCACACGACCATATGTATTTTGAGGTCCGCAAAAAACGGATCCGCAAAAAATACGGATGACATCCTTGTGCATTCCGTATTTTGTGGAACAGAACAGCTGACCCCTAATAGAACAGTCCTGTCTGTAATGTGACAATAATAGGACATGTTCTATTTTTTTGCGGAACGGAAGAACGGACATACGGAAATGGAATGCATACGGAGTAACTTCCGTTTTTTTTTGCGGACCCATTGAAATGAATGGTTCCGCATACGGTCCGCAAAAAAACGGAACGGAAACGGAAAGAAAATACGTTCGTGTGCATGAGGACTTAGATTGAGAATTTGGCAATGGGCAGGGGCCGTTTCAATATTTGCCTCAGGCAGCAGAAAAGCTAGGTGCACCAGCAGTTACTGAGGAGGGGGGTTCCCCGGACCCCCGCGCGGCTGCTTCCTCGGCAGCAGAGGTCCTGGTTGGGCAGATGGATGTCACTGGTTAGGAGTGCATGTCGGGAGCTCGCAACAGGAGCCAGAGGAGCTAGAAGAGAAGATTCTCCCCTTCTCCTACTAGGCAAATATTTGGGTTTTCATTTTCGGGGAGCTTTTTATTTTGACAGATGTTTATCTATGGAATGTTCTTGTTTTTATTTTGAAGCTTTCTCTACTTTTTTTGAATGGGTTGTTGTGCGTGCAATGAAAGGTGGTATAGTACATTATTTAGATGATTTTTTGTTTGTTGGTCTGGCTGATTTGCTCATTAGTGAGGAGTTGCTGAAGGTATTTTGTTCAGTTTGTACTGATTTTGGTGTTCCCCTTGCTTCTGAAAAAAAACTGTTTTGCCTTCTAGTTGTGTAGAGTATTTAGGGATAGTGATTGATTCATGTGTTGGTGAGTTTCGTTTACATATCAAAAAAATTTTAAAAGCAAGTGGTTTAGTTCAAGGTTTTTTATTGCATCATAGTGTTACTGTTATGGAAGGTCAATCGTTATTGGGTTTGTTAGCGTTTTATTGTAGGATTATGCTTATGGGAAGGATTTGTTGTAGGCAGCTATCTTCTCGCATCGCTGGTTTTTAGTAATCCTTGCTTGCATGTATCTTTAGGTAAGGATATAAAGGATGATCTTTTGATATGGTGCATTTTGGGATGCTCATGGGTGCTCTGCTTCATGGGTCTCAAATGAAGTATTGTCTAAATTGTTTTTGTTGGAGCTGTTTCCAGTGGTAGTGGCATTGGTGTGGAATAAACAAATTAGTTTACATGCAGATAATAAGGGAGTAATTTTGCAATTCTTTATCTTCTAAATGTCCTTTGGGACCATCTGCCGATGTTTATGGGACTCCTTGTCCGGAGCACCTATGGGGACTGATTTGGTCCTAGCTTTGGATCTGGTGAGTCGCTCTGTTGCTGTGGCCACATGGAAAGGTTATTTATCAGCTTTGGCATTTTGCTTGCATCTGTTTGGGCAGAAGCTGGCACATGGTTCAGGCTGTAGGATTTTGGCTGGGGTTTCATTTTTTCGTAAACTTTTTGGGTCTCAGTCACTTTCTGAATTTTTCTTGATTAAGCAGCTTTTGAAAGGTTATACATCCATTGGTCATTTATCTGATGGTCCTTGTCCTATTTCTCCTGAATTGCTGTTAAGGTTATGTAAGGTTACTTGTCAGTCTGTTTTTCTGCCTATTTTGTATGGCTTTTATTTTATTTTTTGGTTCTTTGCGAATTGGTGAGTTGTTACCCCGTTCTAGGTTTTGCCGTTCTGGTTTGGTGCTGCATCATGTTTGTGTCTATTTTCATAGAGAGGTCAAAAACTGATCAATCTGGTAAGTGTTGTTATTTGCGTATTGGTGCTATGAATGATAAGACTATTTGCCCTGTTAATGCGGTATCGCGGTATTTGGCTGTCCAGCCTTCCTTTTTCCTGGTTCATGAGTATTTGTCCCCTTTGTCTCAGTTTCAGTTTAGAGCGGTTGTATCTAAATGTTTAACTGAATTGGGTTTTGGTGCTCAATTTTTCTCCTCTCATTCTTTTCGTATTGGGGCGGCTACCGACGGCTGGTTTGCATGAATCAGTAATCAGATGGATTGGTAGGTGATCCTCAAATAGGTATCTGCTTTATGTTCGGCCTCATTTGTTGATTATTCTAATTTTATTTAGTTTTTACAGGTCGAGATGTTTGGATTCTGAGCCACTCTTATATTCATTGGGCACATAGGAGGGCTGCAAAGTGCTGTTATGGCGTGAATTTGTCCTTGTCTTCGGAATCCGTCAAAATCTTCTGGGCCGGAGTTCGTGGTCTCCGCTAGGCAGGTTTGGTTGATCTCATTTTGCATTTGCATGATGTTTTTCCTAACCCAGAAATGATGATTATTATTCATTTAGGAGGCAACGATATTGGGTGTGGTGATACCATGGACTTGGTCTTTCAAATAAAAAGGACAGTGACTGATCTGCATTGCCTGTTTCCTAATACTCGTTTCATTTTCTCTGAGATCATTTCTAGGTGGTGCTGGAGAATTTATCCGGAGCTGAAGTTTAAGGATATTTTAAACCTCAACTTTCAGGCTATAATTGAAATAGCTGTTGGTGGGGTTGGGCACTTGCCGCTTTGTTAAAGCAGCATGGGCCGGGTGGATGGTTTACATATATCATTCTGTGAAAGGATGGAGGAAGTGTTGTTCTTGATTAATGAGCCTGATTTATGACTAGGCTCAGAACATGTTGTGGTTTTTGGTTTAAGATGTGGTTTAATAAGCAGGCCATGGCCATTTACCTCCACTCTCTTGTGTTATGTTTTATTTATTACTAATGCATTGTTCATCTCCTCAAAAAGTTACGTCAACGCCAAGTTCATTAGTGAGGGCTGCCTAATGTCCAACTACTTCTTATCTGAAGAACATCACCTAAAGGTGGCAGGACACATTTTTGCCCTATCTAGAAGGTCTTTATCCAGAAAGACTTATCAGAACTGCATGGCTTCCTCCAGGCCTTGGTACCTGATATTGCTACCTGCAACTAGTACCTGCTAACAAGTATCCCTTTTCCAGGTTCAAAATTCCTGCTTGATCAATTGGTGCCTGCCATGGGAACTTTCAAATGAACTGTAAGAGAACACGCAACAGTCTTGAACCACCTCCACTGGACTCCACTTCTTGATGAATAAATATTGCTGGTGACTTATCATACCTCAGCTCTTTCATTTTTAATGATTAGTGAATCTGTTTTTGCTATGTCCATCTTTTTCATCACAGCAGTCTGCCTTTTTGAATCAACCCCAGAAGGGTGGCAGGGTTTGGTCACTGTAATGCAGTTTGGCGCCTCCTTTAAATCCCTTTTTAGGTGCTGTCCCACCAGGTATTCCCTTCTCATAAAGTACCAACTCTCTAAATGTACTTAATATATTACCTGGTCTTCATAGTAACAGAGCTACAAACAAATGGGGTCATTTATCAAACTGGTGTAAAGTAGAACTGGCTTAGTTGCCCATATCAACCTTTCAAATTTTTTTTAATTTTTTTTTTTTACACATTTTCTCCTGAATATGGCAACACCCCATGTGTGGTCGTAAAGTGTTGTTTTGGCACACTGCAGAGCTCAGAAGAGCCAGAGCACTTTTAAATAGTGCCAGAGCTCTTATAAAACAATGCACACTAAGGACTATAACAGGTAACTCCTGTAAGGGGAAACAGATGAGCGGTGAGGGGTGGATTTGGAATTGACTTTACCTGGACAAATCTCACTGAACCAATCAGGTTATGAGGCCAGTGGAGGGTGATTAAGAGGAACGGGGAGAGAGCAAGGCATGATGTCGGGAGGCTGCAGCAGAAATGCCATATACCTCGATGTTGGTTAAAGGGATGATTGGCAATTGGAGGCTAAGGCCTGATCCATATCCAACAGTGGGCAAGCTCCTGATGCCCAGGCCTGTTCTATGCCTGTGTATTTTTGCATAGTAACTGATTACTGAGAAGACTAGCACTTTTCTATGACTAGCACTACCAGTTTTATTGGTGCATTGCATTCCACTAGTATATAGCCATGAGTAAGGTGGCAGCAGCCCCATTACCTATAGTGTCCATAGCTGTATATGTTTGCACCTTGCTTTTTAATGGCTGCATATACAGCTGCTGACCTACCATAATGGAGAATAAGTGGTTGCATTGCCCTTTGCATTAGCACTGGTGTCACTGACATTGGTGCCCTTCCTTACCTTGACTTTTGAGGTGTGTGGCACCAGATTACCAGTTTTAAAAAAAATAAATAAAACATGATTTTGGAATATTCGGTCATGAGATTTGCTATATATGTCTATGGGCTCATGCACACAACCGTTGTTGTTTTGTGGGGCCTGCAAATTGCAGATCCGCAAAACATGTATACCGGCCATGTGTGTTCCGCATTTTGCGGAACAGAACAGCCATCCCATGATAGAACAGTCCTATCCATGTCCGTAATTTGGACAAAAATAGGACATCTGTCAAGGGTTTTGATAGCATGTCATGATAATATATTGAATTATTTTTTTGATAATTTAGAGTTGTTAACCAAATGTGTGGAATTTATGCAAATTTATGCAAAGTACCCATAAGACGCACCTAGGTTTTAGAGGAGGAGAGTAAGAAAAAAATATTTTTCATTAGACCTCAGGTCAGACCAACAATCAGACCCCCAATGTTAATCAGACCTCAGCTCACAGCCCCAATCAAGCCCCCAATGTTAATAAGACCCCAATAAAACCTCAGATCAGACCCCAATGTGAATGACCCCCAATCAGACCTCAGATAAGAGCCCCACTGCCTCTCATATCAGACCCCATATGCCTCTCATGTCAGCCCCCATATGCCTGTCTTGTCACTTTTCAGCCCCCATATGCCTCAGTTCAGCCCCCATATGCCTCTCAATTCAGCCCCCATATGCCTCTTAATTCAGCCCCCATATGCTTCTCAATTCAGCCCCCATATGCCGCTCAGTTAAGCCACCATATGCCCCCATCAGCCATCCAGCTCCTCTCTGCCCGTGCTCCGCTTCCTCCTGCCGCCGGCTGTGCTGTGAAGTGGTGCGCACAGCGTGAGGTCACAGAGCGCCCACACACTGTGTGCAGCCCTGAGCAGCCAACAGCCAAGCGAAGGACGGGAAGAGGTGAGTACAGACTCTTCACCGCATCCTGGTCCTCCGGTGCTAATGAGCGCTTCCATAATTCGCCCCATAAGACGCAGGGGCATTTTTCACCCACTTTTGGGGGGGAAAAATGTGTCTTATGGGGCGAAAAATACGGTAATGGAGATGAGCAAATCGATTCATAGGAATTGATTCATTCTTCGAGAGTTTTTCACCTGCGAGGGACTCCCCCAGCTGCTAAAGAAGCTCTCCTGTACCACTTGATTGACAAAGGTGGACAATCTCGCACCTATACAGCTGCTCCTCCAAGTAGTTCCACTCTCGGAGCAGCAGAGTCTCTGTGCTTCTGCCACTACTCACAGCAGCTCCACAGGCGCAGTATTATCAGGGTTGGGCGAGATGTCCGGCCCTGTTAATCAAGTGGCGGAGGAGCTTTTTCAGCAGTGGGGACAGCCCCTAGCAGGTGAAGAACTCTCGTTGATAAGACAAATCCATCCATTCATTTCCAGTGGACACCTCTTTGTGCACCACCCGCCAGTAAGTAGATAAGGCCCTGTTCACCTGTGTTTGGCTCTTGTTTTTAATTAATCCAATTTCTGTTTTGATTCATTTTGACATTGATATCAGAGTTAAAAATGATGGGACAACCAATTTTTGTAAACAGAATGCTACAGAATGCATTTCAATATTTAAAGGGATTTTTCACATCATAAAAATTGATGGCACATTGCTGATCTTCTTGTTGCTGGGGTCCAAGTCCAACTGCTGGGACCGCAATCAATACTCAGATTGCAGAGGGCAAAGGGCAAGGTTTTCTACTGAACAGCACCGTTCCCAGCCACCAGCTGTGAGGTAACTGCAGTGAATAGTGCTGTGTCAGCCGGTGTTCACCACAAGTTATTTATACCGCATGCTGAACTGTGTACAAAAAGAAATGCCTTTTTTTTTTTTGCACCACCTTAAACAAAAAAAATTAAAAATTGTAAAAGTCATATGTGGTCAAATTGTGTTTCTGAAAGTTTTTTTAAAAAAATTAAAATTTGGAGGGCATGTTTCCGTGGGAGATATTTTTGGAAATAGTGTCCACTGGACATGGAGAAGACAGTGGGAAGAAGAGGGAGGACAAGAACTTATATTGTGATTAACATATTTAGATTGTGAGCCCCATTGGGGACAGCCCAATGCTAATGTCTGTAAAGTGCTGCGCAATATAGTAGTGCTATATAAGTGCATAAAATAAGAGGAAGAGGGAAGTGGGGCAGGATCCAGAATAGCAAAGAAAAAGAAAGGAGTGGATAGTGGATTGGGGCTGACATCTGACAGCAGCCAAGACTCTGTAACATCCAGCCCCTAAGCCAAGCTTAACATCAGCCACTTCACCAACCAACAGATCCTGGGTAGGGGTGGGTTTGGCAAAGTATATTGGGTAGATGAGCATTCTCCAATTGTTTTCCTCAGGTGGTCCTGGCATCAGTCCCTGAACGAAACATCTACACGGGCCATCAATATAATAACAAAAAAATGAAACAATGCATACACCATCATGAGAGAGTGGCAGATACTCTTCACAGCCAAAAACTGCCCATTCCTATGCCACCTGTATGCCGCTCATCAGTCTCAGGATCATTTGATCAATTTGTGTGGCTACCTGAACATCGACAGTGCAAGGCGAGAAAATGGAAAATGTACCAAAAAGAGAATAGAGTGGAAAATAAAAGTTAAAGAGGACGTGTCACCTCTCCTGACATGCCTGTTTTAATAGCTCCATGCATTCCCCATGTAATAACAATTCTGGAGCATCTATTCTTATGTCTGTATGTTGTGCCATTCCTTTATTATTTGCACTAGAAGTTATGAATGAATTTCTATTTGTCTTCAGTAAAGGAACAGAGGGGAGGTGACCAGTTGGGGGTGTGTACCTGCACAGTCTCATTCTATCCAATCAGTGCTGCCATGTTCAGACTGTGCAGGTACATACCCAGGGGCGTAGCTATAGGGGGTGCAGAGGTAGCAGTCGCTACCGGGCCCAGGAGCCTGAGGGGGCCCAAAGACCCTTGTGCTACATAAGAAGATGCACAAAGCACTGAGGGAAGGGGGTCCAAGCTGAACTCTTGCAACAGGGCCCATGAGGCTATAGCTATGCCCCTGTACACCCCCCCAACTTGTTACCTCCCCTCTGTTCCCTTACTGAAGACAAATAGGAATTCATTCATAACTTCTAGTGCAAATAATAAAGGAATGGCACAACACAGAGACATACGAATAGATGTTCCAGAATTGTTATTACATGGGGAATGCATGAAGCGATTAAACAGGCATGTCAGAAGTGGTGAAAGGTCCTCTTTAAGGCCAAGATTTTAGTTAAAAGAGAGATGGCAGGCATGTCTTAGGATGCAAGGTGGGGTGTGTAATTCTTGGTAAGTCCTTGGTCAAGGTATTTAGATGCAGATCTAGGGCAGCAAATTGAATGTCTGCCCTGGGTGAAGGAAAGATCTACTACTCTGAGATGGGAGGTCAGATGGACATCAGTATAGAGAATGGAAAGAATATAGGCTGCCATAAACTGAACTTCTTCTCCAGAATCCATTGTAACATATTAGGGAAATGCTAGAGAATGATTTGATAATAATAATAAAAGTATGGCTGCACAACATTTCACATGCAAACAATAGAACTAAGGAATGGGGATCATTCTAAATTAAAGTGGTATTATACCTATTAGAAATGAAAATTGAAAAAATAGAAGCTCTTTGCACACATTTTTGATCAAACGTGTGTCGGGCCCATCTACCAGGCGTCAAGGTGGCTTCCGCAGATGGGTACCTAACACTAACAGACTGCCTCTCTTGGACTTACCTAAGCCTACAACATTCAGGGCGGTGTAGGAACCAGCTATAGTTATACTCTGCTCAGAAGCCCCAGGCAGATGGGTGTTGCTCAGACTAAAAGAGGCCGCTACCCTCAATATATACTACAAGAAAATTTAGACTAGCAATTCGTAGCTGTTCCTACACCGTCCTGAATGATGTAGGCTTAGGTAAGTCCAAGATAGGCAGTCTGTTAGTGTTAGGTACCCATCTGCGGAAGCCACCTTGATGCCTGGTAGATGGGCCCGACACACGTTTGATAAAAAATGTGCGCAAAGAGCTTCTTTTTTTTCAATTTTCATTTCTAATAGGTATAATACCACTTTAATTTAGAATGATCCCCATTCCTTAGTTCTATTGTTTGCATGTGAAATGTTGTGCAGCCATACTTTTATTATTTTTCTGTATGCTTGCTTTATGGATATGCACCTGTGAATATGAATTGCTAGTCTAAATTTTCTTGTAGTATATATTGAGGGTAGCGGCCCTTTTTTTAGACTGAGCAACACCCATCTGCCTGGGGCTCCTGAGCAGAGTATAAATGTAGCTGGTTCCTACACCGCCCTGAATGTTGTAGGCTTAGGTAAGTCCAGGAGAGGCAGTCTGTTAGTGTTAGGTACCCATCTGCGGAAGTCACCTTGACGCCTGGTAGATGGGTCCGACACACGTTTGATCAAAAATGTGTGCAAAGAGCTTCTATTTTTTCCATTTTCATTTCTAATAGGTATAATACCACTTTAATTTAGAATGATCCCCATTCCTTAGTTCTATTGTTTGCATGTGAAATGTTGTGCAGCCATACTTTTATTATTTTTCTGTATGCTTGCTTTATGGATATGCACCTGTGAATATGAATTGCTAGTCTAAATTTTCTTGTAGAGAATGATTTGATGACATTTAAACTATTGTCTATCACCCCCCATCAGATTTTACGCAGCAGAGCTGATATGTGGTCTCCAGTTCCTCCATGGGTATGAGTCCGAAATTGCTCTTCTCCCTGGTGTTGGAGATTTGTCATTGTTTTTTATTCTTTCATTGCAGAAATCTAAAGCAGCCGAATACCTTGTTGGATAGGCTAGCCCAAGATTATGTCACCTACTCCAATAAGTTCCATGGTGTGATGGGAACCCTCCATTACAGGGCCCCTCAGATCATAAAAAGCTATGGCACAGCAGTTGACTCATGGAGTCTGGGGATTGTAGTGCCCAAGATGGCATCGGGACACCACCCATTTTACCACGGGTCCTTCCGGAAAATGGCCATTACCACCAAAAGCCAAAAATTCCAACTTGGCTTGATGCTGACATGAAACATCTTGTCATAAAACTGCTGTGCAAGAATGCTAACCAGTGTTTGGGTGTGCACGAGAACATCTGGGAACATTCATTGTTTTACATCATCGGCTAGGAGGAGAACAGGGCACAGTCACCATTTACACCATTTCATCCAGTTCTGGAGAAACAACATTTGCATTGGACGAAAGATAAATGAGCCCTTCACCCTGTGGCGAGATTTAGCTATATGTCACCAAGCTGGGCCTGGTAAGATCCTCATCCTCTGGTGATAACTCTCATTAGTTGAGTTCTTCATCATTGCCCTTCTTTCTGTGCCAATAACTGTGTCTCTGCTTCTTCTAAGGTAGATAAGATGATCTGGGCTGTGTATGAATCCATGACCATCTGGTGAGTCATCATTACACAAACAGGACATCCACCATTATATCAGTACTTTATATCTCATCTTACATAGCTGGGTGCTTTATTATAAAGACCATTCCCCTAAGATAACAGAACCCACAGTAGATAGATGTATTTAAAATGTCTAAGGCCTCTTTCACACTAGCGTTAGCACGGATCCGGCACCTAAAGGGTGCCAACGGATCCGTGCTAACGCTGATACATGTTTGGAGCCGGAGCAGCGCTCTGGCCCCACACATGTTGACAGACATTGGGACAGCAATACATACAGACATACACACACAAACACATACATACTTACATACTCCAGCCCGGGACGCCGGCAGCATGTCTTCACGCGCCTCCTGCGCGCAGTGATAACGATTCCCCACAGCGCCCTCTGCTGGGCGCAGTGGGGAAACGTCATAGCTGCGCGCAGGAGGCGTGTGAAGACATGCTGCCGGCGTCCCTGCCTGGAGTATGTGAGTATGTATATGTATGTATGTCTGTATGTATTTCTGTATTTCTGTGTAGCCGGATCCAGAATGACCCCCCATTGCAAGTCAATGGAGGACAGATCCGGATTACTGGTGTGTCACACCAAACGGATCTGTCCCCATTGACTTGCATTGGGGGTCATGACGGATCCGTCTTGGTGCGGATGCCTGGACCGGAGAGAAAACCGCAGCATGCTGCGGTTTGTTCTCCGGTCTGAAGACGGAACGGAATGCTTTCAGGAGCATTCCGTTGTCTTCAGTTCAGTTTTGTCCCCGTTGACAATGAATGGGGACAAAACTGAAGCGTTTTTTTCCGGTATTGAGCCCCTATGACGGAACTCAATACCGGAATTTAAAAACGCTAGTGTGAAAGTAGCCTAAGCCTTATGTTTTGCAGGATAACCTTGTGTCTCCTGACCCAAATCTCTGCTCTTGTATGTCACCTCAGTTGCTATTTTTCTTATAAATGCACGATTTCAGGTTTGGATACTCTTTAAAAACAGGCTCTTACATTACACATGTCTTTAAAGGTGATAGCTATACCTTAATGAAGGTAATACCAAAATATCATTTAAAGGGAACCTGTCACCTCCGAAACACCCCCTGAACTAGAGTAAGAGATGTATAGTGTAAGTGATGCTGAATCCGAATATGTAAGTTTTATCTTCATACTCACTTCCATTCTGATGTTGTGCTCCCACAAACCAGCAGTAAAATGCACTCAGTGGACTCCAGTGCTCACTCACATAATGGAGAGGACTCAAAGAAGAGTCCTCTCAATGTATTTTACTGCTGGTTTGTGGGAGCACAGCGTCAGAATGGAAGTGAGTATGAAGATAAAACTTGCATATTCGGATTCATCATCACTTACACTATACAACGCTTACTCTAGTTCAGGGGGTGTTTCGGAGGTGACAGGTTCCCTTTAAGGGTTAAATCTTCACTTCAAGGAGGGAGTTAGCCACACCTTAATGAAGGACAAAACAAGAAGGTAATACCAACACTTTTGGGAGGTGTAGCCTAGCAAACGATGTGAGCAGACCTGCAGAGAGGAGCTCCTGTTGCCAGTATCCTGAACTCCAAGACCCATTTTACTGATTCCTAAATACCACAGACCAGTTCTACTTAACTGCTGGATCAGTCTGGTATCAATTGCTGTGAGTCCTGTCATGGCCAAAGGCCCCAATCATCAGAAAACAGGACAGGGAGGTAGAGGAGTGGACTCTCAAGATGGCACCGACCCTGTGGCGCAAGAAGAGGCTGCTATGGATAGGCACTGGGCGGTGGCTTCCAGACTGGAAAGATTTGCCCGGGATCCCATGTTGTCTACACTAGTGCCTCCTGAAAATGCCTTGGATGGCACAGAGCTCCCCTTAAACAGTGCAACCAGGAATTGCTCACTCTGAAAAGCCAACTAGGTGAATCAGAGAAGATGTCTCCATTATTCATATAAATGGCTGAACATACTACAGCCAGAACAGCCTGCCCGATTTAAAAAAAAAGTTAATATGAAACAGGCCTTGCCTTCACCCTGCGGCACAGCCAGATGCAGCCTAATTTGGTAGTTCACTCCTTTTACTAAAAAGCCTGACAAACATCAGAAAAAGTTTTATGGTGTCATTAGACTGTGTATACTCTCCCTGTAAACTATACCTTTTTTATTTTTTTTTATTTTAAAATGGTAATTATTGTATTGAATTATTTTTTTTTAAATTAACGTAACCTACTTTTTTTAAATCAAAGTTTCCAACTACAGTTGCTAAATGGTTACCAATTGCAGAAGACTTTGAAAATCAATGGAGTTTCCCAAACTTTGGGGGGCCATAGATAGAAAACATGGTCTAATCATTCCACCAGCAGATTCAGGGTCATCTTACTTTAATTACAAAAGTTACATCAGTACTATCATGTTCACGTTGGTGAATGCCAACTATGAATTCATCATGGTAGATGTTGGCAAAAATGGACCTGTGTCAGATGGCGGTGTATTGGAACACACTAAATTTTTTGGAGAAGATGCGCAATAATCAACTTAATTTGCCAACCAATGCTGACACCAAGGAAAACAAGAGCTTTGTCGTTGATGGTGATGAAGCTTTTCCATTACTTGATAAGCTATTAAAACCGTTCCCCACAAAGAACAATTACGAAAGAAAAGAACATTTTCAATTATCGTCTATCACAGGCCAGAAGAGTTGTCGAAAACAACTTTGGTATCATGGCTAACAGATTCCACATATTTCATACTGCCATCAATTTGACTCTAGATAAAATTGATAAAGTTGTTTTGGCCTGCTGTGTCCTTCACAATTTTCTACGTCAAATGGACACAACTCCTTACACTTCCTCAAGTTTATTACATTTTTGTGCAGCTGTAAAAATGTCAAACTTTTTGTTATTTGATATTTCTGTACTGTACTGTTTAGTATGGCTTCATGGTATTCATTTAACCCCTTGAGGACACAGCTATTTTTCATCTTAAGGACCAGGCCATTTTTTGCAAATATGACAAATGTCACTTTAATGTAGTAATAATTTTGGAATGCTTTTACTTATCCAAGCCATTCTGAGATTGTTTTCTCAAGTCACATTGTACTTTAAAACACTGGTATATTTATGTATAACTAAATCCAAAATCTACCAAAAATTGGGAAAAATTTGCAATTTTCAAAATTTGAATTTCTGCTTTTAAGGCAGATAGTGATACCTCATAAAATAGTTGTTACTGTACATTTCCCATATGTCTACTTTTTAAACTGATTTTACAAACTGTGTTAACCCTTTAGGTGTTCCACAACAATTAATGTAAAATGAAGATGAAATTTCAAAATTTCACCTTTTTTGGCATATTTTCCACTTTAATCCATTTTTTCTTGCAACACATCCAGGGTTAACTGCCAAAAAAAAACCTCAATATCTATTAACCCAATTTTGCTGTTTACATAAACACCCCAAATGTGGTGGTAAACTGCTGTATGGGCACACAGAAGGGCTCAGAAGGCAAGGAGCGCCATATGGTTTTTGGAAGGCAGATTGTGCTTGACTGGTTTTTAGCCACCATGTCACATTTGAAAACCCCCTGATGCACCCCTACAGTAGAAACTCCCAAAAAGTAACCAAATTTTGGAAACTATGGGATACGGTGACTGTTGGTATTATTTTGGGGTACATATGATTCTTGATCGCTCCATATTACACTTTTTGTGAGGCAAATTAACAAATAAATGGCTGTTCTGGCACAGTTTTAATTTTTTGTTTTTTACAATGTTCACCTGACAGGTTAGGGCTTGTTCACACATCAGTTATTTGATCAGTTATTTCCATCAGTTATTGTGAGCCAAAACCAGGTGCGGCTCAAAAACACAGAACAGCTGCAGATCTTTTCATTATACCTTACCCCTGTGTAGGCTTCACTACTGGTTTTGGCTCACAATAACTGATGGAAATAACTGATCAAATAACTGATGTGTGAAAAAGCCCTTAGATGTGTGCGACTGTCGCATCGCAGCATGACAGATAGTGTGACACCATTGACTATGATTAAAAAAATGTTGGGTGACATTGGTGCGTAAAGTTGTACTCTTTTTGTCACGCGACATGTCACCGTGTAGCCCTAGCCTAAAGCTTAAAGAGGAAGATAAGCTGAAGAAAATAAGACAGAAACTCAGAAGCAAGAAAGTTAAGGTAATATTTGTAGAATAGTCACTGTTTAACTGATTTTTCTCTACTTTGTTGATGATTAACTTGTAATGCTGAATATTTTCATTTTGAAAAAAAGTTTTAACTCTTACCTATTATGCATGCATATATTTTTCCGTTTATTCCTCAGACAGCTATGTAATAAGTGTTTCCCTTTTTTATTTATTTTTTTCTTTTTAATTTAGCTTTGTTTTTGTGGAAAATATTGTTATCCATGAAGTCTCCTATTTAAATTGGCTACATTTATATAAAAATGCTAATTTTTTATCGTTTTATGAGTTTTTTAATGCAATGCTTCAACTATGTTTTACAGTAATCTTCAATCACACCCACTTATATTGTACTTTTTTAAATTTAATCCACTTATTGCTTTGCAAAGTTGGCGTGTGATGTTTCTGCCTTACTGTCTGAGCATTCTGTTATGTCTGCTTCAGCATTTTGCAACATTTGCAAATCTGCCAGGTGCTCTAATAATAAAACATGTCTGTAGACAGAACATTCCATGCTTTGCAATTCATACACTCCTTAGGTTCCATCACATGACCATGATTTTGGTCCACATCCATGCCGCATTTTTTTTGCGGGTTGGATGCAGACCCATTCACTTCAATGGGGCCGCAAAAGATGTCTGTTCCGCTACCCTGCCAAAATCAAGAGTGGATTGAAAAAAAGTGGAGAAGTAGTATTTGCTCTAATAATTTCTCTCCTCTTATGATCCACATCTGATTTTGGCTTTAAAAACTGCATCAAAAAGCCTGAAAGTGTGTCAGTAGCCTTAACCCCTTCCAGAACAGGCCATTTACCCGCTTTCTGATCTAGTCTAATTTTGCAAATCTGAAATGTGTCACTTTATGTGGTAATAACTTTGGAATGCTTTTACTTATCCTATCCATATATATTTTGAGATTGTTTTTTTCGTGACACACTGTACGTCATGTTAATGGTAAATTTGAATCAATATGTTTTACCTTTATGTATAAAAAAATCCAAACATTTACTATTTTCTAAATTTGAATTTCTCTGCTTTTAAGACAGATAGTCATACCTCATAAAATACCGTATTTTTCGCCCCCAAAGACGCGTTTTTTTCCCCCAAAAGTGGGGGGGGGGGAAGTTCCTGGGGTGAATACTAATGAGCACTTCCATTATGGAAGCGCTCATTAGTACCGGAGGACCAGGAAGCGGTGAATGTTCTGTACTCACTGCTTCCTGGCCTTATGCTGTCGGCTGTGCTGTGGCTGCACAAAGTGTGAGGGCGCTCTGTGACCTCACGCTGTGCGCATCAGATCACAGCACAGCCGACTGCAGGAAGAGCAAGAGGAGCGCTGGAGGTGAGGAGTGGGGGCATCTGGATCAGGAGAGGTAAGTGTTTTTTGTCATCTGAGGCTGGGGGCTGATATGGGGGCTGATGAGAGGAATGGGGACTGATGAGAGGCATGGGGGCTGATATGAGGCAATGGGGCTCTTATCTGAGGTCTGATTGGGGATCATTCACATTGGGGTCTGATAGGGGTCTGATCTGAGGTCTTATTGGGGTCTTATTAACAATGGGGGTCTAATTGGGGCTGTCAGCTGAGGTCTGATTAACATTGGGGTCGGATTGGTGGTCTGACCTGAGGTCTAATGAAAAATATTTTTTTCTTATTGTCCTGTGTGTCTTATAGGGCAAAAATACAGTAGTTATTAACTAACATTCACCATATGTCTACTTTATGTTGGCATCATTTTGGTAATGTTATTTTATTTTTTTAGGATGTTTGAAGGTTTAGAATTTTAGGGTTTCAAGAAAATTACCAAAATCAACTTTTTTTAAAGATCAATTTAGATCTGAAGTCACTTTAAGAAGCTGACATAATAGAAACCACCCATAAATTACCCCATTTTAGAAACTACACCCCTCAAACTATCAGAAACTAATCAGAATCTTTCAGGATGGCGGAGCGGGAACCCCCACCCCTCCCTGCCCCCACAATCTTTCAGGATGGCCCAGCTGAGTAGATTGCCAGCTGTAACATACAGCTGACAATCTACTCTAACAGCTGACATTGGTGTTTGTACTGATGTCTGCCGTTTAACCCCTTCCATGCTGCGGTCCATAAGGACCGCTGTATGGAAGGGGTTAACAGGGAGGGAGCTTCCTCCCCTATCGGGCGCTGCGCTGCTGTGGCAGCGCCCTGATGCTTTGATCAGAACAGAGGGAGGGAGCTCCCTCCCCCCTCCCATCGGGCCGCTGCTCTGCTGAGTCCCGATGGTTACCATGGCAACCGGACGCCTTCACAGACATGCAGCTTGACATGGTATATCTAAGCCTGATCAGGTTTCTGCTAAAGGCAAGAGCCTGATCAGGCTTAGGGCTCATGTACACGACATGCACAGCTGCAGTCCAAATGAATGCACTCAGATAAATGTAATCTTGTGGATGGCAGCTGTCATTCAACACTTACAATCAGTCTCGCTACCAAAAAAAATATGCAGACTGTTTGCAGGCGAGTGGGGAAAACAGCTTAAGGGCTCATGCAAATAGCCGTTGCAATATTGCGGCCCGCATACGCCGGGTCTGCAATACACGGGCACCAGCCATGTGCAGCCCGCATCACGGATCGCGGACCTGTTCACTTCAATGGGTCCGCAATCCGAGAGATGCGGTGCGGAGGCATGGATTGGAACACCACAGAAGCACCATGGTGTGCTTCAGTGGTGTTTCTGGCCGCGCCTCCGCACCGCAAAAAAGTAGCGCAAGCACTACTTTTTATGCGGTGCGGACCGTTGGATGCGGATTGCAGACCCCATTCAAATGAATGGGTCCGCGATCCGAATCCGGCGGCCCCACTGTCAGTGCCCGTGCATTGTGGACCGCAAATTACGGTCCACAGCACAGGCATTGACTGCACACTCTCGTGTACATGAGCCCTTACTGTGAATGAAAATACACTGCACTACACAGTGTACTGCAGTGTATTGTAAGCCATCAGACCCACTGGATCTTCAGGAACCAAGTGAATCTGAGTCAAAAAAAGTGTAAAAAAAATTGAAAAAAGTAAAAAAAAAATAAAATAAAATTTTCAAACATTTTCCCATATACGCACATTTATAATTGTGTAAAAATGAAGAGAATAAAATACCCTAAACATGTTTAGTATCACCGAGTCTGTAACGACTGGCTCTATAAAAATATCACATGATCTAACCCCATAAACACCATAAAAAAATAAAATAAAAACTGTGCCAAAAAAGCCATTTTTTGTCATCTACCATCACAAAAAGTGCAACACCAAGCGATCAAAAGGGCGTATGCCCCCCAAAATAGTACCAATCAAATAGTACCCCCCAAAATAGTACCAATCAAACCATGCCATCTCATCCTGCAAAAAATTAGCCCCTACCTAAGACAATTGGCCATAAAATAAAAAAGCTATGGCTCTCAGACTATGGAGACACAAAAACATGATTTTTTTGTTTCCAAAATTATTGTGTAAAACTTAAATATATAAAAAATATATAAAAGTATACATATTATGTATTGCCATGTCCGTAACTACCTGCTCTATAAAAATATCACATGACCTAACTCCTCAGGTGAACGCCGTAAAAATAAATAAATAAAAACTGTGCCAAAATTACTAATTTTTTTGGTCACTTTGCCCCAAAAAGTATAATAATGAATTATCAAAAAATCATATGTACCCAAAAAATGGTACCAATAAAAACGACAACTGTTCCTGCAAAAAACAAGCCCCCGCACAAGACGATCGGCAAAAAAAATGGCGTTCAGAAAATGGAGACACAAAATTTTTTTTTTCAAAAATGCTTTATAATGTATAACTGAAACAAAGAAAGTATACATATTTGATATCATCGCATCCGTAACACCCTGCTCTATAAAAATAGCACATGATCTAACCTGTTCGATGAACGTTGTAAAAAATAAAAACGGTGCCAAAACATCCATTCTTTGGTTACCTTGCCTCATAAAAAACAAAATATAAAGCGATTAGAGATGAGCGAACGTGCTCGTAACGAGCACTGTAACGCTCGGCTCCCCTGTGAATGAATGCCCGCAGGCATTGCGGATCCGTCCTCAGCTGCATGTAAGTCAATGGGGACGGATACGTTTGGTATGACACTCATACCAAACGGATCCGTCCCCAGTGACTTTCAGTCGGGTGAGGAGGACGGATCCGTTTGGTATGAGTGTCATAATTTTTAAGGGGTTTAGTGACTACTTTGGCTCAACAGGCGTTTCATAGAATTTATCACACTTGGCTGTGAAAAATGACATTTTTGTTTGGGGATACGCCAGGGAAAGAGTGGCATCTGGATTTTCTAAAATGGGATTTGCTGAAATGGTTTTTAAGAGCCATAACTTTTTTATTTTTTACTTTACTGTGTGAGGGCTTATGTTTTGCGGGACAAGCTGTAGTTTTTATCGGCACCATTTTGGGGTACACTTGGCTTTCTGATCGCTTTTTATCTCATTTTTGGGGAGGTGAGGTAGGCAAAAATTGAAATTATGCCAGTTTTTTTTATTTTTATTTTTTATGAAGTTCACCATGTGGTATATATATATATGATAACCTTATTCTGCAGATTGATACAATTATGGCGATACCAAATTTATATAGTTTTTGTCATGTTTTCTATTTTTGCATAAAAATTTTTTTTTATTAAAAATCTGTTATATTATGCATTGCCATATACTAACATACATAACATTTTTATTTTTCTGCCAACGTAGATGTCTAAGGGCTTTTCATTTGCAGGACAGACCATACTTTTTATCTGTACCATTTTGGGGTACATACGACTTTTTGGTCGTTTGATATTATGTTTTTTTGGGAGGCGAGGTGACAAAAAAAGTATAATTTTTTTTACATTGTTCATCAGATGGGATAGATCATGTGATAATTTTATAAACCCAGTCGTTAAGGAAGTGGTGATACCAAATATGTCTATTTTTTTTTTCCTATTTTTAACAATTTTTACATCACTTAATTGATTTATTATAGGAGAAATCTAGAGATGAGCGAGCATGCTTGGCAGAGCGTACTCGGGAGTAATTTTCGAGTAGTAGCGTACGCATCTTCTAATCTGTACGCTAATGCGTACGCATCTTGTAATTTGTACGCATTGGTTACATGACCACCCGGGCCAGAACAGGAAGCAGCATGTTGCTTCCTCATTCAGCATTGTGTATACAGCAATCTAGAAGGCAGAGACACAGAGGAACAGTCCCTGCCTTCTCTATAGGGAACCCTGCTGTCACTGACAGTGGGCCCCCGCTCAGCAGCTGCACGATTAGCATCCATTCAGAGATTAATCTCGACCGCTTGGAGACTGAGTGGTCGGGAAGTGGTTAAAAGGGAATGTGCAACCTCATATTGAAGCTTTTGCCTTGGGCTTATGTTCCACAGCTTTGATACTTTTTGACCTGTGTCTGCTGTTGGCAAACCATGTGGTCACTTGTTATGTCTACTACAGATGTCTACTACAGATGTCTCTTGCTCTGATTCTTGTCTTGTACTTTGGCACAATTGTGTATTCTGATCTGTTATACAGTATGTACCCATATCAAATGGTTTTTTTTTTGCCCATGTCCATAACTTGACATATTAAACTTTTTTCACTATCGATAATTATGACATTGAATTTACTGGATTGTTTTTGTTGATTTTGTCAACATAAATAAGAAAACCTTCACAATATTGCGAATCACTTACGTTGATGTCATCTGGTAAGTCACACATGTAAACAAACATTAAAAATTTAATGTTAAAAATGTTTCTTTAAAATCCCTGCCTTTTTGTCTTTTTATGGGCACATATGCATGCCTGCAGTTTCTAATAGTGTTTCCCTAGTTGGATCCACAAACGCCCGTTGCAAAAAATGCCCCTGATTGGTAGTAATCAATGACAATATATATATGTTTTTTCTTTTTTTATTGCAAAGAATCAGTTGAACACACTCCATGTGACAGCACAATAGAAAAATCAATAGACATGAATACAGGACAAGGCTCTGGTAAGTAACAGTATGCAAACAATTTTGATCCACCTCCAAAAAAAAAAAAACATAATACTATTCCCGTGCACGCCTTTTTAGGCCACCTTCACCCCTCCGGTAGCTACTTGTATGCAGGGTGTTCCTGTAGACAAGTGGACGGCCACAAAACGCAGCATTCGGCAGTTTGTGTCTGGCGGATTATCCGCTTGTCCTTTGGAATGCATAAGGCTCTCTGCCAGACCACATTATAGTAAGGCTAGTTTCACACATTTGGTGTTTAACTCCGGCAGGTAAGTGAACAGATGTCTGGCATTATACCATTATACTTAAAAGGGCCGGCGGTCATTCTGTCTCCAACCGGTAGTGCCAGATACGGTGATTTCTGGCAGGCTACTCTCTGACGGGAACACTCAATACAGGTTGCAGAACTGGCCTGCTTGGATTCCGACCGTGTCCATCAATAAAGCTACTTTCACACCTCCAGTGTGATTTCTGATAGGCTGTTCCAGCAGTACAACCTTCCAGAACTCGCCGGATCCGGACGGAACGTCCACAGGCCCCATTAAATATAATGGGGCCCGGCAGAGATCTGTACGCATTGCGGCAGACAAGTGAAGAACCGGCCGGACACAAACCGCTGCACACTGCGGTTTGTTTCCGGCCAATTCTCCGCTTGTCTGCTGGAACAGCCATGCCAGAGTTTTACATCCAGAGGTGTGAAAGTAGATTAACTTGTAGGACGGCGAAGATAGTGCGCAATGCGGAAAATATGGCGAGGGGCTGGCTGACAATTAAGCTCCCAGCATTTTTTGTTCTCCCACTTCTCAGTATATTTCAGGAGAATACTCTACTCAGTGGTGTAGCTAGAAATGACTGGGCCCCACAGCAAATTTTTGAATGCCCCCACCCCACCCCCAGGAACTTCATTGCAACCCCCTCCTCTATTGCAACCAGAGTCACTGTATATAATGTCATATTATAATATTGTTTAGGGGGCCTTCACAATAAAAATCTTTTAGTCTTCCTCCTGGGTGGGCTCTTTCTGAGTTTGGGCCCCAAAGCAGATGCTTCCTCTGCTTACCCTATAGCTACACCAATGCAGGGGCAGAGTGGGAACGTAAAGTGGCCCTGGAAAAAAATAATAAAAGTGGCCCCATTTTGTAGTCGGGTCCAAATTGATGGAAGGCAGGGCCAGCAATACCATATTGTGGCACATTTTACCTCCCCAACAGAGCCAAAATCACAGTCCATCACAAGATTCTGCCAGCAGCACAAAATACATCCCCAAAACCTTCCACTGGGCGGCCATGAGGAGGACCCAGGTGGCCCCCTGGGCATCAGCCCATCTGGAATTTTTCCTGTAAGGTCTAAGGCCAATCTGCCCCTGCACCCATGACTCTACTTGTCTAATATAAACTGTTTGGTTCTTAGTTTTGTTTAAATTATTTGTAACAATTTTTTTCTCTGTGTTAACAGAAGGGGATCATGTCATTGAGTCACAAACTGTATCCCAACGTACCGTCCTAGCACACAACATGAAAGCCGATATTCATGCTGTGCTTACTGATTGTTCCATGCAGCTGTTGCAAATTCAGAGAAGTGTTAGAAAATTACAGAATAATCTAAAACAGAAGGCAGTAAAGCCAGCTGATTTGTATATAAAAATATATTTAAAAAAATAATAATTAAATATTGGCTGTTTTTTTTTTTATTTGTTTTTTTTTTTGTTTAGGCAAAACATTGGACAGGGGTGTCCAATGTTTTGCCTAAACAAAAAAAAAAAACAAATAAAAAAAAACAGCCAATATTTAATTATTATTTTTTTTAAATATATTTTTATATACAAATCAGCTGGCTTTACACGGCCCAATCGAGTTGCTGATTGTGGGGCAGGGATTTGTTCCTTCCCAACATCCATCCACATAAGGAGACTGGTGCATCAGACTGGTGGTCAAAGCTGCAATCGAGACACATTTAACTTGAATGCGTCCCTGATCCGTCCGGACCGCAAAAAAATAGAACATTTTTTTGCGGTGCGGAGGGACAGACGGAAACACTCCGTTCCGCACTGCACCGCATCTCTCGGATTGCAGAACCATTCAAGACGGCCGTGTGCATAAGCCCTAAGTTTTATAAATCATGATTGCTATTGCGATAAATGAAGCATTGCTTCTGGACACCAGATCGCACCCAAGACATGCCAATCAGCTTTCCTGTAACTATAATAGGTTTGTCCACAATAAGAACAGGATAACCTTTTTTGTTTGTAATTGGCGAAACACTTAAAGGGGTTGTGTATGAAAGGTAGGGTTTCAGGTAAAGCTGAACTGCATAACCTACTATATTTTGCAGCTTCTTGGCGTGGGCTCCCTGATCCTTCTTCTTCTTTCCCACGTCGTCCACCTCCTGGCTTCGGTGATTATAACATCTGTTTTGACAAAACTACTGCCAATCACAGGCTACAATGATTTCTGGCTTCTTGTCAAAGTGTCAAAGATGAACAGCGCCGCAGCCAGTAGTTGCCAGCGTTGCTGTCAAACTTGAGGTTTACTTTGCTGGAGCCAAGAGTATCATAGTGTATGTGGAAAAGAAAGAACGTTGCACCCATACTGGGAAGCCGGAAATTTGGCTTCATACTGCATGTCCTGCAGATTGGGGGTCTTCCCCTGAAAACCTCCCAATCATGCACAACCGCTTTACATGGGCAGAAATTAATCGCTGGAAGGTTCTTTCACAATAAACTGCCAAATTATCGGACAGTGTAAAATCAACGGTATTGTACCAAACAGTGAGCAGTGACCCCTTATGTAAGTGGACAAATGCCACCCCTTTTTTTTTTTTTTAATAAAACTTTTTTTCAAAGAAAAAACTTATGGAAAAAAATGTCAAGCATGTATATTGTATATACATTTTAGAGCATGTATGTTTATTTCATCTTGCATATGAAGTACCCACTTTAGGCCTGTTTCATATTACCATTTTTTAGATCTGGCAGGAAGTTCCCGCAGGGGAGCAGCCAGCTGGATCTGTAACTGCTGGGTGCTGTCGGAAGTCTGTCCAGACCCATTCACTATCATAGGTGACAGGGTGAGATCCGGCCACAACCTGGCAAATATGTTGAGAAACAGCTGGACAAATACCGCTGTGCGCTGCAGTTTTCGTCCAGCCACTTCTCGCCATATTGGCTGGGTTGCAGACAGATCTCCAACGGTCACCATTATAATGAATGGGGCCAGACGGAATCCTGGCAGTGCACGTCTGTGCTCGGTAATGACGGATCCGGCAGGCTGTTCCTCTGCCACAAGAGCCTGCTGGATCTAAAAAACGCTAATATGAAACAGGTCTTATATACATAACACAATTATGGGTAATTTTACTCTGCTGTTGTCTATACGGCAAGCTGCAACTGTAGGAAACAGAGGAACCCAGCATGCATGTGGAACCAAACACCCCCTGATTATACGGAAGCCAAGGTTGGCACATAACAGGTAGGAAGTATTGTTAGGTTCCCGTTCTACAGAGATCACCATGACGCATTGGTGGACGGGCCCAGATAATTTTGTACAAAATATATTTGCCAAGAATCTCTAATTTACTAAACAAGCATAGCATTAGCTCCAGAATACTTCATATCTCTATGGCATTTTGTGCTTTATCTGGTTAGCAGTGTGCCGTTGTATTGTATGTATTTTCCTTTCCTGGATCTAAAAAACGCTAATATGAAACAGGTCTTATATACATAACACAATTATGGGTAATTTTACTCTGCTGTTGTCTATACGGCAAGCTGCAACTGTAGGAAACAGAATGTTGGGTGATGTACGCCACTCCAAATACTAGTGACACAGCAGGAACGCATTATTCCATACCACCGTTAATTTGTACAATATTTTGGTAAAAGAAAAAGTGTATGCACCGTATAACCTTGATATTTTTGACCCCTTCTGCTGCCAGTCATCATGAGCAAATAAAAATACACAAAAACATAATTTGACTGTCTCTGTTTTTAATGATGTGGTATGTGTAAAGTATTTCACATATTGTATATAGTGAAAGTCTAGCAGGTAGGCTATTCCTGCAGCCAAGCAGAGGATCAGGCTGAAAAAAAACTCCCACAGTATCCAGTGGTTTGTGTACGGCCAGTTCTCCGCATGTCTGCAATAACGTGCACAGATCTCCACCGTAATCCATTATATTAAATGGGTGAAGCGGACACATTTAATATAATGGATTACGGTGGAGATCTGTGCACGTTATTGCAGACATGCGGAGAACTGGCTGTACACAAACCACTGGATACTGTGGGGGGGGGGGGTGTTCAGCCTGATCCTCCTTTATGTTTTGGTTCTTCTGACAGATCAGAATTTAAAAAAGCAAAACGGTGATGAGAACTCAGCCTTCATATGCCGAGAAGTGGCTGGAAAAATAGTGCAGCATTTAGCATTATTTGTCCCGACACTTCTCGCCATATTTGTTGTGTAGCGACCACAACTCTGCTGTCCAACCATATATCTGAACGTGGCTTGAGGGAAGCAATGGAGCACCCAGGATTATGTGTAGGTTATGGAACGATTGTCCGCGAGAATGTGTAGAGATGAACGTCCGAGAACTTCATAGTAAATAAGGTCACTTGCATTTTTCTCTGCCGCCGGTTGTGACATATTTGAATACATTTAGACTGTCAAGTACAAAGTTGATGGATGGTGTAAAAAGAGTGAAATAAAAGTTTGTACTGAGGGGTGTGTGATTGTTAAAAACAGTTAAAAAATGACAAAATGTAGATCAGTCAATAAAATAGTATAAAAACATTATCAATTTTATTATATAAATATAACAATTAGAGAGGACCTTTCACCACTCCTGACATGCCTGTTTTAATAGCTTCATGCATTCCCCATGTAATAACAATTCTGGAGCATCTATTCTTATGGCTCTATGTTGTGCCATTCCTTTATTATTTGCACTAGAAGTTATGAATGAATTGCTATTTGTCTTCGGTAAAGGAACAGAGGGGAGGTGACCAGTTGGGGGCGTGTACCTGAACATGGCAGCACTGATTGGATAGAGTCAGTCTGTGCAGGTACACACCCCCAACTGGTCACCTCCCCTCTGTTCCTTTACTGAAGGCAAACAGCAATTCATTCATAACTTCTAGTGCAAATAATAAAGGAATGGCACAACATACAGACATAAGAATAGATGTTCCAGACTTGTTAGTACGTGGGGAATGCATGGAGCTATTAAAACAGGCATGTCAGGAGTGGTGAAAGGTCCTGTTTAAATTAAAAAAAATGAGTGCAGTAACAAAGTAGTGCATAAACGTGTTTTTTCCTAACCAAAAAGGAAAACATTTTTAAATTATAAAGGGTGACACACAAGTCACAAAAGATGGTGGAAGTGGTCCCTGTTCATGTCTGTGCATCTTTGGGCAGGTTGGATTATGTCGGCTGATACTGTTTGCAGCTCTTCAGCAGTGATACTGCAGAGGAAAAAATATCCTGCTTTTTCCAACAAGAATGGGGCAACATGCCGCACCTCACAGAACTCACTGGGCGGGTTCATGTGAATTTTTATCTGTGGGGAAATTTAAAACTGATCTCAGTACAGTATTAAGTTGAAGTTTTGAGCGAAGCTTCGCTCATCCCTAATCCTAACGATTATCTGCTCATCTAAATCCACCTCAAGTTTCGTGTGAGGTCTCCTCTCCCAGCTATTACAACAACCTCCTTCGGGAGATTTCTGGGGGAGGTGAGACCTGTGGATATATGGAGATTGAAACACCCAGGAGTACAGTTTTTTTCTTGTGCGTCCACTACATATACTTCCCTTTCCCGAATAGTTTTGGTATTGGACAATGAGGCTATAGTGCCCTATGTATCTCAGGTGTCCTTTGCCCCTAGGACCCTATTGAATCACTCTCCGCTGTCTATTAGCCTTCAAATGGTTGCTCCCTATAGATTGGGACCTAGACGTTGCCACTTAAATCCATTTTGGTTAAAGCTCATAGACATGGTGGATGTTAGGGCACAGACGAGGGAATTTTTACAGTTTAATAAGGGAACTACATTTGATAGCGTTGAGTGAGGGTACCTATGGGCTGTCCTGGAGAAAAGAGGCTTTGGGACCACATTTCTGAATTGGGTGAAGTTGCTATGTGTTGCTCCCACAGTGAGAAATGAGCTATCTGGCAGCTGGAAAAGAGGATGAGGCATTATCTCTAGATTGTCTCTAATGGCTCTTATTCTTGTTAACAAAAGAACCACTGGCTACTCTATATAATTTTACTAAATATAGCAATAGTGTGTATATAAATATATATATATATATATATATATATTCTTCTCTGATCATGCCTTAAAAAGCCACAGCTTTTATATCATATTAAAGGGGTTTTATATGAATTAAAAAAATGAAAATACTTAAATATTACTTTATTATAAATATATTCCCAATTACAGTTTATTAGTTATAATGGCTCGTTTAATGTAGGGAGCAATCATTAGAAGAAATAAAATGGCCGCTCTCCTCTTAGTATACACAAAACCTGTCCTAATCACACAGGAGCACAAGTTACTTCAAAACACTGAGGTAAAGAGCTGCCTCATCCTCCTCTCCTACTTAGGGAGGGATTATGATCCTGAATATAGCTGAATCTCTGTGAAAATGGAGGTCATGAGGAGACATGAAATATAGAGAGTACAGACATGTGGCAATGTGGGGCTGTGGTAATGGAGACTGCATACAAGTGCTACTGCTCATCAGCCACATCCCCATCTTCCTCTCCGTATTTCATGTCTCCTTATGGACTCCATTCCTACAGAGATTCAGCTGAAGATCTTATCAGCCATATTCAGGATAATAATCCCTGACAAATAGGAGAGGAGGATGAGGCAGATCTTTAGCTCAATGTAAAATGGGTTGTCTTATGATGGATAATGGGGGCTGGGACCTGCACCTATATCCAGAGGACTCCGGTCCAGCCACCACCAAGCCAGCTCCCCACAGAAAGGAATGGGAGCGTACCGCACATGCGCGGCCCCCGCTCCCATTCATTTCTATGGAGCCGACGGAAATAGCCAAGCCAGCGCTCAGTTATTTTCTCCAGCCCCATAGAAAATGAATGATTGGCTGCGCATGCGCAGTGTGCCCTCCTTCACTTTCGGGGCTCCGTTCTGGATATAGGTGTGGGTCCCAGCAGTGGGAGCTGCACCTATAAGACAATGGGGGCATATCCTAGCGATATGCCCCCATTGTCCATCATGAGTGAAGTGACTTGTCCTGCTGTGTGATTAGGACAAGTTTTGTGTGTACTAATAGGACGGCGGCCATTTTATTTATCCTAATGATTGCTACCCAGACAAAACAAGCCATTATATTTAACTAATGGTGCTGTTCACATTTTGATATCATGAGACCAAGATGTCACCTAACAATTGATCAACAGTACCTCACCATTGCGAGGCTTCAAGCAGGATGTTCTCTGATGGAAGTGGCCACTGAGCTTCACAGAGTGTCATCAGCAGGTTGCAACAGACATACAGAGAGACTGGAAGAGTCACAAAAAGGCATAGAAGTGGCCTTTGGCCACATCCCACACTGATGGCCGCTTCACTGTGAACAATGCCCTGCGGAAACGGATGATGAATGCTACACAACTCCAGGCACATTTTAGGGAGGTGACAGGCACCCAAGTGTCACGTCAGACCATTCAAAACCGTTTACATCAGGGTGGTCTACAAGCTAGACGACCTGCAAGGGTACCTGACTACACCACCAGGCACAGGCTCCATCATCTTGCATGGGCCATGGAGCATCCACACTGGATGAGGGACCAGTGGGCCTCAGTGCTGTTCACTGATGAAAGTCGAGCAGAAATTATGGCTGCCAATGATGTTGGAGACGTCAAGAAGAGCGCTATGCATTAATCACTGTTTGCCTTTGGTGGCAGTGGTGTTTCAGTGTGGGCAGGTGTGTCTAGTCAATACAGAACTGCCCCACACTTTGTGAATGGTATAGTGACAAGCCCATACTACAGTCAGTGTGCCTCTGCATGAACAACACAGGCCTAATTTCATCTTCATGGAGGACAATGCACCAGCTCATCGTGGTCACATCATTAGGGAAAGGCCACTAGAGACTGGGGTACCTCAAATGGAGTGGCCTGCACTTTCTCCAGACCTGAATCCCACTGAATACCTAAGGGATCAGCTGAGCTGCCATGTAGAGGCTCGTAACTCTGTACTCCAGAACCTCAATGACCTGAGGCCGCCCTTCAAGAGTAGGGATTCCATGCCTCAGCAGACAATAAGTCAACTTGTGAACAGCATGAGACGTGGTTGTCAAGCTGTAATTAATGCTCAAGGCCACAAAACAAGTTATTGAGACACTGACATTTTTGTGGGGGTATACCCACTACTGGTGTTGGCTTTTGTTTCGATAACTTGCATGAGCTAAGAAAATCACCATTGCATGCTTCTACTCAAATACTCTACTTTATGAGATAATATCACTGTAGCGTGATTTGTTTTAAGTTTTTCATAAATTTCACCCGAAACCCAAATATTCCAAACTTCTTGTGAGTAGTTCATTTATAATAAAGTAATATTTAAGTATTTTCAGTAATTTTATTACCCCATTTAAACAAAGAGCTAAGGCAACATAATCTTGCAACTAGTGCAGATACATTCTACAGGTCATTACGTATGTGTTGTTCACACCGTTCACTCCCGCATTCTTGTGTGGCCAGCTCCCAGACCCAGGATGAGTCGGAGTCACAAGACTATCAGACACTGGACAAAGCTGGCTATACGCCCAGATAATACCACTCAAGGTTATATTTTATACAAACTATATAAAACTTACAGAACACAGCATTATAAGTTAGTCAGATATGAATACTGAATACAAAACGCTGGCTTCATACTTAACGGCCTTGTTCAAGGAACAAAAGATTAAGTCTAAATGATCATATATAATCATTCACATATTAGCTGCCCTGGAAAATAATTTCTCTCCATACCATTGTCATGCCTCATTGTCATCATGTTGCCTCCTCAGGTCCTTGATCTGACATCCTACAATCGCGGACTGCATCGGACATCACTCCAGGAACGACCTGTGCTTCATTTCCATCTGATGAGCTCAGGGACAACAGGCGTGTGTTGTAGTTCTGGGGCTGCTGAGCAGCTATAACCCCTAGACTCCCCTCAGCACAGGCCAGGTAAGTACTACACATACCACACATCAAATCCACATCACTGATACTACATACCAACACTACATGACATGTATAGACATCAACACTACATGTTAGATACAGGCACACAGATAGAGATAACGGCTTTGATCTGATTAACATTTGGGGTCAGGAAGAAATTTTTTCCCCTTTGCTGAGGACATCTGGATCATTCCTCACAGGGATTCTCACCTTCTTCTGGATCTACACGGCGTTAAATAGATTTAGTATGATAGATTCGTTCACACATAAGGATGGGTTTACATCAACATTATGGATTCCGTTTTTTGGTTTCCATTATAACATGGTTATAACGGAAAATATCAGAATCCATAAGACAGAAGTCAAAACGGAAGCCTTTAAAGGGTTTCTGTCACCAATATTTAGCCTATTAAACAGGATGACATTTCCAATGTGCAAATGTCACCTGAGGCGCAGGCGCGGGATTTAGATCGCAGACAGGGCCGGCAGCAGATGGTGCGAGCTGCCTGGCCCTGTCAATCAAGAAAAAGGAGGCGTTTTGCGAGGTGGGGAAACGGAGCCTCTAGGTGCAGGGGTAACGCCCCCCTGCTCATAGGAGGCTAATTTACATATTATAAAAGTTGAAATTACACAAAAACGGGGCCATTAGGAAAAAAATCAATTACATATTTAGCCTCAGGTGACATTTGCACATTGGAAATGTCATCCTGTTTAATAGGCTAAATATTGGTGACAGAAACCCTTTAAGAGGCACTCAGTTTTAGTCTATAGGAATCAATGGATCCGTCTGGTTCCCGTTATGTAAGATGGAGAACAAAGTCCTGTCCACAGAACTTTTTTCTGTTCTGCATGACGGAAACCAGACGGATCCATTATGATTGCCCATAGACTTCTATTATGATGGAAAGCAACACGGAATACCTTTTAAAGGCTTCCGTTTTGCATTCCGTCATAGTACAAGTCTATGGGCAGCAGAACTGGACTCCTGCATAGTGAAAACCAGGACGGATCCTTTATGCTGCCCATAGACTTGTATTGTGAAGAATCTAAATGGAATGCCTCTTAAAGGCTTCCGTTTTGACTTCCGTCTTATGGATTCTGTTATCTTATGTTATAACCATGTTATAACGGAAAACAAAAACAGAATCCATAGTGGTGATGTGAACCCGCCCTTACAAGCATAATATACAGTCATGGCCAAAGGTTTTGAGAATGACACAAATATTATATTTTCACATGATCTGCTGCCCTCTGGTTTTTATGTGTGTTTGTCAGATGTTTTTATCACATACAGAAATATAATTGCAATCATATTATGAGTAACAAAAGCATATATTGACGGTTAGAATGAGTTAGTGCAGCAAGTCAATATTTGCAGTGTTGACCCTTCTTCTTCAGGACCTCTGCAATTCTCCCTGGCATGCTCTCAATCAACTTCTGGACCAAATCCTGACTGATAGCAGTCCATTCTTGCACAATCAATGTTTGCATTTTGTCAGAATTTGTAGGTTTTTGTTTGTCCACCCGTCTCTTGATGATTGACCACAAGTTCTCAATGGGATTAAGATCTGGGGAGTTTCCAGGCCATGGACCCAAAATCTCTATGTTTTGCTCCCTGAGCCATTTAGTTATCACCTTTGCTTTATGGTAAGGTGCTCCATCATGCTGGAAAAGGCATTGTTGATTGCCAAACTGCTCTTGGACGGTTGGGAGAAGTTGCTCTCGGAGGACATTCTGGTACCATTCTTTATTCATGGCTGTGTTTTTAGGCAAGACTGTGAGAGAGCCGATTCCCTTGGCTGAGAAGCAACCCCACACATGAATGGTTTCAGGATGCTTTACAGTTGGCATGAGACAAGACTGGTGGTAGCACTCACCTCGTCTTCTCCAAATAAGCTGTTTTCCAGATGTCCCAAACAATCGAAAAGGGGATTCATCAGAGAAAATGACTTTACCCCAGTCCTCAGCAGTCCACTCCCTGTACCTTTTGCAGAATATCAGTCTGTCCCTGATGTTTTTTCTGGAGAGAAGTGGCTTCTTTGCTGCCCTCCTTGAGACCAGAGTGTCCGCCTCACAGTGCGTGCAGATGCACTCACACCTGCCTGCTGCCATTCCTGAGCAAGCTCTGCACTGCTGGTAGCCCGATCCCGCAGCTGAAACACTTTTAAGAGACAGTCCTGGCGCTTGCTGGTCTTTCTTGGGCGCCCTGGAGCCTTTTTGGCAACAATGGAACCTCTCTCCTTGAAGTTCTTGATGATGCGATAGATTGTTGACTGAGGTGCAATCTTTCTAGCTGCGATACTCTTCCCTGTTAGGCCATTTTTGTGCAGTGCAATGATGACTGCATGTGTTTCTTTAGAGATAACCATGGTTAACAGAAGAGAAACAATGATGCCAAGCACCAGCCTCCTTTTAAAGTGTCCAGTGGTGTCATTCTTACTTAATCATGACAGATTGATCTCCAGCCCTGTCCTCATCAACACCCACACCTGTGTTAATGGAGCAATCACTGAAACGATGTTAGCTGGTCCTTTTAAGGCAGGGCTGCAATGATGTTGAAATGTGTTTTGGGGGATAAAGTTCATTTTCTAGACAAATATTGACTTTGCAAGTAATTGCTGTTAAGCTGATCACTCTTTATAACATTCTGGAGTATATGCAAATTGCCATTATAAAAACTGAAGCAGTAGACTTTGTAAAAATTAATATTTGTATAATTCTCAAAACTTTTGGCCATGACTGTACAGTAAATGTACAGAACATAAAATAAAAAAAATTAGTTTAAAAGATACTTAAACCTAAATATGAGATTAGAAGAAAGCTAATAAGTTTCAGGCTTCATGCACAAGACCATTTCCGTTTTGTGCTCTGCAAAACAATACTGGCCATGTGCACCCATTTCACACGTCCCCCAGTAATGTGGAAATGGGCATTATTGTCTACAAAACGGCATCTTCTATTTTTTTTTTTGAGGAACCACAAAATGGACATCATGTGCTGTCTGCATCTTTTCTGGCCCCATAGAGTCCACATCCGACCTGGCAAAAATATGATAAATATACGATAGTATGAATGAAGCCTAATACACATTCTTATCACACAGGTCGGGTATCAACCTTTGATATTGGTATCTATTCTGTATATATATAGTCTTCTGTATACATAGTATATGTATAGTCTTCTGGGGGTGGGGGTTACCTTTCTCTGGATCAATAGGGCCCATAAAAAGGTTTTAATATGAAAGAGGACTTAAAGGGGTTGTCTCACTTCAGTAAGTGGCATTTATCATGTAGAGAAAGTTAATGCAAGGCAGTTACTAATGTATTGTGATTGTCCATATTGCTTCCTTTGCAGGAAGCCCCCTAGAACTTTTCAACCTTTTGCCACATTTCAGGCTTCAAACAAAAAGATATAACATTTTACATTTTTGGTGAAGAATCAACAACAAGTGGGTCACAATTGTGAAGTGGAACGAAATTTATTGGATCATTTAAACTTTTTTTGTAATAATAAAACTGAAAAGTTGGGCGTGCAAAATTATTCGGCCCATTTACTTTCAGTTCAGAAAACTCACTCCAGAAGTTCATTGAGGATCTCTGAATGATCCAATGTTGTCCTAAATGACTGACGAAGATAAATAGAATCCACCTGTGTGTAATCAAGTCTCCGTATAAATGCACCTGCTCTGTGATAGTCTCAGGGTTCTGCATCATGAAGACCAAGGAACACACCAGGCAGGTCCGTGATACTGTTGTGGAGAAGTTTAAAGCCGGATTTGGATACCAAAAGATTTCCCAAGCTTTAAACATCCCAAGGAGCACTGTGCAAGTGATCATATTGAAATGGAAGGAGTATCAGACCACTGCAAATCTACCAAGACCCGGCCATCCCTCTAAACTTTCATCTCAAACAAGGAGAAGACTGATCAGAGATGCAGCCAAGAGGCCCATGATCACTCTGGATGAACTGCAGAGATCTACAGCTGAGGTGGGAGAGTCTGTCCATAGGACAAAAATCAGTGGAACACCTCACAAATCTGCCCTTTATGGAAGAGTGGCAAGAAGAAAGCCATTTCTCAAAGATATCCATAAAAAGTCTCGTTTACAGTTTGCCACAAGCCACCTGGGAGACACACCAAACATGGAAGAAGGTGCTCTGGTCAGATGAAACCAAAATCCAACTTTTTGGAAACAATGCAAAACGATATGTTTGGTGTAAAAGCAACACAGCTCATCACCCTGAACACACCATCCCCACTGTCAGACATGGTGGTGGCAGCATCATGGTTTGGGCCTGCTTTTCATCAGCAGGGACAGGGAAGATGGTTAAAATTGATGGGAAGATGGATGGAGCCAAATACAGGACCATTCTGGATGAAAACCTGTTGGAGTCTGCAAAAGACCTGAGACTAGGACGGAGATTTATCTTCCAACAAGACAATGATCCCAAACATAAAGCAAAATCTACAATGGAATGGTTCAAAAATAAACGTATCCAGGTCCTTAGAATGGCCAAGTCACAGTCCAGACCTGAATCCAATTGAGAATATGTGGAAAGAGATGAAAACTGCTGTTCACAAACGCTCTCCATCCAACCTCAAAGAGCTCGAGCTGTTTTGCAAGGAAGAATGGGCAAGAATTTCAGTCTCTAGATGTGCAAAACTGATAGAGACATACCCCAAGAGACCGCAGCTGTAATCGCAGCAAAAGGTGGCGCAACAAAGTATTAATGCAAGGGGCAGAATAATTTTGCACGCCCCACTTTTCAGTTTTATTATTGCAAAAAAAGTTTAAATGATCCAATAAGAGGCTCTTTTTTTTTTGCGGGACAATCTGTGTATGGGGTGTGTATGACTTTTTGATCATTTTTATTAAATTTTTGGAGAGGTGAAGAGACAAAAAAATGGAGAATAGGCCATTTTGACATTTTTCCCCGTTGCGCTGTTTGCAATTTTAACAGAACAGTTGTTTTCACACGTGGTGATGCTCATGATGTTTATTTTTTAATTGTTTATGTATTTTTATTTGGAGGAAAATTTGATTTAATTTGCATTTTTAGAATATTTTAAAATATTTTAATATTTTTTCTTTTACATGTTTCATAGTTCCCATGGATTAAATGCACATATTGCAGATTATATGCAGATTTTTCACACAGAAAATCTGCAATATAATACAGGCCAAGCAAAGTGAATGAGATTAGACAAATCTTATGTACAATTTGAGAGAGATTTATTAAACCTGGTGTAAAGTGATTGCAACCAATCAGATTTCTGAACAATTTAAGGTGGAAGCTGTCCTCTACACTGGCCATACATGTGCTGTCCTCCTCTACACCGGCCATACTCCTCCATACATGTGCTGTCCTTCAATACCGGCCATACTCCTCCATACATGTGTTGTCCTCCTCTACACCGGCCGTACTCCTCCATACATGTGCTGTCCTTCAATACCGGCCATACTCCTCCATACATGTGCTGCCTCGTCTACAGTGGCGGTACTCCTCCATACATGTGTTGTCCTCCTCTACACCGGCCATACTCCTCCATACATGTGTTGTCCTCCTCTACACCGGCCATACTCCTCCATACATGTGTTGTCCTCCTCTACACCGGCCGTACTCCTCCATACATGCGCTGTCCTCCTCTACACTGGCCGTACTCCTCCATACATGTGTTGTCCTCCTCTACACCGGCCGTACTCCTCCATACATGAGCTGTCCTCCTCTATCCCGGCCATACTTATGTGGAGGAGGCAGTACACTGTGAAGCAGGATGTATGGCCTCTCGTACTTTCTGCGCCCTCAGACTACCGGTCTCCCTTCTGTTTATGAGGCTGCCGTATCCTTGAATAGCAGACATGGCGGCTCCTCCCACACAAAGCAGGCTCCTCCCTGCTGCTCACATATTTATGTTTTAACACAAGTTTCCCTCCGTCCTGTGGCTACTCTGTTTTGTGTTATAATTACTACTGAGAGGAGCCTGACAGCGCGGTATGTATGCGTTATTACTGTACTATAGCGCAGCGGTATGTATGCGTTATTACTGTACTATAGCGCAGCGGTATGTATGCGTTATTAGTCTACTATAGCACGGCGGTATGTATGCGCTATTTCTGCACTATAGCACAGCGGTATGTATGCGTTATTACTGTACTATAGCACAGCGGTATGTATGCGTTATTACTGTACTATAGCACAGCGGTATGTATACAGCACAGTTACTATACATATTATAGAGCACCCATTGGATGCAGAGCTATTACTACACATATTATAGGGGACTGCATGTATGCCTTATTATTACTTTATATATCATATAGCACTATATGTATGCAATACGTATGACAGAACATTGCAATATTACTCTACTATACATATTATACTGCACTGTGTGTATGTTTTATTACTATATATATATATATTATACCACACTGTATGTATGCATTATTACTCTACTATATTATACCACACTGTATGTATGCATTATTACTCTACTATATTATACCACACTGTATGTATGCATTATTACTCTACTATACATATTATACTGCACTGTGTGTATGCATTACTATATATATATTATACCACACTGTATGTATTATTACTATACATATTATACAGCACTGTATGTTTGCTTTATTACTGTACTATATTATAGCACACTGTATGTATGCATTATTACTATACATATTATACTGCACTGTATGTATGCATTATTACTCTACTATATTATAGCACACTGTGTATGCATTATTACTATACATATTATACTGCACTGTATGTATGCTTTATTACTCTACTATATTATACCACCCTGTATGTATGTATTATTACTATACATATTATACTGCACTGTATGTATGTATTATTACTATACATATTATACTGCACTGTATGTATGTATTATTACTATACATATTATACTGCACTGTATGTATGCATTATTACTCTACTATATTATAGCACACTGTATGTATGCATTATTACTGAAGTATGGAAATAGTTACCTGGCACCATCGGGGCAGATTTCTCAATGTATATACAGCAGGTTGGCAGCATAAATTCATTGAAAAATATAGTGTTGGGTCAAATGCCATATTAAAGAGTTGGTGCCACTATTAACCCTTATAGGATAGGAGTGTGATTGCTGGGGCCTAACCATTGGGACCCCCAGTGATCAGAAGGATGGGGTTCCACAAGTGCCACCGAACTGCTACTGGAGCGGTTGTGCGCATGTCGGCCACTTTTATGGAACAGCACAGTCCTCACAACAGTCCCATAGAGGGGAAAGGAGTGCAGGACGCACATCACGCTCCATTCTAATGACGCAGGACTAGATTCTCATGATCGCTGGGGGTCTCAGGAGTCAGACCCCCAGCAATCAAACATTTTTCACCTATCCTGTGGGTATAAATGGTATTAGTGGCACAACCCCTTTAAGGGAGCCGTCGCACCAGCCTTAGGGCTCATCACAAGCATATTTTTGGTCTGATATGCATTTTCTTGCGGGGTGGATATGGACCCACTCACTTAATTGGGGCTACTTACCCATTGCATACATGCGTGAGAGGTGAGGATTCAGTTTTTTCTGATTTGACGATTCCTTGTTAAAGGACGTTAGAGGACACCAGGTCTGATCTGGTGAACTTTTTTTGTTTTTTTGTCAAGGTGATTCACCAGCAGACTACACCCTGCTCTGTGGAGCGTACGGCCTCAATGTTCACATGGTAACAGTAACAGTTTGTAAGGCCCAAAAACGACATCTGTCCATCCAGTTCGGCCTGTTATCCTGCACAGTTCAACCACAGGAAGGCAAAAAAAAAAAAAAAACCTGTGAGGTAGAAGCCAATTTTCCCCACTTTAGGGAAAAAATTCCTTCCCGACTCCAATCAGGCAATCAAAATTACTCCCTGGATCAACGACCCATCTCTAGTAACTATAACCTGTAATATTATTACCCTCCAGAAATACATCCAGGCCCCTCCTGAACTCTTTTAGTGAACTTACCATCACCACCTCCTCAGGCAGAGAGTTCCATAGTCTCACTGCTCTTACTGTAAAGAATCCTCTTCTATGTTTATGTACAAACCTTCTTTCCTCCAGACGCAGAGGATGTCCCCTCGTCACAGTCACAGTCCTGGGGATAAATAGATGATGGGAGAGATCTCTGTACTGACCTCTGATATATTTATACATAGTTATTAGATCTCCCCTGTCGTCTTTTTTCTAAAGTGAATAACCCTAATTTTGATAATCTTTCTGGGTACCGTAGTGCACCCATTCCAGTTATTACTTTAGTTGCCCTCCTCTGAACCCTCTCCAGCTCTGCTATGTCTGCCTTGTTCACAGGAGCCCAGAACTGTACACAGTCCTCCATGTGTGGTCTGACTAGTGATTTGTAAAGTGGCAGGACTATGTTCTCATCATCTATGCCTCTTTGATGCAACCCATTATCTTATTGGCCTTGGCAGCAGCTGTCTGACCCTGGTTTCTGCAGTTAAAGGAGTTATGTGACTATCTGTTACTGATGACCTATATTCTGCATTTCTATTATAGGCGACCTGTTCCATCCGTAAATTGCGGAACCTACACGGACTGCATCTGTGTTTGGAGGATCTGCAGTTTGCGGACTGCGAAACATGGTGCGGTTGTGTGCATGAGCCCTAACTGTGCCACAGGGTCTGCTCAGTGCTTGGTAGATTCACATCACGTTTTTCCCATCATTTTAATGTATACAAAAAACATACACATTAAATGGATTACTCAGACCGATGCCATACAGTGGGCTCCGTTCTCCGTAGACTTCCATTGTAAAAAAAAAAAAAAAAAAAAAGTATGCTTTTTTTTTTTTTAACCAGACTCTAACGTTTTTTTCTCTAATGTGTACATCAGACGGAGGCATAAAACTTCTCAGGATAGGTCATGAATATCAGATTAGCAGGGGTCCAACATCCGGCACCCCCTGCCGATCAGCTGTTAGAAGAGGCTGGTCTGTGAGCGCCATGTGACGTCACTATACATTGGTCACATGGCCTAGTTGCAGCTCAGCGTCATTGAAGTGAATGGGGTGGAGCTGTAATACCAAGCACTGCCACTATATAATGTACGGCGCTGTGCTTGGGAGAGATACTGGGAGCTGGAACTCGGACCCCCACTGATCTGATAATGAGGTCCTATTCTGAGGACAGCATTATCTCTACCTGGATAATCCCTTTAAGGACTAAATACATTGCACAAAATGGAGCACATTTGCTTATGGGGATTACTCAAAAAACTTGGTAAATAATCCAAAAGCAATTAAAATGATAAACAAGTGGATAAAGGCTCCTAAAGTGGATTTCCCTCCTAAAGTCCCTGAATCTAAAGTCACTTGAAGAGGACCTTTCATGGTGTTTTTTTTTTTTAAACCTACCACCTTAGGCCTCATTCACATATACGTGGATTTTCACGGACCATGGGACCATGGTCCGTGAAAACCCGTCCTGCTGATTGCATGAGCGCACTGCGTCATTGGTTGCTATAACGCTGAGCGCGTCGTGCCGCCGTCACTGTACAGTAATACACTGGTATAGATCATAGGAGTGCATTACTGTACAGCGGTGGCGGCACGAAGCGCACAGCGTCATAGCAACCAATAACACAGTGCACTCAGCAGGACGGCGTATATGTGAACGAGGCCTTATGAAGTAGTCCTTCTGCTGCAGATGCTCCGCTTTTTTTTCCCAATAGACCCCTCCGTTGCGCCGCTATGCCCCTTTTTGTTTTCTGGCAGCAAAAATGTAAATTAGCACCATGGGAACAGGGTGGGCGTCTCCTTCTCCTCAGCTCTGGCGCTGACTCAGCGGACCGCTCCACAGCCAATACACCAAGTACTTACATACATCTTTAATTACATGCAATTAGAAAAGTATTCAGACCCAGGTGCTGGTTTGAAAAATGTAGAATCTGTTTTGTGACACCGCCCCTTTATGGGAGGAGCTACACTGTGACTTTTTGGACTTTTTTAACTGTTGAACTACACCTGCGGTCCAAATGAATGCACTCAGATAAATGTAATCTTGTGGACCGTAGCTGTCATTCAGCACTTAAAATCAATCAGTCTCGCTACCAAAAAGAATCTGCAGAGTGTTTGCAGGCGAGTGGGGAAAAACAGCTTAAAGAGTTATTCCCATCTCACAAATGTAGTTTGTATAATTAGATATAGCCATACCAATATTATTACTAATAGAATGTATTTATATAAAATGTACTGTGTAGAAGATTTCCCTATTTGTATATCCATTGTCCCACACACATCAGTCAGGCCGTTGCCCCTAGTTACGGCCACCTCGGCCATGTAGTAGTGGTGGTCAGCTTGCTCCTGTTCAAATCTGCTCTGAGGTAACTGCTGTATTGTGAACGCACATTGTATGAGCATGCGGAGACACATCTTAGGTTACTTTCACATCTGTGTTTTAGACGCTACCAGTCCAAAACCCCATTGTCAGGATCCGTCCAAAACGCAGACTTTATAAACGGATCCTGCTCCATAGAGATGAATTGATTTTGGAACAGAATCCGTTTCTCTGTGTTTTGGAAGCGCAGACAAAAATGCTACAACCCTAAGATGTGTCTCTGCATGTTCATGTAATGTGTGTTCACAATACAGCAGTTACCTCAGAGCGGGTTTGAACAAGAGCAAGCTGACCACCACTACTACATGGCTGCGGTGGTCGTAACTAGGGGCAACGGCCTGACTGATGTGTGTGGGACAATGGATATACAAATAGGTAAATCTTCTAAACGGTACATTTTATATAAATACATTCTATTAGTAATAATACTGGTATGGTTATATCTAATTATACAAACTACATTTGTGAGATGGGAATTCCCCTTTAAGGGCTCATGCACACGGCTGTTGCCGGCCCGTTGCCGTATTGCGGCCTGCATACGCCGGGTCCGCAATACACGGGCACCGGCCATGTGCAGCCTGCATCACGGATCGCGGACCCATTCACTGCAATGGGTCCGCAATCACGGAGATGTGGAACCGATGGCACAGATATGAACACCACGGAAGCACGACTTTTTTGCAGTGCGGACCGTCAGATGCGGATCGCAGACCCCATTCAAGCGAATGCGGCGGCCCCACAGTCAGTGCCCGTACATTGTGGACAGCAAATTGCGGTCCACAGCACGGGCACTGAGAGCACACTTTTGTGTGCATGAGCCCTCAGGGTGCATGCACACAACTGAAAAACGGACAGGTGATGTACATTTTTTTAGTGGGCGTCAAACGTCCATTTTACCAATGATAGTCTATGGGGTTATTCACGTGGCAGTTTTTTTTTTGACGGTCAGTTCTATCTTGTCCGTTTTCGACTGACTGCCCCCATACAATTGAATAGGTCTGTTTTTAACGTCCGTTTCTCAGAAAGGCATCAAGTGAAAAAAAAAGTATGTTAAAAATGTACAGTTTTCATGTCATGTGCATGTAGCCTTAGGGTGATTTCACACGCGGCAGATTTTGTGACAGAAACTTCCACAATAGAAAATCAGTTCCTTTCACCTTAAGGGCTCATGCACATACTGTGGGTCCGCAATACACAGGCACCGGCCGTGTGCACCACGGATCACGGACCTATTCACTTGAATGGGTCCGCAATCCTGGAGATGCGGTGCGGAACGGAGGCATGGATCATAAGCCCACGGAAGCACTGCGGAACGCCCACATAATAGCCATGTGTATGAGCCCTAAAAAGGTTGTGTGTGAAGGCGTCCTTAGGGCAGACACACACGAACAAGTCGAATGCGGTAAACTCGTAGCATGTGTCAGTGTGAGGTCCTGTTCTGGCCTCCGCTCCTCTGACAGGATTGCACAGTACTAGGGCTCATACACACAGACGTTTCTCGGCCGTTCCGTGCATTTGGCGGTCCCCAATTCACGGAAAACATCTGTGCGGATTCTGCAGACAGATCCAGACCTGTTTAACTTGAAGGGTCCGTGATCCGTCCGCACCGCAAAAAATAGAACATGTTCTATTTTTTTGTGGTGCGGAGGTTCCGTGCCTCCGTTCCACACCGGGCCTTCCAAATTGTGGACCCATTCAGGTGACCCGCTGTCACTTGTCGGGCTGCAATACGGACACGGCCGGGCAACATGATTTATAATGCTGTGTAACCCTTAGGCCCCTTTCACACGGGCGAGATTTCCGCGCGGGTGCAATGCGTGATGCGAACGCATTGCACCCGCACTGAATCCTGACCCATTCATTTCAATGGGGCTTTTCACATGAGCGTTTTTTTTCACGCATCACTTCTGCGTTGCGTGAAAAACGCAGCATGTTCTATATTCTGCGTTTTTCACGCAGCCCAGGCTCCATAGAAATGAATGGGGGTGCGTTAAAAACGCAACGCATTGCATTGCATCCGCATGCAATCCGCGCGTTTTTAACGCAACGCATCCTGAACAAATCCGCGACGCTCGTGTGAAAGAGGCCTAAGGCCACCAGCACATGGAGAACAGGTGAACACATATGAGATTCGCACTAATTTCCGTACGTTTCTGCAGCATATTCATACCAAAATCCTCTATATGCAATTTCGTTTTTCGGTGCGAATTAGATGCGTTTTTTCCGTAGATCACACCCCTCCATTGAAAAGGCTGACATCCGCGGCTAAAACCGTAAACATAATTGACACGCTTCAGATTTTGAAATCCGCACGGGAAAAAAGTGTATATGAGAACCTGCAACCATTTTTTTTTTCATTCCTTCACAAATGTCCTGTCGTTGTCTGCGGACAAGAATAGGACAGGATTTATTTTATTACAGGGCTGCGGAGCGGACACACTGCACGGTGTGCGGTCTGCATCTTTTGTGGGCCCGACCTGAATAAAATGCGGATCGGATGTGGATAAAAAATATGTTTGTGTCCATGAGCCCTAAGGGCAAACGGCGGGTCCGCTGTATAGGGGCCCTGGCTGTGCTTGCACTTGAATGGGTCTGCAATCCGGAAGGTGCAGTGCGGAACGGAGGCACGTAACCCTGCGGACGCACTACGGAGTGCTTCTGTGGGGTTTCTGACCGTGCCTCCGCACCACAAAAAAGTAGTGCATGCAATTTGCTGTCTCGCAATGTATGGGCACCGACGATAGGATCGCCGCATGCAGACGCAGACCCATTCACTTGAATGGGGTCCGTGACCAGCATCTGAAGTGTGAACTAGGCCGTAACTGTTTTTCCCCACTCAGCTCCATAAAGTCTGTAGATTTTCTTTTTCCTCTGGATTCAAAGGAATAGAGCTGGCCTCAACACTGATAATTAAGCCCTGGGCTACATTGAGACTTTTTGTAGCAGGACTGATTGATTTTAACTGTTTAATGACAGCTGCAATCCATAAGTAACTGTACAGCACCACCTGCTGTTTGTTCTTTTCCTTATTTTTTGTCCGGCTCACTGAGCTGGTTGAGCGTGCTCAGTTGAATTCTGCCACTGGCTATATTAGAAGCTGTGGCAGTTACAGGGAGGGATCTGCAGCAGAAAGGACACACCCCCTGAGCTGCCACTCTGAAGATAATCCAGCAGAGTAATTGGAGCAGTGACTGCGAAGATCTCTGGATCCATGTGAGGTACAGGGCTGGTTCTAGCTTTCCTAAAAAGTGGTTGTCATGTCCTATATGATGTTTGATTTTCATTTTTTACATCAATCTTGGCATAACCCATTGAAGTCCTCTTGGTTAGTTAACCTCTCCCCTACCCTAACTAGTCACCTTTGCAACACACTACTCAGCTTCTAACTAATGTGTTAGGGCTCATGCACATGAATGTATGCGGCCTGTGGGTCCGCAATATACGGGCGCTCCGTATCCCAAATGTGAACCCACTTTTTTTTTTCTGCACTGAGGACTGAAACTTGCGGGTCACAGACCCATTTAAGCGAACACGGCCAGACACGTTCGTGTGCATGGGCCCTTAATGTTAAAATATACCTCTAACCTATTAGGAACTAATACCCTGCTCTGACTTGCTGTAAAGTAGAATAACATGGTATCAGTGTTAAGGGGGTTGTCAGACTCTGATGTAAAATAGCATACAAACCATAGTAATCTTTTCAATCCAACATGGAAGCTCCGGTGATGGAGGGCCAGACAGTGAGGGTCATTTATAAAGAGCGGCTTTTAAAGGGGTATTCCCATCATAAATAATGGGGGCATATCGTTAGGATATGCCTCCATTGTCTGATAGGTGCGGGTCCTACTGCTGGGACCTGCACCTATATTGAGAACGAAGCGGGGAGCGCTGCGCCTGGGGTCCAGCCACCACCAGGAGCAACTGCCCACTCCTCCCATAGAAATGAATGGGAACGCACTGCGCATGCGCGGCCACCGCTCCCATTCATTTCTGTGGAGCTGATGGAAATAGCCGAGCCAGTGCTCGGCTATTTTCAGCGGCCCCATAGCATGCTGCGGTTTGCGCTCCGGTCTGAAGTCGGAACGGAATGCTTTCAGGAGCCTCCGTTGTCTTCAGTTCAGTTTTGTCCCCATTGACAATGAATGGGGACAAAACTGAAGCGTTTTTTTCCGGTATTGAGCCCCTATGACGGAACTCAATACCGGAATTTAAAAACGCTAGTGTGAAAGTAGCCTTAGTTAGCTGAAGCAGAAGTCCCGGCCCAGCCCCCGCCACTCCCAAGCAGCAAGGACAGCATAGAGATGCCTGTGCAATAAAATGGGGGTTTTGTGACCTTTCATGGCCAAAACTGCCTTTTGTCTAAACACAATGGGGGTCATTTATCACGCTCCACTGTTTGTAGAGAGTGATTACACTGGCTATTTAGGCTATTTAGGCTATTTTCACACCTGGGGCACGGGGCTCCGGCAAGCTGTGAGTAAACTGCCCGCTGGATCTGTGCTGCCGCAGGTGCACGTGTGGGGCCAGAACTATGCTCCGGCCCCATTCACTGTAATGGGTGCGGGCTGTGGATCCGGCAGCAGCACGGCAAACCCTGCCGAGAGGCGGCCGGTACGAAAATACAACACTAACAGCATTATGTTAGTGTTATCCAACACATTCCAGAACTGTAGGGGTAAGGCTACTTTCACACTAGCGTTTATATATTCTGGTATTGAGTTCCGTCATAGGGGCTCAATACCGGAATAAAACACTTCAGTTTTGTCCCCATTCATTGTTAATGGGGACAAAACTGAACTGAAGAGAGCGGAATGCTCCTAAAAGCATTCCATTCAGTTCTCTTCAGTCTCCAGACCGGTGAGCAATCCGCAACATGCTGCGGTTTGCTCTCCGGTCTGGGGATCTGCAACAAGACGGATCCGGAATGACCCCCAATGCAAGTCAATGGGGACAGATCCATTCGATGTGACACAATAGTAAACGGATCCGTCCTCCATTGACTTTCAATGGAGTTCATGACGGATCCGTCACCTTGCACTTTTCCCTCGCAGCTCCCTCCTTCCTCCAGCAGGGGGCGCTGTGGGGAATCTTCCCATTGTGCGTGCCGTCCTCTGGAGCTGCTGGGACAGGTCGGGAGCTGCTGCATGAGCCTTTATACAGATTTTAGGTACAGCACTGCAGCAAAAAAGGTGCGTATTAGATATAAAAAGTCGCCGTCATATATACATGTTGTGAAAAGGTGCACGTGTCCGCAGATCGCTGATGAACAAAACTACGCCACCCTTGAAGAGGCATAGAAAAAAGGCACACTTAAATAAATGAGTCTAGAACATACTCGCCAACTAAACCACACTCCCAAAATCAGTCAGTTTGCGGAAAGCAAAATACATACAGTCGTGTGCATGAGCCCTAAACCAAAAACGGTCAAACCAGACAGACGAGCCGGAAAAAACAGGAGCAAAACCAAGAGTTAGGCCTCTTTCACACGAGCGTGACTGATTAGGTCCGGATGCGTTCAGGGTGCGTTCAGGAAAACTCGCACCATTTTGCAAGCAAGTTCAGTCAGTTTTGTCTGTGATTGCGTTCAGTTGTTCAGATTTTTCCGCGCGGGTGCAATGCGTGATGTGAACACATTGCACCCGCACTGAATCCTGACCCATTCATTTCAATGGGTCTGTGTACATGAGTGTTTTTTTTCACGCATCAGTTCTGTGTTGCGTGGAAAACGCACCATGTTCTATATTCTGCGTTTTTCACGCAGCCCTGGTCCCATAGAAGTGAATGGAGCTTCAGTGAAAAACGCATTGTATCCTGAAGCAAGTGCGGATACAATGCGTTTTTCACTGATGGTCGCTAAGAGATGTTGTTTGTAAACCTTCAGTTTTTTTATCACGTGCGTGAAAAACGCATTGTACCCGTGTGGAAAAAACTGAACGCAATCACAGACAAAACTGACTGAACTTGCTTGCAAAATGGTGCGAGTTTTCCTGAACGCACCCTGAACATATCCGGACCGAATCCGCGACGCTCGTGTGAAAGAGGCCTAAGGGCTCATGCACACAACCAGATTTTCTTTCCGTTTCATTTTATTACAGGTCCGTATGCATTACCATTCACTTCAATGGGTGCGCAAAAAAACCCCAGAAACTACTCCATGTGCATTCCGTTTCCCCCAGAAATAGATCATGGCGAAGGACAGGCATTGTTACAATGGATTCACCAAAAAAACAGATGTAATATGGATGTCACTCGGATGTCATCCGTTTTTTTTTTTTGCTTTGCGGATCCGTGTTTTGTGGACCACATTTGTGTGCAAATGAAAATTAGGCCTCATGCATACGAACGTATTTTGTTTTCATGTCCGTTCCATTTTTTTTTTTTTTTTTGCGCATAGCATGTGGACCCGTTCATTTCACCTTGTGCTGTCCGCATCCGTATGTCCGTTCCAAAGCCATGCAGAAAATATAGAGCATGTCCTATTCTTGTCCATTTTGTGGGCATTTCTACAATGTATCAGCAAAAAAAAAGGATGCAACACGGATGTCACATGGACGTCATCTCTATTTTTTTTTGTGGATGTGCATTTTGCGGACCGCAATAAATGACCCCTGGGGAGTTATTTACTAAGAGCACTGTCACTTTTTGGTGTTAAAAAAAAAGTCGCAGAATTTGTTTTTGAGACTTTTGAAATGCCCCTGCAACAATATTGGGAGTGACGGGGGCAGGGAGTGGAGTAGTTTCGCCCTCCAGGTGCACAGACTGCTAGACTGGAGATGCGCATAATTTAGGACGAGGTGCCTGCAGAGCAGAGGGGGAGCAAAGAAAATGACCCCCAGTGCAATTCAAGATTTCCTTGAAACTTTTCCTGTTCTGTGGATGACACAAATGTGCATTGATTAGGCGGCGTTCACACTTCACTTATTTGGTCAGTTATTTCCATCAGTGATTGTGAGCCAAAACCAATAGTGAAGCCTCCTCAGAGATAAGGTAAAAGGGCTCATGCACACGACCGTATGTATTTTGCAGAACGGAGCAGCTGGCCTCCAATAGAACAGTCCTATCCTTGTCCGTGATGCGGACAATAATAGGACATGTTGTATTTTTTTGCAGAAAGGAAATATGGACAGAAACAGAATGCATATGGAGTAACTTCCGTTTTTTTTTTTTTTTTTTTTTTTGCGGACCTATGAAATGAATGATTCCACATACGGTCCACAAACAAAATGGAACGGACACGGAAAGAAAATACGTTTGTGTGTGAGAGCTCTAAGGGAAAGATCGGCACCTGTTCTGTGTTTTTTGCCCCGCAGCTAGTTTTGGCTCACAATAATGGTTCATGCACACGACCGTGGTTTGGGTCAGCATCCGATCCGCGTTTTTTGCGGGTCTGATGGGAACCCATTCACTTCAATGGGGCCGCAAAAGATGCAGACAGCACAGTCCGTGCAGCATCACAACGCTCCCATAGCGCTTCTGGGCAATGGGTCATATTACAAAAATCACAGCATAGCCAAGCCCCAGGTTGCTCAGATATTATTCAGATTCTTAATAGATCCCCTGGCTATTGTCTTTGGAAACAAAGCAGCAGGTAATGAAAGGATGTGAAAGCTATTAACTAATTATGGTTCCCATGTTTTCAGTTCATACAAGGTTGTATTTCTATGGGGCACCTTGCAGACAAGCGAGTGTCACGCTGCCAGTCTGCAGTGCAGCACCCGTCCTGAACTCCCGCCACTGCCTGGGGTCACATAGCATTATAATGATTTATGATGCTATGTAACCCTTAGAGGTCTGGAATATATTGGATAACACTAACAGCATTGTGTCAGTGTCATCTAATACATTCCAGAACTGTAAGGGTTATATATCATGATAAGTCAATATAATGCTATGTGACCCCAGGCAGTGCCGGGAGTTCAGGCCGGGGGCTGTGCTGTGGACTGGCAGTGTGACACTTGCTTGTCTGCAAGGGGCCTTAGAGGGGTATTCTGGTAATGTAACTTAATTTTTGAAAAAACTGCATTAAAGGGGTATTCTCATCTTAGACAATGGGGGCATATCGCTAGGATATGCCCCCATTGTCTATATCCAGAACGGAGCGGGGAGCGCTGCGCCCGGAGGACCCCGGCCACCACCAGACGCAGCTCCGCGCTGTGCTCATAGAAATGAATGGGAGCGCAGCGCGCAAGCGCGGCCACCGCTCCCATTCATTTCTATGGAGCCGACAGAACTAGCCGAGCCAGTGCTCGGCTATTTTCGGCGGCCCCATAGAAATGAATGGAGGGCGGCTGCGCATGCGCAATGCGCCCTCATTCAGTTCGTGGGGCTCCGTTCTGGATATAGGTGCGGCCCGCACCTATAAGACAATGGGAGCATATCCTAGCGATATACCCCCATTGTCTAAAATGAGAATAACACTTTAAGGCTGCAAGCTGTGACCCAACCAGAACCCATACCTATACATATAACCAGAGCTTCATTTTACCTTGCAATACATTTGTCTTTCCTTACAAAACTTCAAAGACTACAATCCCATAATCCCTAGCTTTCCTTCTGTGAGCGTTGATATTTATTGATTGGTTGCCTGATGTACAGTCCAGTCACGCTCAGTAATCGTTGAGGATTGATAACAACACACTGAGCATGCTCGACCTAACAAAGGCTCAGAACTACAGGTCAATGCCATGGTAACTTATGAGGAAACACAGTGGGTAGCAGAGGAAGAAAACTACTTTTATAACTACTGAATGGTAAATATGTGACATTTACATTATATTAGGTAATTATTGATGATGAATTAGTCTATATTTATGGTTACCGGAATACCCCTTTAAGGCTCATACACATGGCTGTAGCTGTTTCTACAGTCCGCAAAATGCGGATCTGCAAAACACTGTTGGGCCACGGAACGGACTTGTGCAACCGTGCGCTGTCCTTATCTTTTGCGGCCCCATTGAAATGAATGGGTTCGCATCTGAGCCGCAAATAATGCGTATCGGATGCAGACAAAAACCACAGCCCTTAGGTCTCATGCACTCGACTGTATTTTGCATCTGTGTCTGATCTGATTTTTTTTTGTAGATTGCTCACGGACCCGTTGATTTCCATGGGTCTGCAAAAAAAAAACAAAAAACGAACAGCATGTGGATCTCATCCGTGTGTCCGTTCCACAAATTCTAGAACATGTCTTATTCTCGTCTGCATTGCGGACAATAGTGGTCGCTTCTAGTGATGGGAGTGGGAAGAAACGAGGAATACATATGTAAGGTGTCCGTTTTTGGCGGATCCGTGGTTTGTGGACTAAAATACAGATACGGTCGTTTGTGTGAGGTCGCATTTTAATAAGAACCCCACAGGAGCAATGAAGAAATGTTTGTCACTATTACTAGAAACTGAAATTAAACGTGAATATATCATCTGGTGTCATATGATTGCTCGTATAATCTGCAAGTATAATATAGGAAAGGCGAAGGCACGACAGGTAACTGCAGGTAAACAGAAGGCGCACGCAGCAAATGACTTATTTAAATGATTCGCTTATTTTTCTTTATTAGTTTTTATTTATATTTTTTTTATATCAGTTCTAGATGAGATCTCAGCGCTCCAGAAGACATTGGATTTCTTAGTCCCAAGCCTGGTATTTGGTATCATGGTCGGTTTGTGGACATCTTGAATACAGCACCTTGTTTCACCGTGATCTTTCTACCTCCTGCCAGCATGAAGTGGCTCTGCAGGCTCAATGAGTCTGAGAATTTCTGGGTAAGGATGTTTTTTTATAGGTAATCTTCAGGTCATGAAAAAGTTACAAACAAGTTGTCTTCAGTCATGGTTAGACTTCATTACTATGTTCTGAAATTAGACACATTAAGGCTACTTTCACACTAGCGTTTTTAAATTCCGGTATTGAGTTCCGTCATAGGGGCTCAATACCGGAAAAAAGCGCTTCCGTCTTCACGTGCAGGAGGCGCGCAGCTATGACGTTTCCCTACAGCGCCCAGCAGAGGGCGCTGTGGGGAATCGTCATAGCTGCACGCCTCCTGCGCGTGAAGACGTGCGGCCTGCCTGCCTGGAGTATGTAAGTATGTATGTGTTTGTGTGTATGTATGTATGTGTGTATGTCTGGTACTGTGTGACGTGTGGGGCTGGAACGCGGTTCCAGCCCCACACATGTACCTGCGGCAGCCCGGATCCGGCGGCACCCTTCACCCGCCGGATCCGGGCTGCCGCTAGTGTGAAAGTAGCCTAACCTTGTTGTACAGAAGGGGTCTGCTGTGAAACTACAACTCCCAGAATACACACACCCATAGAAGTGAAAGGATCAAGCTGGGAGTTGTAGTTTCCAAGCAGCTGGAGGTTGCTGATCCCTGTTACATTGTATAGTGGCTGTGCTTGGTATAGTGCTCAGCCCCATTCGCTTGAGCCGCTCCTAGGCCAGGTGACCAATGAACGTGACGTAACTGGCCTAGGAAAAGCTAAGAGAAGGCTGCGGCGCTCACGGGAGCTCCGGTGCCTTCTCAAACAGATGATCTGCGGGGGTCCCGGGTGTCAGACCTCCACCGATCAGATACTGATGACCTATCCTGAGCCTTAGTTCACATCACCGTTTAGCTTTCTGTTCTCCTGATGCGCCATAAGAAAGGGAGAAAAAAAAACGGATCCTGCAAAAAAAAAAAAGGATCCTGTTGCGTCAGTTGTCATCCGTTTGAACCATTTCTGTCTGAGATCTGTTCTTTTAGAGGGGGAAAAAAGTCCTGCATGCAGTACTTTTTAGATGGGGGGGGGGACAGATCTCAGATGGAAATGGCTCAAACAGATGACAACTGATGCAACGTTTTGTTTTTTTTGTTTTTTTATAGGATCCTATAAAAACGGATCCTATGCATAACTGATGCAACAGGATCTGTTTTTTTTTTTTTGTTTTTTCCTTCTCCTGATGGATTAGAAGAATGGAAAGCTAAACGGAGATGTGAATGGAGCCTTACACTGCCACCCCATTGACCCCTGATCCACATGAAATCAGTGACAACACTAAACTATCCTAAGTATTGGGAACGTTTGCTGTTTTGTGCTGATCCCGTATATTGTTTCTTTATTTTGCAGGATTTGAACCAGACTTGGCACACAGATAACCCGGACTTCTCCTGGTGCTTTCACCATACCATTCTGTACTGGATACCCTGTCTGTATCTATTCGCCTGTTCGCCATTCTACATCTTCTATCTAAGGGGCCATGGCCGAGGCTACATTAGATTCTCTCTGCTCGGCAAAGCAAAAACTGTAAGTAACGTGCTATGTAGGGTGGTTTTACAGCTATGAATGTGTAGTGTTATTATGCATGTGTTGAAATGGGGCGTGGCTATTAAATTGACAGATTTTAGTAGCCAGTTTTTAAACCTCATTCATCAGGCAGTATACATAAAACCTCTTGGGTATCACAGTCACTATTGACCAAGGCATGTAAGGGGTTAGACAACTGGTCGTTGAAGCTGCGATTACATTACAGCATTCAGAAATGTCTCGGCCATCATACAGTGCGTGTTACGCGGACTGAACACACGCTTGTGAAACTGACCTTAGGGCCCATTCAGACGGCCGTAGTGCTTTGTGGATCCGCAAAACACGGATACTGGCCGAGTGCGTTCCACAATTTGCGGGCCGCACATGGTCGCGCTATAATAGAAAATGCCTATTCTTGTCCACGATTGCGGACAAGGATAGGACAAGCTCTCTCTTTTCTGCGGAGCCGCGGAACGGAACCATGCGTCTTTTGCGGCCCTATTGGGGGAAAAAAAAAAGCAAACTCATTCATATAGTGATCTGAATGAGCCCTTAATCTGATATCGTTGCAGTCCTAGTAACTCCATCTGATTCCCCAGCCTCTGTATATAGTGCCATATAGTCTGTGCCCTCTGTATATAGTGCCACGTAGTCTGTGCCCTCTGTATATAGTGCCACATAGTCTGTGCCCTCTGTATATGGTGCCACATAGTCTGTGCCCTCTGTATATGGTGCCACAGTCTGTGCCCTCTGTATATGGTGCCACAGTCTGTGCCCTCTGTATATGGTGCCACATAGTCTGTGCCCTCTGTATATGGTGCCACATGCTCTGTGCCCTCTGTATATAGTGCCATATGCCCTGTGACCTCTTTTTATAGTGCCACATGCTTGGTGCCCCTTATAAAAAGTGCCTCATATGTTCCACTTTATGTATTGCGCCTCTTATATGTGCCCATTTGTGTTAGGGTGTTAGGGGCCAGTATTGGGGTTTGGGGCCAGTATTGGGGTTTGGGGTCAGTATTGGGGTTTGGGGTCAGTATTGGGTTTAGGGGCCAGTATTGGGGTTAGGGGCCAGTATTAGCATAAAGCTACATTCAGATGACCGAAAGTGTTTTGCAGCCACCAAATTGTGGATCCGCAAAACACATTTTGCGGAACGCACAGTGCCAGCCCTATATAGAAGTGCCTATTTTTGGGGACAAGAATAGGACACTTGCTCTATATTTGTCGTGGGGCCACGGAATGGGACTACGGATGTGGACAGTACATGGTATGCTGTCAGCATCTTTTGCGGCCCCGCTGAAAAGAATGGGTCCACACCCATTCCGCAAAATTGTGGAACGGATGCAGACCCAGAAATATGGTCGTCTGAATGCACCCTTAGGGCCAGTATTAGGATTGGGGTAGGTATCAGTTAGGGGCCAGTATTGGGGTCAGAGACAGCACTAGGGTACATTCACATGATCATATTTCCATTCACTTCAATGGGCCCGCAAATCCGTAGTCCACGGCCCTGCAAAAAAGATAGAGTATGTCCTATCCTTGACCGCAATCTCAGATGAGAACAGGCATTTCTATTATAGGGCTGGGCATGTGTGTGACACAAAATGTTTCCGCACACGGCCAGTATCCTTGTTTTGGGGATCCGCAATTGTGAACCGCAAAACAAATATGGTCATGTGAATGTAGCTTTAGGGTTAGTGGTCAGTAGTAGGGTTAGGGGTCAGTGTGGCATACTATTAGAGTTAGAGAAAGTATTAAGGGTCAGTACAGTATATTAGGGTTAGCGGTCAATATTTGGGTTAGGGACAGTATTAGAGGTCAGTATTAGGGTTAGGGGGTCCAGGGTTAGAGGTCAATATATGGGATCAGGGGCCAGTATCGGGGTTAGGGGTCCATGGTTAGAGGTCAGTACCAGGGTAGGAGTCAGGGGCCTGTATTAGGGTTAGGTCAAGGCAGGGCCAGTATAGGGGGTCAGTAGCCAGTATTAGGGTAAGGCGGGGCCAGTATTGGGGGTCAATAGCCAGTATTAGGGTAAGGCAAAGCCAGTATTGAGGGTCAGTAGCCAGTATTAGGGTTACGGTAAGGCAGGGCCAGTATTGAGGGTCAGTAGCCAGTATTAGGGTTAGTGCTGTATGTAGGGAGAGGGCAGTTTATACTTGCCTGTCCAGGCGCGGTCCCACGATGCGGACCCGGCCTCTTCTGGCGGGTCTGCTTCTGAGGAACATCGCAGGTGGGCTACGTCACATCAGTGCGCTGCCCATCGGGAATAGCAGAGCAGGGAACCAGAGGTTCCCTTGCTCCGCCAGCGCTGGCTGCTGCAGGCACAATTGTATCTGCATCCAGTGGATGCAGATACAATTGCGTTCAGTAGCCACAGCAGCCCACTTTTTAAAAATATGGAGCGGCATTGAGCACCGCTTTGCAGCTGGTGGTGGGGGCCCCTATGAGGTGGGGGCTATCGCCCCGGATGCCCTCCCTTTAATCCGGCCCTGATCGCAAGTCTTTTCTAATGTTAAGTTAGTGAAGGTTTTTTTTTCTTAGTTATGACTATTATTGGGAACGAACCTTCCTATGAACGCTGGTTCCCAATAATCTGCCAGTCCAAAGGTGCTGAAGATGACCCGATGAACGAGCGAAAAGCTCGTTCAGCGGATGAAATGATCGGCTGTGCGGACACCTCAATCATCGTTCCCGGGCAGCAGATGGTGCCGTCTAAACAGCGCAGCTTGTATGGGGACAAGTGATAGCAGCAGCAATCGCTCATTCCATGGAGGTGATCGATGCATTTAAATGCAGCACTTCACCTCCACTTAACAAGCAGCTGATGTTCCTTCCTGACAAGCTGCTGCTCCTCCCGGCATAGTCCAAAAGCATCCTTAGGCTACATTCACACTGTGCTTCTAGTGTCCATTTGCCGCATTAGCTGGGAATGCATCAAGGGCATATGCCAAATATATCTTTCAGTCCCCATTCACCACGCAGAGGCCAAAAGAGTGCTCACTAGCCACCTTCGGGCTGTATGGAAAATTGAGGTATGTTGTGCTATTCCATACTGAGGTATCCTGCAAAGAAATATATGTACTGTTCAATATGTTAATTAATTTTTCCATCACATTATACACTGCTCATATCCAGGGGTTACGACCACCCTGCAATCCAGCAGCAGTGGTCGTGCTTGCACACTATAGAAAAAAGCGTCTTTCTATGTGTGCTCCGGCAGTCACTGCCACCAGAGAGGCCGGAGCCTTTTCCTGTATTGTGCAAGCACGACCACTGCTGCTGGATTGCAGGGTGGTCGTAACTCCTGGATATGAGCAGGGTATAATGTGATGGAAAAATGAATCCATCCAGCAAAGGAGGCAATATGGAGAATCACAATACATTAGTAAGTGGCTTGTATTAACTTTCTCTACATTATAAATGCCAGTATTCACTGTTACAGCAGTGATAATGTATCACACATAGCTAGTCAGTACCTGCAAACAGCAGGTCCGCAATAAATGGGCACCGTCCGTGTGCACTCCATATCATGGTTGTAGACCCATAGATTTGAATGGGTCCGCAATCCTCAACATAGGGAACGGTGCAGAACGGAGCAGAACGGAGCAGAAGCCCACAGAAGCACTATGAAGCACTTCCGTGGGATTTATCTCTGTGCCTCCGCACTGCAAAAAAGTAGAACACGTGCTATTTTTTTGTGGTGTGGACCATCTCTTGCGGATTGTGGACCCATTGAAGTCGGTGGGTCTGCATCCGCAAACTGTGTGCACATGGACGGTCCACAGCACGGGCAAAAATCTGTAGGTACAGAAACTGCCATAGGATGCCATTATTACAGCTCTGCAGTATATCACATAATACGGTCACAAGGTCTTATCTTTCCTGCCACGCGTTTTGGCCGAGGTATTTGCAGGAGCGGACGTATAATTTTTCATGTTAATTAACTGTCAGTCAGCTCATGTCTACATCCCGCTTTATGAATTAATTATAACTATCATACAGCATGCTATATTGATACGATATTAAAGGGGTTATCCAATGTTCTATGTAAAAAATTACAAACATATATAATCTAGTTCATAACAAAGCTAGAACCAACCCTGATCCCGAGATCTCCCCACTCATTGCTCCAATTGTTCTGCTAGATTTACTTCAAGCTAGCAGCTGAGGAGCTGGGGCATGTCCTTTCTGCTTCAGCTGGTGGCAGCTGAAGGATGGGACTGAGCATGTGCTTCCATCTCAGTGAGCAGGACAGAGAAATTAGAAAATGAACATCCAGCAGGTGGCGCTGTATAGAAAGTTATTTGAATAATTCAGAGGCTATAATACATTTTTAATTAAATGCAATTACAAAAGTATTCAGATCCGGGTTCTGGTTTGAAGACTGTAGAAATATTTTCATGGGACAACCCCTTTAACTAACCAGATAATACACAGACAGTAGATCTGCATGACCGGTCTCTGGTTATCTTCTTATCTGATGGATAAGGAAGCATTGAAATACATTTATTGTGCAGGGGATGTGATTATAGCAATGCACTGTGGAAGAAATATAATTTATATTAATAATTCTGACATCTGATTGATCCCGGGATTTGTCTTCTTTTCTCGTTCCAGTGTCTTTCTGCTTTGCTGGCACTTATCTGCTATACAGAACTTTTCTACACCGTGTGGAACATGACGCATGGTATTGCTGAGCCTCCGGTTCTCCTCATTAGCCCATTGATAGTAGGAGCTGCCATGGTAAAGGGAAAATACGGTTTAATGCAGAATCTGCACTGATTTGTTAAATGTCATCTTCACTCATAACTTTAATTAACATTAGTGTTATGGGAGACAAAGGCTTTCAAAGGGGTTTTCCAGGAGTTCAGTATTAACCTATCCAGAGGACAGGCCATTATTAATATCTGAATGCTGGGGGTCCGCTGTTCAACTGTTTGATGATGCCTCCTCCTAGGCAAGTGATGTCACTTTTTGTGGCACGTGGCCCATTTGCACCTCAGTCCCATTCAAGTGAAACGGCCTGTTCTGCAATACCGAGCACAACCACTATACGATGTACAGCGCTGTGCTTGATATGCTGTGAGGAGGCTGCAGTGCTGACCAGTCATGGCTACCGAGAGTTGGAGCCCCGCAAATCAGATATTTATGACCTATCCTGAGGATAGGCTATCAGTACTGAACTCCCAGAAAACCCATTTAATGTAAGATTAGGCACATTAAATGCAGGTGTCATTTATCTTAAAGGGGTTATCCAACCCCTATACTCACCCCCCTAATGCCTGGGCACCTCCTATTTGCTCCACTCCTCAGCACCCGTGTTGCTTCTGATCTCCACATGCCCGCCGCTGCATCTCCCCGTCGCGCGGATCAAAACATCTGTCGAGGGGGAGGGGAGTTGGCAGCCAATAGTCGGCGGTAATGGGGACAAACCTCCCTAGTGTCACCCGCGATGCTAGGGAGGCTCCTCCCCGTCGTGGCCTGCTATTTGCTGACCCACCCCAATAGCGATGTGGCTGCTTCGGAGCGGGGTAAGTTTAGTCTATATGAGGGGCCCGGGCATTAGGGGGGGCCATTATAGGGGTAGGATAAACCCTTTTAATCATGGCAGTTTTGTTATCTCTTCACCATATTTTTCATTTTGTAATATATTATTACTTGAATTTCCCAATTATGCCTTCTCCTGTCCTGTCGCCATCCAAGGTCCAACTTGTAAATATACTTTTGCAGCCGTTAGGAGAAATCGGTACTTTAGATGCGTACAGATGTTATTCACTTGCTTGCTGTGTGCACACTCCCGTGAAAATTCAATAGCCTCAGTACATTTACCAAACGTTGAGAACGCTCTCCAGTCTGAGCTGTGATCTCGAGGGAATGAGGTGCGCTCTCAGGAACAGTCGGGAAGTGCTGAATTATGGGTAGTAAGGGCAAATTACTGACATACACAGCAGTGCGGTCCCTCCCCTTCAACAGAGCGGCATGCGGTGATTGAATTAACACTGTGGAGGTGGGATAAGCAAGGGGGAAGTCCTGGAAGTGCCTTTTGACCTCAGATACAATACAGTAGGTGTCTATTTTTGCAGATATTCAAATAATAGGTTTTCTTTAAATACAGGTATATATAAGTGGGGGGAATTTATCATCCCGCCCACACCAGTGTTTTGGCGCAAAAAATTGGCAAACTTTGTGTTTGCAACATTTTTTAACACAAGTGCCTCAAAATCTAGGCTCAAGTGGCCTTTCTACACTTCTGTCGCCAATTTCCAGGGGAGGGAAATTTATCTTCTTTTACGTCATTTTTCTGATGTAAGAGAAGACTGAAATCAATGCTGTAGATTTCAGTCTAGACGCACTGACTGCCTGGCGCCTGATCATAAATTGGGCGTATGGGAATATCTTAGACCAGCATAAAATGCCAATGCCTAGAGAAGGTAATGGGGGGAGTATTCCTATTTTAAAGGGGGTTTTACAGTTTTGCTTAAACAAGTTATAGAAATGAATTGTATTTTTCTATTCGCCTTGGTTCCCTGATCTTCAAGTATGGCCTCCTGCTTCAGGTCCCAGCACTTCCACTTTCTGCTTCAGCATTTCCTATGTCAGTATGTGCTGTGTGGGGAGAGGGCCAGCTGGCTTATTTCAGTAAAAATATCCTCTGTCAGCCCTATCCTCTGTCACATCTGATGCATAGATAAAGAAGGGACCTGGCTTAGTTATTTCAATGATCCAGTCAGCCCCCCTCACATACAGCACAGGCCACATGCTGTCCTCTAGGAAGTTCTGCCGTGTTGAGCACAAGCAGGAAGTGGAGGCATCAGGACCAGAGGACATACCTGAAGAGCGGCCCACCATGGAGAAATATATTAGTAACTTCTATAATGTGCCTGTTCATTACATTTAAGCTGACTTTTTTGCATTGTAAAACCCCCGATATGTGCTGGTTCTACAATACATCAGGAACCCTCATTGCTGGTCCCACAGCCTACATTCACTGACTCGCATCACTTGTTCTTGGCCCTATCCATTTGACATCTGTGGGAGTAAGAGCCAAGCAAGTTCTTCTGTGGGGAAGCGGCCACAGTGATTAGGCAGATGATATTGAGGGACCAGACTTATCAGGCTAAAATAAAATGCTCCAAATTTTGGCACATCATATGGCTGTATTCAGGTGCAGTAACCTTAGTAAATTTTGGTGAACATTAATACAAAGTCTAGGAGCAATCCTATTAGTTTGTCCATATTTCCCCTTGCTGTATAATGTGACTTGTGAGGGATGAGAGAAACTAAGTTAAATACTTTCACTACAACCTTATGCCATGCAAATGTAACCGTCCTGTAAAACCCTAATTATCGTTATCCATCCATCAATTAGTTTTTTCACTCAAAAAACCTTGATTTTCCTTCCCGACTCCAATCAGGCAATCAGAATCACTCCCTGGATCAACGACCCCTCTCTAGTAACTATAACCTGTAATATTATTACCCTCCAGAAATACATCCAGGCCCCTCTTGAACTCTTTTAGTGAACTTACCATCACCACCTCCTCAGGCAGAGAGTTCCATAGTCTCACTGCTCTTACCGTAAAGAATCCTCTTCTATGTTTGTGTACAAACCTTCTTTCCTCCAGACGCAGAGGATGTCCCCTCGTCACAGTCCTGGGGATAAATAGATGATGGCAGAGATCTCTGTACTGACCCCTGATATATTTAAGTGATTTACGCCTTGTGGCACACTGCTGAAGGTGCTGGAAATAAGGTTCCCATCCCATTGTAATACAAATAGAAATAATGTCAGCACTGAAAGGAGCTGTTGCAAATTGAAGTCGTGTTTTATTCACAGGTGGCTGTACATGTCAGTGACGTTTTGGCCTCATGACCTTCTACAGTAGTAGAGTCAATAGGAGATGAAGGAAGGTGCGCTCGTGGTGCAAGTATATGGGTACACTGTGAGGCGCAATTCCTCAGTGTACCCATACACGTGCAGCAAGAGCCCGTGGCCTGACTAGTGATTTGTAAAGTGGCATGACTATGTTCTCTGAATTGAAGAACTGAAAATAAATCTTCATTTCCCTCTTCTTTCTAGCTTCTAGCCACATGTCTCATCCAATATGAGAGGTTACAAGGCGTTCGCTCCTCAGCTGTCCTGCTGATATTCTGGACGCTGGCTGTCATATGTACGGTCTTCCAGCTGAGAACCAAAATCACAGTAGCCCTTTACCAGGTATGGATAAATACTAGATCACTGAGTAGACCAGAGATTGTCCCAGGCAGTTTCCAATGAGAATGAGGCTACAAGCATGCTGGGAGTTGTAGTAGTAGAAAGCGGAGGAAAAAGACCATGGGACATGGTAAAAATATGAGAATAGCGGCCTTTATGTTTCTTGCTTTTTTGAGTTCATGGTCTCATTGTTTTGGATCTATTGTTCTCTGAGAAGAAAAAGTTCTAAAGTTTTTGTTGACGACTATAAAGAAAAAACACATAAACTGATATCAGATATTCTAACACTTTTGTTCTTCATCTTTCTATTTCTAAGGAAGCGGAGATTAACTGGCTGCGCTACACACTCTTCATGTTGTACTTCTTACTGCTGCTGTTCCAGTGCGTTCTGTCTTTCTTCAATGATCAACCTCCATTATTCACCAGTGTCAAAGATGACATGGTACGTTGTTGTTTTTCTTTTCTCGTAATAACGTAGGACAAGTCTCTCAATATGCTGAGGTGCCTATAAACATTGATGGCCAAACAAATGTCACAAGGGTGTGCTCTTTTGGCATATGTTTGACCAGTGTTTGCTGGGACCTCGTGGTTTTCAATGGAAATATATACTCTGTGCTGTACGTATTTGTAATGGCAGTCAGCGAGCGACCTGTGCAGCTGTAAAGGAGGGCAGGTTCCACACGTCTGGCCAATTGCAATGTTATGAAATTTTTATAGTTATGGAAGCAACCAAGAAAGTATACATTGCCAGTTGTTTCATTTTGTTTGTCAGGAGCGTATGTTCTGAATCACAATGGTTTTTCTAACCAGAAAACCTCTCATAATAAAACACTGATACAAATAAAAGTACAATATGTTGTTTCCATTGTGATTTACATTGCTCTTCTTTCCCTGTCCCAGAACCCGTGCCCTGTGTCAGATGCTTCCTTTCTTTCCCAAGTTACATTCAGCTGGTTTACAGAGTAAGTGACTTCACATGAGTAAAACTGTAGAGGCCTCTATAGGTGTGACAGATTGTGTGTGTGTGTATATATATATATACAGTACAGACCAAAAGTTTGGACACACCTTCTCATTCAAAGAGTTTTCTGTATTTTCATGACTATGAAAATTGTAGATTCACACTGAAGACATCAAAACTATGAATTAACACATGTATTATATATACTTAACAAAAAAAGTGTGAAACAACTGAAAATATGTCTTATATTCTAGGTTCTTCAAAGTAGCCACCTTTTGCTTTGATTACTGCTTTGCACGCGCTTGGCATTCTCTTGATGAGCTTCAAGAGGTAGTCACCTGAAATGGTTTTCACTTCACAGGTGTGCCCTGTCAGGTTTAATAGGTGGGATTTCTTGCCTTATAAATGGGGTTGGGACCATGAGTTGTGTTGGGCAGAAGTCAGGTGGATACACAGCTGATAGTCCTACTGAATAGACTGTTAGAATTTGTATTATGGCAAGAAAAAAGCAGCTAAGTAAAGAAAAACAAGTGGCCGTCATTACTTTAAGAAATGAAGGTCAGTCAGTCTGAAAAGTCGCAAAAACCATCAACCTCTGCTGCGGAGGATAAGTTCATCCGAGTCACCAGCCTCAGAAATCGCAGGTTAACAGCAGCTCAGATTAGAGACCAGGTCAATGCCACACAGAGTTCTAGCAGCAGACACATCTCTACAACAACAGTTAAGAGGAGACTGTGTGCAGCAGGCCTTCATGGTAAAATAGCTGCTAGGAAACCACTGCTAAGGACAGGCAACAAGCAGAAGTGACTTGTTTGGGCTAAAGAACACAAGGAATGGACATTAGACCAGTGGAAATCTGTGCTTTGGTCTGATGAGTCCAAATTTGAGATATTTGGTTCCAACCACTGTGTGCGACGTAGAAAAGGTGAACGAATGGACTCTACATGCCTGGTTCCCACCGTGAAGCATGGAGGAGGAGGTGAGGAGGTGTGATGGTGTGGGGGTGCTTTGCTGGTGACACTGTTGGGGATTTATTCAAAATTGAAGGCATACTGAACTAGTATGGCTATCACAGCATCTTGCAGCGGCATGCTATTCCATCCGGTTTGCGTTTAGTTGGACCATCGTTTATTTATCAACAGGACAATGACCCCAAACGCACCTCCAGGCTGTGAAAGGGCTATTTGACCAAGAAGGAGAGTGATGGGGTGCTACGCCAGATGACCTGGCCTCCACAGTCACCAGACCTGAACCCAATCGAGATGGTTTGGGGTGAGCTGAGTGAAGGCAAAAGGGCCAACAAGTACTAAGCATCTCTGGGAACTCCTTCAAGACTGTTGGAATACCATTTCAGGTGACTACCTCTTGAAGCTCATCAAGAGAATGCTAAGAGTGTGCAAAGCAGTAATCAAAGCAAAAGGTGGCTACTTTGAAGAACCTAGAATATAAGACATATTTTCAGTTTTTTCACACTTTTTTGTTAAGTATATAATTCCACATGTGTTAATTCATAGTTTTGATGCCTTCAGTGTGAATCTACAATTTTCATAGTCATGAAAATACAGAAAACTCTTTGAATGAGAAGGTGTGTCCAAACTTTTGGTCTGTACTGTGTGTGTGTGTGTATATATATATATATATATATACTTTGAAAAAGTATTCATACCCCTTGAACTTTTCCACATGGCTATTCAGGGCATGGGAGCTTTGTCTCTGTAACATAAATAACATTTATACAGTGCCTTGAAATAGTATCCCAACCCCATGAACTTTTCCACATTTCCACGTTACACCCACAGTCTTTAATGTATTTTATTGGGATTTTATGTGATAGGCCAACATAAAGTAGCAAGTATGGGTGAAGTAAAAAGAAAATGATTGGTGATTTTTTTTCAAGATTTTTAATGAACATCTGGAAAGCGTGGCGTGCATTTGTATTCTGCCCCCTGAGTCAATACTTTGTAGAACTAACGTTCGCCGCAGTTACAGCCGGAAGTCTTGAGGGTTGTGTGTCTACCAGCTTTGCACATCTAGCTCAGTCAGATTGGATGGAGAGCGTCTGTGAACAGCGATGTTCAAGACTTGCCACAGATTATGAATAAATTGGCAACCCTGTTTGTTCCTACACACTGTAACTCTTTCCAAGAACCATCAGCCTGTGTAGGGACAAAACCCCTGGTCATGCCCGGTTGTCAGTTTTTCCTAAAAAAAAAAGATTAAATTGTGAGTTCACGGGCAATACAAAGATTTACTGATCTAAACACGTCAGAAATGATGACCAGTCCTCTTTACTAAGACTTTAAGTAAATGTATGTATATAATAACCAAGGCAGATATTGTATGACTATGCTGGTTATTAATAGTAAGCCACGTGTGTGCACCGTGCTAAACTAGTCAACCACTTCATTACCAGACCCTCCTTACTTACCAGGCCAGTTTTTCAATTTTCACAATGGGCCGATCTAACTGCAAATAACTATTTAATTTCTGAGCCAACCTCCGTGTATTTGATATTATTTTTCACAAGACACAACCTTTCAGCCTTTGATTTGTGCCATTAGATGGCAGATATTATGTGAAAAATTAAAATTATATATATATTTAATATAGAAGGAAAAACTGAAAACTTAAAAAAAAAATGTTCTTTTTTTTTTCCCTTTCTTTAAATGTGTTTTTCTGTTGCAAAAGATCTCAAGACAAAACATTTCTAAAACCATCACCGTATGTTTGTACTGTCAAAATGGATGCTACCTGTGTAATGTATCTACTGGCTGGGCCCACCATAAAGCCTCATTCACACGTCAGTGATTCACGGACGTGTCCTCCACGGACAGCACACGTCCCCATTCATTTTAATGTGTCTATTCAGACATCAGTGTTTCATCACGGTCCGTGGGTCCGTGTTTTTAGCACGGATGCATGTCCTATCTTGATCCGTGTTCCCGGATCCCTCACGCCCATTATAGTCAATGAGTCCGTGAAAACCACGGATCCCTCACGGATGTCATCCGTGTTGCATCCGTGTTTCACGGATCATTAAGAAGTGATGCTTTGAAAATTATTTTTTAGCTGTTCAGTGTCAGTGAAACACGGATGGCAAAACTCGGACCCAACACGGATCCTTCACGGATGCCTCACTGACCACCTGCTCACGGATTTGAGCACGGACACGGACGTGTGAATAAGGCTTAAGGCTTCAAAGGACTGAAGCACATTTTGGATCTTGGTGACCTATTTTTCCATTGCTGGTTCTATGTCAACGTACTGCCAGAACAGATGTTGTACAGTGCCAAATGCATGATTAACTTGAACGCACTGTCACCGAAGATTTACAGTTATAGTTACAAGGAATCATATTAGTGGCACGGGTGAGAAGACAGGGCTATCTAATCTAGCCCTGTCAATCAAAGTGGACAGGGGACTTGTAATGAGCACTAGGGGCATATCTGTAGCAGTGCTCGAAGCGCTACAGCCTGGCCCTTGGTGCTCCAACTTCTTGATTTGCATAAAAATACTAATTTCTCGGCAGCCGTTCAAGATACAAGCAAAAAACAAATATGGTTTTTCACAGCATGATCAGCCTAATATTCCTGGTTTAATACAGACAGGGTCTTTTTAAGAGTTAGTGGATGTCAAGTAATTATTTCTTATTGTTTTTTTTCCTTTTTAAGAATAATGTTCAGGGGTTATAAACGCCCATTAAATGAAGATGATGTTTGGACCCTGAGAAAATCGGACACGGCTGAAGAAGTTTTATTAAAATTCTCAAAAGAGATCCAGAAGGAATGGCTTAAGACCAACTCGTAAGTTGAGTGGAATCCCATGTGTCTGTATTGGTACTTTGCACTTTGTTCAGTTAGTTTATACAGAACTAGTAGTAGGTGTGACTTTTCTGACACAAACTGCATGGGCAAAATGTAAAGTCATTCATAAAACTGCAGGCTCATAGTAGGCGAAAAAAACAACACATTTTTACGACAAGAAACATGGTTTATAAGGCATACAGCTCAGGTCAGTTCAGCCTGTTCTCCTGCAAAGCTAATCCAGAGGAAGATGCCTCCATGAGATAGAAGCTAAATGTCCTCATCTAAGAGAAAGAAATTCTTAGAATCAATGACCCTTCTCCAGTAATCTAGTAACTATGGGGGGAATTTATCATCATGAAGGAAATATTTATAGTCTGTCTTGCTTGAGTCTGTGTTGGAGTACTTTATGCCACATGTATCAAATGCGACATACGGTTTGATACATTTGTCTTATCCTTAAAGGGGTTCTCCAAGTTATATATATTGAGGACCTATCCTCAGGATAGGTCATCAATATCAGATCGGCAGGGGTCCGACACCCGGCATCCCCGCCGATCAGTTGTTGGAAGATGAGGCGAGCGCCGTGTCAACGCTGCTTCCTCTTCATTGTTTACATGCTGGCCGTAACAGGGGTAGTGGTGAGTAGGTGTAATTACACCTAACTGCCCCATTCATTTCAATGGGAAGAATCGCTCCCATACAAGTGTATACTATAGAGCAGGGATCTCAAACTCGTGGCCGTCCAGCTGTTGCAAAACTACAACTCCCAGCATGCCCCAATAGCTGTAGGCTCTCCTGGCATGATGGAAGTTGTAGTTTTACAACAGCTGTAGGGCCACGAGTTTGAGATCCCTGCTATAGGGCCTTCCCATTGAAATCAATGGGGCGGTTAGGTGTAATTACACCTGCTCACCGCTACCTATGTTACGGCTAGCATGTAAACAGTGAAGAGGAGGCAGCGCTGGTACGGTACAGCTGATAGGAGGGGGTGCTGGGTGTTGGGCCCCCACCGATCTGATATTGATGACCTATCCTGAGGATAGGTCATCAATAAATATAACTTGGAGAACCCCTTTAAACCTAACCTTTATCTAGAAAAGCTGCTCCACCTTCCTACTGGACTCAAATTGCAACTTTTCTTTTTTCTTCAAGTCTCTGATAAATCTGTAGTGAAACTCATTAACATGGCTAACCACTCTATCTTTCCCATCCATATTTCCAAAGTGGAATGACTGAATGAAAAAAGTTTCAAAGGTTTTGCACAAGTGAGCCCAAAAAGTCACAAAAGGCCTATTTTGTGACTTTTTAAAACCTGAATTCTGCAGTGAAGGCATAATAAATCAAGGCCTATAACTTGTAATTTTATTACATCCCAGAAATACATCCAAGCCCCTTTTTTAGTGAACTCGCCATCCCCACCTCCTCTGGCAGAGAGCTCTATAGTCTCACTGCTCTTACAGTAGAGAACCCTGTTTCTTCTTCCTTCCATTCCCATTACAGATTGTGTGGGTAGCTTCAGCTTGTTGATCTGCACACACGCACCAAGCTCTATTAACTCTTGCTGTTCCTTCAGAAGAAAGAAGGATCCATACAAATGAAACTATCTATTGCATCTCACCTTTTCATCCTGCAATTGAGTGACATAAAGGTATTGCTCTGACTGCAAATATGTATAAGTACACATATAAAGTCTACTGGGATATTATATTTATATGCATACACAAAACGCACACATACAATATAACTTAGCTTGCTCCTGAAGTGCTGCTCGTCCAGGGGTTGCAGGAAGAGACACATCCACCTCCCCCACCCATATGCCGATAGCCTATCTGTTTCGTGTCTGAGCCCCCACCATTGACTCCACCCTATGATCACCTAAATATCTTCCCAATCTGTTGGCCCAGAGAATGCTGTAAAACTGCTTTTCCCCCACTTCTGGCCATACTGATACTCAATGGGTGATTACTAGAGATGAGCGAGCATGCTCGAGTGCCATTTTTGCGTATTTGCGTACGCATTTTAAAATTCGTACGCTATTCATACGCATATTTTAATCTATACGCAAATGCATATGAATAGCGTACAAATTCAATTTGTACGCTATTCGTACGCTATTCGTACGCATTTGCATATAGATTAAAATATGCGTATGAATAGCGTACGAATTTTAAAATGCGTACGCAAATACGCAAAAATGGCACTCAAGCATGCTCGGCCGAGCATGCTCGCTCATCTCTAGTGATTACCACTGGATATCAGTATACACTATATCCAATTATTAGGCATATTTGTCTGGTCATCGGACTGAGGCTCTGGCTGGAAACCATATATATATATATATATATATATATATATATATATATATATGTTTATATATATATATATATATATATATATATATATATATCAGTTAAAGTGATGGGGGTGTGGCCAGAAAGAAAAAGAAGCCGAGCCTCGAGTGCAAAGGCACCATCCTTGTTGCACCCAGTGGCTAATTGGCATAAAATAAAAGGCCTAATTTCTCTGGAATCATACTGACAGCTTTGTGTCAGTATGATTCCGTTACAGAAAGGTCATGTAGAGGCACACAGCATTATCAATCATGATAATACCGTGCGCTTCCTAACTCCAGAACGCACTATCCCTCTTTCACACGGAGCTTGATTCTCGCAAGGGATATGCTTATGTGAAAGAGCCCTAAAGGGGTTATTCCATGATGACCTACATCACATGGTACATGACAATCTCTTACAAACCTAGGGCCAGCCCTGTACCTCACATGGAACCAGAGATCTCCCTATTCATTGTTCTCTTAGATTTATTTCAGGCTGGTAGCTCAGGGGGTGTGTCCTTTTAGCTACAACTCTCTCCCTGTAATTGTCACAGCATCTAACACAAGATGTAGCTGGTGACAGTTGAAGATTTAAACTGAGCACATGTGACCACCTCATTGAGGTGGACAAAGAAATAAAGTAAAAGGACAAACAGCAGGTGGCGCTATACAGATACATTTTATTGAGTAGCACAGTGGCTATACAACATTTTAAAGTCCATACAATTATAAAAGTATTCAGACCAGGTTCTGGTTTGAAAATTGCAGAATAGTTTTTGTTAATTCTTGTCTGGAAACCACAGCAACACTACATGAACCATGCATTTTTCACACTTTGGATGGGTGCAATATACCCCTATTTTACCTTACTCATTGTGTCTTTTTATATCATAATAGGTTACAGGTCCACACAAAGTTATCTACTGCCACGGACGATAAAGATGTTCATGTTCCTCAGGATGAGACTGAGATTCTTTTGAAAAATCCCAGCATGCAGATGAATAACCGGTCACTTCTGAAGATCATCATTAAGTCTTTTGGATACCACTACCTGTTTAGCTCTCTACTAATGGCTCTGTACATTACATTCCTCTTCATCAGTCCTGAACTTATGAGGTATTGGCATGACAGGAATAGCCGAAATAGAGTGGTACTATGTTAGCTAGACAAATCTATGTGATGTTAAATGGCTTTTCTGAGAATTTTATTTAATTTTTTACTGATTAGTAGGGGTCCGATACCTGGGATCCTGGCTGATCAGCTGTTTGAGAAGGCCGTGACATGCCTGTGACCGCTGCAGTCTTCTCTCTGCTTTTCCTAGGCCAGTGATGTCACGTTCATCATTCATGTGGCCTAGGAGGAGCACAGTTGCGTTCAAGTGAATGGGGCTGAGCTGCAATTCCAAGTACAACCACTATACAATGTACGGCGCTGTGCTTGGTGAGCTGTGTGACAGCCAAGGCGCTTACAGGAGCACCGCTGTCTTCTCAAAACAGCTGATCAGCAGGGGCCCAGGTGTCAGATCCCACTGATCAGAAAAATCTCAGAAAACCCTTTTAAGTACTTTTGCGTTAAATTGACAAAAGTATTATACCAGTGATACCTTTTATTGGCTAACTGAAAAATTCTGTTTGCAAGCTTTCATGGCTCCTTCATCAGGCAGTATCCAAATGAATGACTGTGAGAAAGGCACAACTCTTAAAACATGTTACAGACACTTGTATATGACATGATACATCATCAAGATAAGGGAGCAATAAAACTGTGTTATGGATGGGCAGGCAAAAGGAGTTAAGGACTGTATTACACTGACAGATGAGCTTTGCAGCTGTCGAAAAGGAAACGTTTCTTCTTCTCGTCAGTGGAGACCGCTGCTATTACATGCAGAAAACTCCTCTATAGTATGGGGAGAAGTGATCACTAAAGCCATCATGCTTCCCCATACAGAATCATTATTTGCCGGCAGCAGAGTGTGATTAGACGGCACGTTCTGCTGCCGGCGAGCGATGATTTTTGTGCCTGCATAAAAGATGCGATTGCCTGATGAACGAGCTGCGGCACTTTTTCACAGGTAGATCATCACTAACGCTCGTTAAGTGGAGGTGAAGCTCTGCATTTACATGCATCAATCATCTCCACAGCATGAGGACGAGCGATGGCTGCTGTTGTCACTTGTCATACAAAATCATTGCTCCTGGGCAGCAGAGTGCTATTTAGACAGCATTATCTGCTGCCCAGGAACGATGATTGAGGTGTCCACACCTCCGATCATTCCCCCCCTGATGAACGAACGTTTTTCTCATTCATCGGGTGATCTGCGGCACCTTTTAGATGGGCAGATTATCGGGAATGAGCGTTCGTTGCTGATAATTGGCCCGTTATTCAGGCCCTATAAATCCTCCTGTCCATCTGTAACAGTAGCCGCAGTTTTATTGCTCTATTATCTCGATAATGTATCACCTCATGTACAAATGTCTGTATCATCTTTTAAGAGCTGTGCCTTTCTTAACGCCATTCATTTACATACTGTCTGATGAAGGATGATTTACACTGTCTGTGCTCTGAAAAAAAAAAACAGAATTTTTTGGGGTTATCTAATAAAGGTGTCACTGCTAGAATACTTATGTCATTTGTAATGCAAAAGTACCATACTTAACATTTCATAACAGGAAGAAAGAGAAGTTCGGGGCTGTTACGATTTACCACATACTACACCTTTTAGTGGCTTTGACGTTCTGCATCTGTCATTTTGATGTGCAGAAATTGTTGGTTTACCAGTCGGTGTATTGTTTGTAAATGTATTTTTACAAGCTCAAAGTTTCAAGGTTAAAGTGCATCTGGTAATGTACAAAATAGAGTTCGAACAAGGAGAGGATTTCAAGAATGCAGACTTGTAAGAAAAGCGCTTGGCAGTTACATGATTTATAGAATATTTGTGTTGATAATTAGAGATGAGCGAGCAGTGCTCGTTGCCCGCAGGCATTGCGGATCCGCCCTCAACTGCATGTAAGTGAATGGGGACGGATCGGTTTGTTATGACACTCATACCAAACGGATCCGTCCTCCTCACCCGACTGAAAGTCAGTGGGGACGGATCCGTTTGGTATGAGTGTCATAACAAACCGATCCGTCCCCATTGACTTTCAGTCGGGTGAGGACGGATCCGCAATGCCTGCGGGCATTCGTTTGCAGTGAGACGAGCGCTTCAGTGCTCGTAACGAGCACTGCTCGCTCATCTCTATTGATAATACATAGCTGTCATATGAATTTATATAATTGACAAGCGATCATAATAGAAATGATTGACACAAGCACAGAGTACAACCAAAATTGAGTTTTGTAGAATATCATAACATTAACAGAGGTCACGGAGGCCAGGCACAGAGGTCTATGTGCTGGAATCACGTTTACTCCCTGTAATAGCTTTGTATTACCTTGGCATGTCTGTTTTCAGATCGCTAGCATGATCACATGACCCCCTTCACTGCTTTCTTTCCGCTTTCGCTCATGTTCTATTCTGTGCTTAGCTCTTCACCGTGGAAAAGATGGCACATCAGCGGTGATATCAATTACCGGTAAATGGGCAGGTTTCACGGTAGCCTGTTCTACCTCCTCTTCTGCACAGGCGCCATTCTGTCTGCTCTCAGGAAGTCAAAGGATGTTCTCCTGACCCTGACTTCCTGTGAGCGGAGAGAATGGCGCATCAATGGAGGTGTCAATGGGTGGGTAGCTGGAAAGAAACCTACAGGAAATGAAGGATGGAAGCAATCAAGAAGGGATTCTATAGGGAGCCGAGGAGTGTTCAAAGTCAATAACAGAAAAAGTTGCCTTAAAAGACAGAAAATACTCAAAACCCCATATGCTGTTGCGCATTTCTAACCGGGGGAGCAATTCCTCCACACGTGATCTGTTGCCAACAGCAATCCCCAGCAAAAAATGCATACAATGGAGGATGCCTGCAACGGACCACATGTACCACAAAGACATCCTACACAGGACAGCCAAATGTGCGGATGTAATTGGCTATATAAAACAGAAATTTACAAAAGATGGTGCACTACAACGGTAAATGCAATTGATAATATATGGCTAAATCCTCACGCTGATATTAAAATGAGACTTTCGCGAATATATCCTTATATCAAGAACATACCGGAGCCCGAGCACCGCGTCAAGGTCTCTCAAGTGGCACGGGACCTAACGCTAACTCTACATGCCATAGGGGCATAAAGTCCGACACACAGCGACCAGCTCCCAGTTACCTCCAACGTGAAGTCACACATACAATGGGAGGAGGCTGTGAGTCCCACCTATCCCTGACGCCATGTGACTGAGGTTGCACAGGTGCACCTGAATGTTACACATAGATCAAAATCAAGGCACATTCAGCCTGGAGTTTCCACACCTCCAGGTGTAAATATACACACAAAATCACAGAAAAAAGTGGCCTTAAAAGGCAGAAAATGCTCAAAGCCCCTATGCTGTTGCCTTGACAGGATGCGCGGGCTACGATATGTTCTTGATATAAGAATATATTGGCAAGAGTGTTCAAAGTGCTAGAATGGTGAAAGAGGTTTTTTGGAGGAATAGGGGGATGGAGAAGTTCAGTTTAAGTATTTTAAAACTTTTAATCGTGATGGATCCCTTGCTCTCAGCTGTGTTCTAAGGCTATGTTCACACAGATTTGCTTGGAATTTCACCCTATGCATCGAAAGAGTGAAATCCACTGTGAAAATTCACAGCTTTTCCGCACCCTAATGAGCATGCTGCAGGTTTGGGGGCTGAACTATGTAGGGTTTTAAAATATCAGCATGCAGGTCAAGTGTCAAAGTCCATGTGAAGGATAACTGTGTACTCTGTTATCATTTGTATTATACTGGTGGTGCAATAGTTCATGGTTCACATGATAACTAACTAGATAAGGCTCAAAGATGGAGTCAGTGATAGTGATCAAATGCTATAGAACTGATCTGTGATGGTGGGCCTAATCACACATGTATTATAGGCTCAATAATATTTCATGTACGTTCATACATACATCATTGACCTGTGACCGTGTTGTTAATCATGCATAATTCCCTAATTCTTTAAAGGGTTTCTGTCGCCAGTTTTTTCGGTATGAATCAGGCTGACATTAGAGATGTGCTAATGTCACCTGATTCCAAATATATATCTGTTTTATTTACTGGTGCCCCCATTTTTATATAAAATGAACTTTTATTTCATGCTAATAAGGCCTCTAGGTGCAAGGGGCGTTACCCCTGCTCCTAGAGGCTCTGTTGATTGACAGGACCAGGCAGAGAAGAAACACTCCATTCACCATAGCTTCCAAGGACCTTCAATGATGTCATGACCATGTGATCAGTCACATAGTTAGGATCACACAAACAGCCTGTCTGCTCCTAAACCATGTGACTGATCACATGGTCATGACATCATTGAAGGTCCTTGCAAGCCATGGTGAATGGAGTATTTCTTCTCTGCCTGGTCCTGTCAATCAACAGAGCCTCTAGGAGCAGAGGTAACGCCCCTTGCACCTAGAGGCCTTATTAGCATAAAATAAAAGTTTATTTTATATAAAAATGGGGGCACCAGTAAATAAAACAGATATATATTTGGAATCAGGTGACATTAGCACATCTCTAATGTCAGCCTGATTCATACCGAAAAAACTGGTGACCGAAACCCTTTAAGGTTTATGAGACACCCAGATGCTGCTAGCGATTCCCTCCCAGCAATTGGCAGATAGCTAGCAGAGGACACCACTGCTATTACATGCAGCGATGTCCTATTAGACCATGCATTTGCTCGTTCATCGGGCATTTAGAGGCAGTATTAGGCTACTTTCACACTAGTGTTTTTGCTGAATCAGTCATGGATCAGCAAAAACACTTCCGCATTGATAATACAACCGTCTGCATCCGTTATGAACAAATCAGGTTGTATTATCTCTGAAAGAGCCAGGACAGATCCGTCATGAACTCCATTGTGAGTCATGATCCGTCTTGCTCTGCACCACATCGCGGACAGAAAAACGCTGCTTGACACAACCAAACGGAACGGAATGCATTCTGAAGCACTCTGTTTGGTTCAGTTTTGTCCCCAATGAATGGGGACAAAACGGAAGCGTTTTCCTCTGCTATTGAGATCCTATGACGGGTCTCAATAGCGGAAAGGGAAAACGCTAGTGTGAAAGTAGCTTTAAACTGCCAGATGATCAGTAATGAGCCTTGATAGGAACGCTCATTACCGATCATCGAGCATAAAATCTGGCAGTCTAATATACCCTTTAGAATGGTGCGGAATCCATTGGTTCAGATTTACTTACTAGATTATTTTAACAATTTAGATTAGAAAGTCTGCGCATCAGATTGATCAAAGTTGCTCCTGCTGGATGATTCATTTGGTGCATTCATAAACACTTTTATCTAAGTTTACATCTCATCGATTGGGTGATTTACTTTGCAGCAAAGATTTGCGACACAATTTTGACCCACATTGGTACATTTTAAAGAGGACCTTTCACCACTCCTGACATGCCTGTTTTAATAGCTTTATGCATTCCCCATGTAATAACAAATCTGGAACATCTATTCTTATGTCTCTATGTTGTGCCATTCCTTTATTATTTGCACTAGAAGTTATGAATGAATTGCTATTTTTCTTCAGTAAAGGAACAGAGGGGAGGTAACAAGTTGGGGTTTGTACCTGCACAGTCTGAACATGGCAACACTGATTGGATAGAGTCAGACTGTGCAGATACACACCCCCAACTGGTCACCTCCCCTCTGTTCCCTTACTGCAGGCAAATAGCAATTCATTCATAACTTCTAGTGCAAATAATAAAGGAATGGCACAACATACAGACATAAGAATAGATGTTCCAGAATTGTTATTACATGGGGAATGCATGAAGCTATTAAAACAGGCATGTTAGGAGTGGTGAAAGGTCCTCTTTAAACCACACTTTATCTCGTAAGGTCACGCCCTCTTGACCAATAAGACTACTTTCACATCTGCGCTTTCCCTTTCTGGTATTGAGATCCGTCATAGGGTCTCAATACCGGACGAAAACGCTTCAGATTTGATCCCACTCATTGTCAATGGGGACAAAACATAACTGAAGGGAACGGAGTGCTCCAAAATGCATTCTGTTCCGCTTCATTGTGTTTCTGTGACGCACACAAAAGCGCTGCAAGCAGCATTTTTGAGTGCATCCTGGGATGCGGAGCTAGACGGATCCGTCATGACTCACAATGTAAGTCAATGGTGACGGATCCTTTTTCTCTTGCACTGAAAAAAAAGGATCCGTCTCCCATTGACTTACAGTGGTTTTAGATACAGATCCGTCATGGCTATGTCAAAGATAATACAACCGAACCCATTGTATTTAGTAGTAACCATATAAATTCATATACACAGAGCTCCCTCTAGTGGGGGCTTCAGGCAGCCAGTTTAATTATGCATGTTATCAATATGTTTATGCTAGTTTTGTAGTGTAAATAGATTGAGAAATATAGGGGGTCATTTACTATGTTGAAATACCCCTAAATTAGGCGTATTCCAGACGCAGATAGTTAGTTGCATCTGCAACTTCGTCCCGCTCGCGCCAGGTCTAAAATTGTGAACGGTGCAGGGTATGAGCCAGTAGGATGCAGCCTGTTGTGTTATCTTGACAAAAGCGTTTTTGCTGGTTCATGATGGATCCAGCAAAAATGCAGATGTAAAAGTAGCCTAAGTTGCAGAAAGTGTCTAAAACACATAAATGTAGTACCAACACACAGTAACCCATAGTTCTGGCATAGCTTAGTAAATCCCCCCACTGCTTCCAGAGGGTATATATTAGTATTAATGGAGCAGTCATACACTGATTTGTCAGAATGAGTTCTAAGTTCCACATTATAAGTGAGCTTAAGCGCTCATGTTATTATTACTATTATAAAGTGGTTTTACACTAAGCATTATTCATTTTCACCAGGCTACTCTTGGGCAGTTTGAAGAATTCTGTGGCACCAACTTGGCAGAGCTTTTTGATTGCTGTCCTCCTGCTGATTTGCCCTTGTTTTCAGTCCCTCTTCCTTCACCAACATGACTATCAGTGCTATGTCATTGGAATGAGACTCCGATCAGCAATAGTGGGCAGTGTCTACAAGAAGGTACAGTTCTTTATAATCTACATGGTACATTCATATTAACCAGGTCACTCTTGTGTGGGCAGAGAGAGATTAAAAGAGAAATTAATCTAATATATAAAGCTGAGTGTATGTATGTGTGTATGTCCGCTAAAGGAATCCACACCGTCGCGGCTACAATCACGAAATTTGGCACACAGTTACATCAGGTGTCCCGGAAGGTTGTAGACTGGGTCTCAGCTGTCCAGGACGTACCGTTCCTGAGATATTTCCAAAAAATGCATTAGCCAATAGAAGCCTGGTCACATGACCCTTATCAGCCAATAGAAGCTCGCAGGCAGTTAGTCTCCACACACACATTGTTTCATACCAGGTTTCCATAACAACCCAGCCATTTTCCTTCACTGCTGTAGGTCTGCTTTAACGGGGCAGAGCGCTCTGGATGACACTGTATTCCCTTTACCATAAATATAACTTATGTTTTAGACTAACTCATCATTAATCTTTACCTAATATAATGTAAATTTCACATATTTACCGTTCAGTAGTAACAAAAGATGTTTTCTTCCACTGCTACCCACTGTGTTTCCTCATAAATTACCATGGCATCGACCTGTAATTCAGGCCACCCTCAAATGAAGGACTTAAAAGCCCCACCCCCAGGCCCTGCTAAGCCACGCCCAACGTGGTTCAGGCCACGCCCCTTTCGCTCCGCAGCCGATGGGAATTGAAAAAATGAATGTAAAAATCAACTTCTGTCAGCTGCAGGGGTGGGAGGGAGGGTGACTTTCTCCCTGCAGCTCTTGCTCAGACTGTCCGTCCAGGCCCTGCGCCAGACAGAGGACAGGGAGTCTGAAAGCTGGACTGTCCAACCTAAAACCGGACCTATGGCCACCCTAGGGGCAGGATGGTGTTAGTGTGGCCAGTTGTCCGGTTTTAGGCTGGACAGTCCGGTTTTCTGGCTCCCTGTCCTCTGTCCTGCACAGGGCCTGGATGGACGCAGGTGGGCACTGTAGAGGTCACTCTCGATATCTTTTAACGACACACACACAAACATTAAATGAAATAGATGAAATATACCGGGGCGAAGCCGGGTCCTTCAGCTAGTTATCATTAAACTTGATTCTGATTCAGAAGCTGTCAAGAATAATTTGCATTATTCATTGCATTAGGCCTCATGCACGCGACTGTATGTATTTTGCGGTCTGCAAATTGTGGATCCACCAAGTATGAATACCATACATGTTGCTTCTGAATTTTTGTGAACCCATTGACTTCAGTGGGTCTCTGGTCTGCATTCTGCTTTCCGTTTTAGGACACGTTCTATCCTTTTGTGTAACGGACATATGGATACGGAAAGCACATGGATCATATGAAGAAATATGGGTCTGTCAAAAAATGCAGAATATTTTGCAGAATCCACGATTTGCTGACCGCAAAACAGATACTTGTCGGTGAACCCCTGCAGAGCAAATTTTACCATATAAGAGCGTTCAGATAAAGAATTTGAGCCAACTAAACAAATATTCCTGGTGGAAGCTTATTTAAAGGGGTTGTCTAGGTTCAGCCTTCTTCCCCCCCCCCACTCAGCCCCTCTGGCATGAGCATCGGAGCATTTCAGGCTTTTTCTGGAAATCTGGTGACGTACCGGGCTCTTCAAGCCCTGATGCTCATGTGAGAGAGGGAAGAAGGGGATATGTCGGGGTTTAAAGGAGTTGTTTCACTTCAGCAAATGGCATCTGTCATGCTCCATGCACTTTGACAGGGCCAGGCAATGTAAACATGATCACATTTGGCCCTGTCAGAGTGCAAGTGTAATGGCAATGCCCCCGTTGCTCCTAGAGTCTCATTTGCATATATTAAAACATCATTTTTCTCAGCAATTCGGAGACACATATGTACATGTGAGCAACACAGAGGAGCTGCGCCCGCCCGATCAGAGTCGGGGGTCCGGCTGTGCCCAGGTGCCGGACCCCTGAGGAATGCGCCAGCATCGGTGAAAACACCGATGCCGGCGCATTAACCCTTCATGTGCCGTGGTCAGCGCTGACCGCGGCACATGCGATGCGGACGGAAGGGGTTGCCATCGGGTCCCCACGCTGCTGTGACGGGGACCCAATGGCTGAGATAGCAGCCGGATGCCTTCCTTAGGCATCCGGCTGCTATCTACGGAAGCCTGTGAGATCCAGCCCCCTGGATCTCACAGGCAGTGTGCTGGAAGTGTATTACATTGAGTAACACACTTCCAGCCAATGCATTACAATACAGAAGTATTGTAATGCATTGTAAGGGGATCAGACCCCCAAAAGTGAAAAAAAAAGTGTAAAATAAGAAAGTAAAAAAAAAAGTGAAAAAAATAAAGTTTTACAAAAAAAAGTTTCAAGTTCTCCAAAAAAAGAAAACCGTCATTTTTACAAAATAATATAAAAAAAATTGTAAAAAATAGTGAAAAAAAATAAATAGACATATTAGGTATCGCCGCGTCCGTATCGACCGGCTCTATAAAAATAGCACATGATCCACCCCGTCAGGTGCACGCAGTAAAAAAAAAAAAAAAAACTGTGCCAAAGCAGACATTTTTTGGTCACCTTCCCTTACAAAAAGTGTAATAGCAGGCGATCAAAAAAGCGTATGTACCCCAAAATGGTACCAATCAAACCGTCATCTTGTCCCGCAAAAAATGAGACCCTACCTGAGACAATCGCCTGAAAACTTCAAAAAATATGACTCTTTGAAAATGGCAACACAAAAAAAAGATTTTATTCTGTTCTAAAATGCATCTAATGTGTAAAACTTTCCAAAAATAAAAAAGTTAGACATATTGGGTATCGGCACGTCCGTAACAACCTTCTCTATAAAAATATTACATGAGATAGCCCCCCCAGGTGAATGTTGTAAAAAAAATTTAAAAAAAACCATGCCAAAACAGCTATTTGTTTTCACCTTGACTCACAAAAAGTGTAATACCAAGCGATCAAAAAGTCTTATGTACCCCAAAATGGTACCAATCAAACCGTCATCTCGTCCCGCAAAAAATGAGCCCCCACATAAGACAATAACTCCAAAAAATAAAAAATCAATGGCACCCGCAAACCAATCCATCAAAATCTGTTCTGCAAAATCCATATGGCACTCCTTCTGTTTTGAGTCCTGCCATGTGCCCCCACATCAGTTTACCACCACATATGGGGTGTTGCCGTATTCAGGAGAAAATGGGGAACAAATTATGGGGTGCTTTTCTCCTGTTACCTCTTGTGAAAATGAAAAATTTGCGGCTAAAGCAACATTTTATTGGAAGAAATGAAACTTTTCATTTTCATAGCCAAGTGTTTCCAAATTCCATAAAACGCTTAGGGGGCCAAAGTGGCCAGTACCCCCCTTAATATATTCTTTGAAGGGTGTAGTTTCCAAAATGGGGTCACTTTTTGAGGATTTCCACTGTAGGGGTACGTCAGGGTCTCTCAATTACAAAATGGTGCCTAAAAACCATTCTAGCAAAATCTGCCTCCAAAATCCATATGGCGCTCCTTTCCTTCTGACCACTGCCACAAACCCATAGAGACGTTTACCACCACATATGGGGTATTTCTGTAAACTGCAGAATCAGAGCAATGTATATTGAGGTTTAGTTTGCTGTTAACCCTTGCTGTGTTGCAAGAAAAAAATTATTAACATGAATAATCTACCAAAAAAGTGAAATTTCACCTCCATTTTCCTTTAATGCTTGTGGAATACCTCAAGGGTTAACAAAGTTTGTAACAGCAGTTTTTTATAACTTGAGGGGGTGTAGTTTCTAAAATGGGGTCATTTATTAGTGGTTTCCATTACGTAAGCCACTCAAAATCACTTTATATCTGAATTGGTGCTTAAAAAAATGGTTTTGGAAAATTTGGTGAAAATTTGAAAAATGGCTTCTAAACTTCTAAGCCCTCTAATGTCCTAAAAAAGTAAAATGACATTTACAAAATGATGCCAACATAAAGTAGACATATGGGGAATGTAAAATAATACATATTTTTGGAGGTATTACTGTGTATTTTGAAAGTAGAGAAATTGAAATTTGGAAATTTGCAAATTTTTCCAAATTTTTTGTAAATTTGGGATTTTTTCATAAATAAGAGTGAAATATATTGACTCAAATTTATGACTGTCATGAAGTACAATGTGTCACAAGAAAACAATCTCAGAATGTCCTGGATAAGTAAAAGCGTTCCAAAGTTATTACCACATAAAGTGACACATGTCAGATTTGCAAAAAATCGCCTGGGCATGAAGGTGAAAACAGGCCCGGGGTTGAAGGGGTTAAGGCACAGCTAAATAAACCACAACACTGTCTGCTTCAACTGTGAATGTTTGTTATTTCTTTAATTATTTCTCCTTTTACAATGGTTAATATTATCTGTTACTTATTGTAAAGGCCTTAGTTCTTTCCAATGCCGGACGAAAGAATTCCTCTGCTGGTGAAATTGTGAACCTGATCTCCACAGATGTGCAGAAGCTCATGGACTTGGCCACTTGCTTAAACTATGTCTGGTCGGCACCAATTGCAATCGTTTTTGTTATGTATTTCCTGTGGCAGGTGAGTTATGTCTAATATGCACACTAATGAGACATATTCCCATCATTGCTTGCCAGGTCATTCTATACCGTATTTTTCGCCCTATAAGACGCACCGGCCCATAAGACGCATCTAGGTTTTAGAGGAGGACAATAAGAAAAAAATATTTTTCATTAGGCCTCAGGTCAGACCAGCAGTCAGAACCCCAATGTTAATCAGATCTCAGCTCACAGCCCCAATCAGACCCCCAATGTTAATAAGACCTCAGATCAGACCCCCAATCCGACCTCAGATCAGACCCCAATGTGAATGACCCCCAATCAGATCTCATATAAAAGCCCCATGCCTCTCATCAGCCCCATTGCCTCTCATATCTTTCCCCATGTCATACATCTGCCCCATGCCATTTATCTGCCCCCATGCCTCTGTCAGCCCCCATGTCATTTATCTGCCCCCCATGCCTCACAGCATATAAAATAAATAAAGCACTTACCTCTCCTGCTCCTGGATGCCGCCACTCCTTACCGCACGTGCTCTTCTCCCTCCTCCACCGTCGACTGTGCTGTGAACTGGCGCGCACAGCGTGAGGTCACAGAGCAACCTCACGCTGTGCGCAGCCCTGCACAGCCGAGCGGAGCACCAGGAAGCGGTGAGTACAGAGTCTTCACCGCTTCCTGGTCCTCCGGTGCTAATGAGCGCATCCACAATGGAAGCGCTCATTAGCATTCGCCCCATAAGACGCAGAGACATTTTCCCCCCACTTTTGGGGGGAAAAAATGTGTCTTATAGGGCGAAAAATACGGTAACTATGAGGACCATTTCCTTGCCCACTTGGTTAGGATAACATGTGGGCCATAACCTGTCTGTGCAAAATTCAGTAGTGGGCATAAATTCCCATTGCATTACTTATCCACGGTTGGATGGAATCAATTACTGCTAGTTGCTTAAAGTATTTGCCAGGATTTCAAGATAAACTGTGAGGTACGTGCCATTGTGGCAGACCACACTGCTGTGGAGCCTATGGTTATAGGGCTGGGGTCAGCAACCTTCAGCACTCCAGATGTGATGAAACTACAACTCCCAGCATGCTCCATTCACTTCTAAAGGAGTTCTGGAAACAGCCAAGCAAGTGTGCATGCTGTGAATCGCAGTTTCACCACAGCTGGAAAGTTTCTGATCCCTGTTATAGGGGCTGCCTGACATAGATTCACCATTTTCCTTCTGCTACAAGGAAGAGTTTGCAGTGTAAAGAGATTTTTTTTTTTTTTTTTACAGCCTCCATTGTATTTAGTAGTATAAATTCATATACGCAGAGCTCCCTCTAGTGGTGGCTTCAGGTAGCCAGTTTAATTATGCATGTTTAAAACGCCGGTGTTAAAGGGGTTGTCTGAGTTATGAAAAAAAATGTATAGTACTGTAAATCTGATGGGCAGTAATATATAACTAAGTTAAACAAGTTTTAGGCAAAAAAATATCTATATTTCCACATTTCCCTGGTTCTCTTCTGGTCTTTGTTTACCTGCAGTAATAACAATCTCTGCCCCTTCCTCCTATACAAAGGCAGTGAATAGAGCTGGCCTGAGTGACATGTCTGCTGGAATACTCAGCAGCATGTTGTATGTGTAGGACTACAAGTCTCAGCTGTACAATGACACTGCTGATACACACAGGATCTCCCCCCTACCTGTATTTGTACTTTGCATCTCCTCCAGATCAGCTCCAGTCAGCTCTGTGTCTGTAGGGTGAGGAGGGCAGATCCTGTGTCTCTTTACATCTGCAGCTGCTGTTGTAAAGCCTTCAGTGTGTTCTGGCTGAAGGGGTTAATGTTTTATCTTAAAGAATCCAGGGAGAGAACAGATAGCAGGAGCCCGGCAAAGCAGGGGGCGTGGCCAGCATAGTGACGTCTGTGTACAGGCTCTAATCTGCTGGTGCACGAATGCAAGATTAGCAGAGAGGCAAGCTGACATCACAGGTCATGTGACCCTGAGTTAAATCTAAGAAACCAGCAACTTTAGAAGCAGAAAGTATATGGAAAAGCTGTTGTATTTGACTAGTTAGAAACATACAAAGGACAAAAAAATAATTCGGACAACCCCTTTAAAAATGTGCCCATAGTGTTCAGAATGAGTGTCATATTTTTAAGGCATTTGTTTCACTTTTATCCAACATAGAAGTTGGGTAAAATGGGTGAGGTAGAGCCAAGGTTTTGTTTTTTTTTTTTTGTTTTTTTAAATTAAACAATCCTCCACTTTTCTACTTAGGCTACTTTCACACTGGCGGCAGGCCTGATCCGGCAGGTGAAGGGTGCTGCCGGATCAGGCCTGCCGCAGTGACATGTGTGGAGCCGGAACCGCGCTCCGGCCCCACACATGTCACACAGTACATACATATACATAAACATACACACACATATAGACATACAAACACACATACATACTTACATGCTCCCCGGCAGGTCTTCGGAGCGTCAGGGACAGGACGGCTCACACAGGTCACGATTCCGCACAGCGCCCTCTGCTGGGCGCCTGGTGGAATCATGACGATTCCACCAGGCGCCCAGCAGAGGGCGCTGTGGGGAATCGTGACCTGTGTGAGCCGTCCTGACGCTCCGAAGACCTGCCGGGGAGCATGTAAGTATGTATGTGTGTTTGTATGTCTTTATGTGTGTGTATGTTTATGTCTGTATGTGTCTATGTGTACCCGGATCCGTAATGGACTCCATTGAAAGTCAATGGAGGGCGGATCCGGTTACCATTATGGTCACACCAGACGGATCCACCCCCATTGACTTGCATTGGGGGTCATTCCGGATCCGTCTTGGTGCGGATGCCTGGACCGGAGAGCAAACCGCAGCATGCTGCGGTTTGTTCTCCGGTCTGAAGACGGAACGGAATGCTTTCAGGAGCATTCAGTTGTCTTCAGTTCAGTTTTGTCCCCATTGACAATGAATGGGGACAAAACTGAAGCGTTTTATTCCGGTATTGAGCCCCTATGACGGAACTCAATACCGGAATTTTAAAACGCTAGTGTGAAAGTAGCCTTAGAAACATGTTACATAGTTAATACGGTTGAAAAAAGACATAAGTTCATCAAGTTCAACCAAGATGGCAGAGGACACTAATTTTAGATAAAGGGGAGTAAGACCCAGATTTCTGTTGCAGTAGGAGATTCATTTACATGATGTTCACCCTGCTAATAAATCTGTTATATTCTGCACCGTGAGGGAGATACTGGCCCACACTTTTAAGACAGCAGCGCCTACAGTGAGTAACTTAAAAAATCTCACTGGCGGGGTCCTGTACTGTTTTGCTATTGAGTCCTATGACATTTTTGCACACCAGAAGATGTACATGCAAATACTGTAGAAGGTCAGAGGAATGGATTATTATTGCTAAATGCTGTCAGATAGAAAAAGCAGATAAGTGAAGCCTACAAATACAGCCGGGTTTGTTGATGAAATATATTTCGGAGTACAGCACAATGGAGCATGATGGCGTCCCAGCCAGAATCGGAATGCAGTAGAACTGGTTGCCCTTTGCCCCTAATATTCCAGTGTTAATGTTTTACTAGGGGCTGTTGATGTGACTGAACTGTGGAGAATAGTTACTAGATAGACCATAGTTCATAACAATATGAATTAACAAATAATGGGCTCAGGAAGTTTTCTGCTACTTCACTCCAAGAAGAAGTAATAATCACTTTAAGACAAATACACAAAGGTTAGGTATATTTGTCTGGATGTGTGTGCCTACCTTTTGGTTTGATAAAGAAGGAATTCTGAACAATGCAATGTTGGGTCCATCTCCTTAACTGACTTCAGTCTTGATGTTTTTCCATAAAATGGTGGTTTAAAGGGGTTATCCGGGAAATGAAAATGACGACTTATCCTCAGGATAGGTCATCATTATCACATGAGCGAGGGTCCAAGTCCCAGCATCTCTACCAATCAGCTGTTTCAGTCGCTGCTCACCAGAGCTCTAGTCAGTGATGCAGGTTCCCAGCAGCTTTCCAAGGACAGCGCCGTACATTGTATAGTGGCAGTGCTTGGTATTGCAGCTCAGTCCCATTGAATTGGGCTGAGCTGCACTTAGGCCATGTGACTGATGTACAGTGATGTCATTGGTCTAGGAAGAGGCTGTGTGTCGCTCAAGCCCTCTAACAGCTAATCGTCGGGAGTCCTGGGTATCACAACCCCACAGATCTGATGCTGATGGCCTATCCTTGAGGATAAGTCATAAATATATTTTCCTGGATAACCTCTTCAATTATATCTATAATGGGATCATTCCAAGATTAAATAATACAATATTCTGAATGATCATTTGTATGGCTTTTCACCCCAATTATCTATTATATAAAAAGACCCATGCTCGTATATAAAACTACTTCTCTGCTATTTATCAAATCATTTTTTCTGATTGTTAATGTCTTCTTTTTAGGCTCTTGGTGTCGCCGTATTGGTAGGAATCGCAGTGTATATTTTAAATCTTCCTTTTATGGCTGTATTTTCAATATTCTTCAAAAAATTACAGGTAAACTTGATCTGTTTTCTCTTCTTTTTTTTCTTTTTTTTTTTTTGATGTGTACTATCAATAGCTAGTGACCTTTTTCCATTTTCTACTGCCATCAATACTATATATCCTCTAGGATTAAATTATCTTCTTTTCCCTCTCCCCATTGAATTGTTTTGTTTTGTTTTTTAAGGGGGGGGGGCATTTTACACTTCTTTACATGGCAGTACTTTGGTCAGTATTTTTCATAAGTGTTTGTAACCCAAAACCTGGAATTGAACCTGCAGAAAGAAAATACGATGGGAAGATTTGAACCTTGTCCATGTTTTCGGCCAACTCTTGGTTTGACTCTCAAAATACTGATGGAAAATACTGACAAAAAGTGGCCTTCAAGGTTTCCTGTCTGTATAAGATAAAAAGGCCGGAGCGGGTGGGAAAGTATTTGTATCTTAGTGAAACACGTCAGCGGGAGCTTCCCAGGATTTACAGAGTGAGACTCCCCTGATGTTTATATGTAGTGCACACTATGCTCACTGACCCTGAGCAGGCATATATCTCAACAAAGTCCATACTCGGATGCACTAAATGGAATCTATTAACGTGATCTATTCCATATATTTTAGCCAAAAAATGTCATATTTTAGAAATTATTTTGATATTGATGGATACGTCATCAATATCTGTTCAACGAGGGTCCAACTCCCAGCACCGACACTGATCGGCTGTTTGAAGAGGCAGAGCTCCACGGCCTGTTTCTAGGTCAGTGACAACGCGTTTATCAGTCACGTGGCCTAGGCGCAACTCAGTCCCATTCAAGTTAATAGGGCTGAGCTGTAATACCGATAACAGGCGCTATACAATGTATGGCACTGTCCTTGGTAAGCTGTGAGGAGACCGTGACGCTCATCGGAGTCCTGTGGTGTCGTCTTCAAACAGCTGATCAGAGGGGGTGCCAGGAGTCAGACCCCCACCAATTGGCCTATCCAGAGAATAGTCCATCAATATCAAAGTCCTGGACAACCCTTTTAGGCTAAATGCACACGAACGTATATGTTTTGCGGTCCGCAAAAAAAAAAAAAAACGGATGTCGTCCGTATGGCATAGTCTTTGTTTGCGGATCCATTGTAACAATGCCTATCCTTGTCCGCAAAACAGACAAGAATAGGACATGTTCTATTTTTTTTTTGCGGAGCTACGGATCGGACATACTGATGCGGATAGCACACGGTGTGCTGTCCGCATTTTTTGCTGACCCATTGAAATGAATGGGTCCGCATCCTATCTGCAAAAAAACGTAACGGACACGGAAACAAAATACGTTTGTGTGCATGAGGCCTTAAAGGGAGTCTGTCACCTCATTTTCATTAATGTAACTAACAGCACTGCCCCACAGAAGATTGCAGACACATCCCAGACATACCTGTGTGCACTGTGTCTGTATTACATGTCACATCCCAGACATACCTGTGTGCACTGTGTGTCTGTATTACATGGCACATCCCAGACATACCTGTGTGCACTGTGTGTGTGTATTACATGTCACATCCCAGACATACCTGTGTGCACTGTGTGTCTGTATTACATGTCACATCCCAGACATACCTGTGTGCACTGTGTGTGTATTACATTTCACATCCCAGACATACCTGTGTGCACTGTGTGTGTATTACATTTCACATCCCAGACTTACTTGTGTGCACTGTGTGTGTGTATTACATGTCACATCCCAGACATACCTGTGTGCACTGTGTGTCTGTATTACATGTCACATCCCAGACATACCTGTGTGCACTGTGTGTGTGTATTACATGTCACATCCCAGACATACCTGTGTGCACTGTGTGTCTGTATTACATGTGACATCCCAGACATACCTGTGTGCACTGTGTGTCTGTATTACATGTCACATCCCAGACATACCTGTGTGCACTGTGTGTCTGTATTACATGTCACATCCCAGACATACCTGTGTGCACTGTGTGTGTGTATTACATGTCACATCCCAGACATACCTGTGTGCACTGTGTGTGTATTACATGTCCAGGAAAAGCACTTTTATTCTGCTGGAAAACAGCTCCCAAGTGCCCGGCTCTGCTGCTGCAAGTGCTCATAGCATGATACCAAAATCACAGCATTATATCCAGTATATCAGAAGATATAGCTGTTAGAAATAAAGTCGGAAGAGAAAACTGTTTTTAGTTTCACTTTTAGCTGGGCACTTGGGAGCTGTTTTCCAGCAGAATAAAAGTTCTTTTCCTGGACATGTAATACAGACACACAGTGCACACAGGTATGTCTGAGATGTGACATGTAATACAGACACAGTGCACACAGGTATGTCTGGGATGTGACATGTAATACACACACACAGTGCACACAGGTATGTCTGGGATGTGACGTTCCAAAATGCAAAGCAACATCATTGTGTGATAAATAGGTAAATGTCTGTTGTATATGTTAGAAAAATGAATGCAGGTAGAAAAAAAGCCCAATGAGTAATTGCTGATTTGTTTCCCATCCACATTTCCATAGTGTATTTATGAAGCCTTATTACTAGAGATGAGCGAACGTGCTCATAACGAGCACTGTAGCGCTCGGCTCCCCTGCACTCGCATGGGCGCAGCCATCCGGATCCGTCCTCCTCACCCAACGGAAGCAGATGCCTGCGCCCATGTGAGCGCAGGGGAGCCGAGCGCTACAGTGCTCGTTAAGAGCACGTTCGCTCATCTCTACTTATTACTTTGCCACAGGAGGAGCAGATGAAGCAGAAGGATGGTCGTATAAAGCTCATCTCTGAGATTCTGCAAGGTATAAAGGTGCTGAAGCTCTACGCCTGGGAGAATGCTTTCATGAAGAGAGTTGAAAACTTTAGGCTGATGGAGCTAAAAGCAGTGAAACAGATGGCGCTGTGGCTTTCAGGAACACTGGCACTGTTTGTGACTTCCCCTTTTTGGGTGAGTATCATGAGTATACAATTTGTGAACGACCATATTTTGGCCGATAAGACGCACCTAGGTTTTAGAGGAGGAAAATGAGAAAAATTTATTTTTTCGTTATACCTCATCTAAGACCTTCCTTGCTCATAAGACTCCCAATCAGACCTCATATCAGAGCCCAATGTAAATAAGAGCCCCCATGCAGACCTTTGATGAGAGTAACATAGTAACATAGTTTATAAGGCCGAAAAAAGACATCTGTCCATCCAGTTCAGCCTGTTTTCCTACAAGTTGATCCAGAGGAAGGCAAAAAAACCCTGTGAGGTAGAAGCCAGTTTTCCCCACTTTAGGGAAAAGAAATTCCTTCCCGACTCCAATCAGGCAATCAGAATAACTCCCTGGATCAACGACCCATCTCTAGTAACTATAACCTGTAATATTATTACCCTCCAAAAATACATCCAGGCCCCTCTTGAACTCTTTTAGTGAACTTACCATCACCACCTCCTCAGGCAGAGAGTTCCATAGTCTCACTGCTCTTACCGTAAAGAATCCTCTTCTATGTTTGTGTACAAACCTTCTTTCCTCCAGACACAGAGGATGTCCCCTCGTCACAGTCACAGTCCTCGGGATAAATAGATCATGGGAGAGATCTCTGTACTGACCCCTGATATAGTTATACATAGTTATTAGATCTCCCCTCAGTCGTCTTTTTTCTAAAGTGAATAAGCCTAATTTTGATAATCTTTCTGGGTACTGTAGTCCACCCATTCCAGTTATTACTTTAGTTGCCCTCCTCTGAACCCTCTCCAGCTCTGCTATGTCTGCCTTGTTCACAGGAGCCCAGAACTGTACACAGTACTCCATGTGTGGTCTGACTAGTGATTTGTAAAGTGGCAGGACTATGTTCTCATCACGGGCATCTATGCCTCTTTTGATGCAGCCCATTATCTTATTGGCCTTGGCAGCAGCTGTCTGACACTGGTTTCTGCAGCTTAGATTTCTGTTCACTAAAATTCCTAGGTCCTTTTCTATGTCAGAGTTACCCAATATTTTACCATTTAGTATGTACTGGTGACTTGCATTATTCCTTCCCATATGCATAACTTTACATTTGTCAGTGTTAAACCTCATCTGCCACTTCTCTGCCCAAGCCTCCAGTCTATCCAGATTCATCTGTAGCAGTGTACTGTCCTCTTCTGTGTTAATTACTGTACACAGTTTAGTGTCATCTGCAAAAACTGATATTTTACTGTGCAAGCCTTCTACAAGATCATTAATAAATATATTGAAGAGAATAGGGCCCAATACTGACCCCTGTGGTACCCCACTAGTTACAGTGACCCAATCTGAGTATGTACCATTAATAACCACCCTCTGTTTTCTATCACTGAGCCAGTTACTTACCCACATACAGACATTTTCTCCGAGGCCAAGCATTCTCATCTTATATACTAACCTTTTATGTGGTACAGTGTCAAATGCTTTGGAGAAGTCCAGATATATGACATCCATTGATTCGCTGCGGTCTAGTCTAGAACTTACCTCCTCATAGAAACTGATTAAATTGGTTTGACATGACCGATCCCTCATGAAGCCATGCTGATATGGAGTAATTTGCTTATTTTCATTGAGGTACTCCAAGATAGCATCTCTTAAAAAACCCTCAAACAGTTTACCCACGACAGATGTTAAAGTCCGTATGTGAATGACACCCCCATGCTCAGAGCTGATAAAATAAAAAAGCAACCTGCTCGGGCCAACGCTTCTGTCATTCAGCTCTCTTGTTTTTCCTGCCATGCTGTGCTGTGACCCAACGTGCACAGCATGAGGTCACAGAGCACTGACGTCCTTACATTGTGCGCAGTCACAGCACATGAAGACCATGAAGTGGTGAGTACAGAGCCACTGCATTCACTGCTTCCCGATCCTCCTGTATTTGCCCCGTAAGACGCACTGACACTTTCCCCCCACTTTGGGGGGAAAAAAGTGCGTCTTATATGGCAAAAAATACGGTAGTTTATAGTTTTTGTTCCTCTACTACGTATCAGCCTAGCCCTTAGTTAGAAAATAATGATTTATTAAAGTATCAGACTTCTAGGGTAAATATGACTGTTTTTGATAGATGACCCTCATCAGTATTACTGGACATGCAGGATATTACTACCTTAGGAGATGCCTCGGCTGGACAAGTTGCTGTTAGGCCGTGCACTCGGAGCAGCTCTGCAAGAATCTGTGCTTTTGTACAGAATTTTTATTGACTCGCTTACACTGGATCATCAACGCTCTCTGTTAATTGAATTGAAGGTGCCCAAAGTTAACTCTCTGTACAATAAGCAGGTGAATAGCTGTAATTCGTGTAACACATGCCGATTTTGCTGTGGATTAAAGAACTCCCGCAAACATTTTTATTCCATGTCCTGCTAGAAATGTACATGATGTAATCAGTAGTGAATGTCATTTTCTTACTAGTGTCTGTATTTGTGAGTTATATCTACCTGATGTTTCTCATCTGTGTCATATGACCAGCAATCAGACTCATCAACTCACACAGCACCTTAGGTGTGGACAGGAAGTCTAATTCTCTATGTATTCCTATGGGAGCCTCACTCTTAGTCTCATAGGAATGAATAGAGAAGTAACTGGCTTCCTGTCCTGGGTCAGTCAGAGGTCAGGGAGTTGGTCACATGACCCAGCTACAATTAGAAGAGGGGGGATAACTCAGAAATACAGTCTCTGATAAGAAGATTGCATTCACTACAGATTACATCATGCACCTTTCGTACAGGTTAGAGAATAAAAATGTTTGCGAGAGTTCTTTTTTAAAGGGGTTCTCTGAGTTATAAATATTGATGACCTATGCTCAGGATAGGTCATCAATATCAGATCGGCAGGGGTCCAACACCCGGCACCCCCGCCGATCAGCTGTTTGAAGAGGAGGCACGTGCCGTATCAGCGCTGCCTCCTCTTCATTGTTTACATGCTGGCCGACACGGGGGTAGTGGTGAGTAGGTGTAATTACACCTCACTGGCCCATTCATTTCTATGGATAGAATCGCTTCCATAGACTTGTATGGGAGCGATTCTATCCATAGAAATGAATGGGGCGGTGAGGTGTAATTACACATACTCACCACTACCCCCGTGTCGGCCAGCATGTAAACAATGAAGAGGAGGCAGCGCTGATACGGCGCGCGCCTCCTCTTCAAACAGCTGATCGGCGGTGGTGCCAGGTGTCGGACCCCTGCTGATCTGATATTGATGACCTATCCTGAGGATAGGTCATCAATATTTATAACTCGGAGAACCCCTTTAAGTTCAGAAATTCCACCGTGAGTACAGGTACCTGGACCTGGACTCGGTTCCTGATTGCATCATAAAACACCGTGATGCAGTCAATCCCAGTAGGTCCAGGAAATGTGGCCGACACACTAACCATGTTTCCCAGACTGAGCACGGTCGTGTGAATCATCCCTAATTCATGCATCTTCTCACTTTTCAAGGCTGAAAAAATGTAATCTTATACAGTGGAGGCATGAAACCCCAGCTGCAATGTTTAACAATCTTGATATATTGTGAGTTCTTAAAACTTGTGTTGATTGCAGAATTACTAACTTCTTGACTATTTTTCCATTTTGTGATTGGATGACCAGGTTTCCCTCAGCATGTTCGGTGTTTTCTTAGCACTTGATGAGAATAACATTCTGGATGCTCAAAAAGCTTTTGTCACCATCCTGTTACTTAATATTCTCAGGATCCCAATTCGTATGTTCCCGTGGGCCATTGTTTTGACCGTACAGGTATGTATCGCATTAGCAGAGTGTATATCCAGCAACTGAGGTTTGTGCTTACTTTGGTCTCTTCTGTTTTTTTAGTCAGCCGTATCTCTGAGACGCTTGGCAAAATTTTTCTCAGAAGAGGAACTGGAACCCAGCAATGTGGAGACATTAGACTCTACTAGCAGTACGTGACCGGTCAAAAGCGTCTTCCTAAGGCTTTTTCACACCTCCGTCATTTACAGATGTGTGCTTTTTATGGTTCCCATGGACTGCTCACGTATCCATTGACTCTAATATGTGTATTCACACATCACTGTTTACCACGAAAGCATGCACCATAGTCTGTGGGTCAGTGAAAACAACAGATACAACACGGATGCCATCCATGTTTGGTCCATGGTTTTCACTGATCATTGCTAAAAGATGCTGTTGATAGTAATTTTCAGCCTAGCAGGGTCAGAAACATGGATGACGTTGACTAAAAATCATGGAACCACGGATCAAACACAGATGGATTAAAGACAGTGTCACAGATGAAGCACGGACAGTGCCATCAAGGATATCACATGGACGTGTGAATGAAGCCTACATGTAGACTTAAAGGGGTTCTCCGGGAATTAAGAAAATGAAAATACGCAAATATTACTATATTATAAATATATTCCCAAATACCTTTCATTAGTTATAATGGCTCATTTTGTCTGGGAAGCAATGATTAGGAGAAACATAATGGCCGCCGTCCTATTAGTTCACACAAAGCCTGTCCTAATCACATACAGTAGCAGGAGAAGTTACTTCACAACACTGAGGTAAAGACCTGTCTCATCCTCCTCTCTGCTCTGCTTGTCAGGGATTATGATCCTGAATACAGTTTAACAGGATATTTAGCTGAATCATTGTGGGAATGGCGTTCATGAGGAGACATGAAGTATAGAGAGGACGGACAGGACAGACTGTGGTAACGGAGACTGCATACAAGAGCTGCTGCTCATCAGCCACATCTGCTCATGAACTCCATTCCTACAGAGATTCAGCTAAATATCTTATAATCTGTATTCAGGATCATAATCCCTGACAGGCAGAGCAGAGAGGAGGATGAGGCGGCTCTTTACCTCAGTGTTGTGAAGTAACTTGTCCTGCTGTGTGATTAGGACAGGTTTTGTGTGTACTAATAGGACAGCGGCCATTTTGTTTCTCCAAATGATTGCTCCCCAGACAAAACAAGTCATTATAACTAATTTATTTATTTTGTGCACTTATATATAGACATATATTAGTATGTCTTTGGAGTGTGGGAGGAATCTGGAGGAAACCCATGTAAACACGGGGAGAACATACAAACTCCATGCAGATGTTGTCCTTGGTCGGATTCGAACCTAGGACCCCAAGTGCTGCAAGGCACCAGTGCTAACCACTGAGCCACCATGCTCCCGTATGTTAGGTATTTGGGAATATATTTATAATGAAGTACCGTATTTTTCGCCCCATAAGATGCAAAAGTGGGGGGAAACTGCCCTTGTGTCTTATAGGGCGAATACTAATGAGCGCTTCCATTATGGAAGCGCTTATTAGCACCGGAGGGCCAGATAGCAGTGAAGGATCTGTACTCACCACTTCCTGGTCCTCCGCTCGGCTGTGCAGTGGCTGCGCACAACGTGAGGGTGCTCAGTGACTTCACGCTGTGTGCGCCAGTTCACAGCACAGCCGACAGCATGAGGATGAAGAGCGCGAGCGGTGAGGAGCGGCGGCGTCCACGAGCAAGAGAGGTAAATGTTTTTTTTTTTTTTTTAATATGCTCTGTGGCTGGATAGCTGATGGAGGCATATGGGGGCTGACATGAGAGGCATATGGGGGCTGACATGAGAGGCATATGGGGGCTGACATGAGAGGCATATGGGGGCTGACATGCGAGGCATATGGGGGCTGACATGCGAGGCATATGGGGGCTGACATGAGAGGCGTATGGGGGCTGACATGAGAGGCATAAGGGGGCTGACATGAGAGGCAGTGGGGATCTGAGGTCTGATTGGGGTCTTATTGACATTGGGCGCCTGATTGGTGATCTGACCTGAGGTCTAATGAAAAATATTTTTTTCTTCCTGTCCTCCTCTAAAACCTAGGTGTGTCTTATGGGTTTGTTGCATCTTATAGGGCGAAAAATACGGTAATATTTAAGTATTTTCATTTCTTAATTACCGGAGAACCCCTTTAATAATGTAAAGTTGAATTCTAACCTGTTTCATCCTTAACGTATCCGCTATGCCTTTTACATAAATTACTTAAAGGAAATGTGTCACCAAAACTTTTATCTGCCAGTTAAAGCCAGATTGACTCATATCCTTTTTTTTTCTAATCTGTTTTTATTTTCTATATTCTAGATTTTTATTATTCTATTTCCAGAACATGATTATGGGGGCGGCCATCTTGCCTGAGCTGTTCTTATAGCAACTACAGGATTTTATGGTTTTTGTTTAAATCTAGATATTGACATGGAAAAATTAAAAATATCAAAAATTCTTTAAAAACGTGATTTAGCCTATAGGTCATCTTGTGATGAGACATTCCCTTTAATGTTATATTATACTAAACAATATCAATATAATCTACAACAGATGTATAATAGCAGGTTGTCAGATGATATATCAAAGTGTTTATAGTGGGAAGAGTTTTTAAGGAAGCATTTTTTTAAGCTAAAAATCACATTTCTTTTTAAGGGAATGACCTTGTTGTAAGCAACGGCACATTTACCTGGTGTAAGACAGATGAGCCATGCCTCAGAAGGTAGGACTAACGAATATTTTTGGCCTGTAAATGATGATATCTAATTAAATTCCCGTATGTTTTCCTCTGTGTATATAAAGGGGTATTCCATCTATCTGTGACGACGTATCCTGCAGATATGCCATAATTGTCAGTTGTCGGAATATAAAAGCCTAACCTTATTTTGACACTGAGCTCTGCCAGTAAAGAAAACCTGTTACTCTGACCCCTCGTACGCCTTTCTTCTATCCCGGTCCTATATTGCTGCTTTCTGTATTCATCACTGATGCTGCAAAGACTAAGACCTCATGCAGACATCCGTGGAGCATGGTCCGTGAAAACCCGGACTGTGCTCCTGCTCAGTGCTTCATGCCGCTGCTGCTGTATAGTAACACACTTGTATGATCTATATGAGTGTGTTACTATACAGCAGCGGCGGTACGAAGCAACCAATGACGCCGTGCGCTCCTGCACTGAGCAGGAGCACAGTCTGGGTTTTCACGGACCGCGCTCCACGGATGTCTGCATGAGGCCCAAAGCTGAACATATCATACACTCTGATCAATCTCAGCTGAACCCACCAAATGCAGAGGTACTGGATGACCAGGAGCCTCCCAAATGTTCCCCAATGGCGGATGTCAGAAACATAAGGACTGAGCAGTTAGATTTTTTAACATGCCCGATCCTTTTGTTGTTCCCTGACAGCGGCTTACTGTCCCCTTCCCATTGAGAATACATGTATGCTCAATGAAGCCAAGTGCCTATGTGCCTGGTGGGTAAGGAGAGATCTTAGGCCAAATGGGCATTCAACTGGTGGATCTAAAATGTATGATCAGCTACACTACCAGTGACCACAGCTGTTGTGTCTGATATGTACAGGGACAGTGGTCACTGACACAAGAAGTCAGTTACAGCTGGAGAAAAAGAGGCTGGAGGCCAGACAGGACAGCGAAAAATTGTATCAGCATGTTACATGGGATTTTTGTCATTAGATTTGACTATTGGACTATGTGATTTTTTTGCAAGCGGGGTTAGTGGCTGTAAAAGTACTGTGCCACGAGACAACGCGCAATGTAATCTTGAAGAGGAGGCAATGCTCGTACGAGTGTCGGCTCCTTCAAACAGCTGATCAGTGGAAGTGCCGTGTGTCCCTCGCCAATCAGATATTGATGACCTGTCTTGAGGATAGGTCAATATTTCCTGGCCGCACATCCCCTTTAAGCTTAGTTCGAGACAGCTGAATCTATTTTTTTACTAGATGTTCTGTGTTGCAGCATTAATCTCTCCATCCAGAAAGGCTCCTTGGTGGCTGTTGTCGGCCAGGTCGGTTGTGGAAAATCCTCCCTTCTTTCTGCACTACTTGGAGAAATGGAGAAAGTCGAGGGGAAAGTCGCTCTTAAGGTAGTATGATATCTTCTTTCTTTTCTAGAATTAAATAAGAAATCATTGTATGGGTCGGATCTTCCCAGTGTTGGGTCAGAACCAGATGTGAACTGGAGCAGGGCTGATTTCCTGGGGTTGCCACAAAAATCGCATCTATAGCCCTGCAGATTATAAAGTTATAGCCGGTGAACAAACGTGTACCCTGTACATGGTCCCTGGTGCAAGAGTTCATCTTGGGCCCCCCTTTCCTCAGTGCTTTGTGTGTCTTCTTATGCGGCACAAGAGTCTTTGGGCCCCCTCAGGCTCCTGGGCCCGGTAGCGACTGCTACCTCTGCACCCCCTATAGCTACGCCCCTGACTGACATCATGAACTGTGAGATACTCTGGGTCTTTTCAGCCTTTGTAAATGGGGAAGATTGAACTGCAGTGTAAGGACTTTTGTGTGAGTTCATTATTATAACCTTTATTTTTCAGGGCTCCATAGCTTATGTCCCACAGCAAACCTGGATCGCAAATGCCACATTTAAAGAGAATGTGCTTTTTGGAAGAGCATTAGAAAAAGACTGGTATGATAATGTAATTCAGGCTTGTGCACTACTACCTGACCTAAAGATTCTTTCTGGGGGAGAGGACACGGAAATTGGGGAAAAAGTGAGTATCCATTAGTTACATTCCAGTATGTAAGGTAGTCTGAAATGTAATAGAATATACTAACACCCTAGATTTTATATTATTCGTGTACAGGTTCATGTATTTGGGTACTACTATACTTTGCATCCAACATTGTTTTTAAGATTTATATTGTTTTTAAGTTATAGAGACTCCAATATGGCTGTTACTTGCTCACAAATGTGATTCTTTGTGAAAATTATCTGTTTAAAGGGAATAAACTTGTCTGGAGGACAGAAGCAACGAGTCAGCATTGCCCGAGCAGTATACAGGAATTGTGATCTCTATTTGCTGGATGATCCTCTATCTGCAGTTGATGCCCATGTGGGACAGCATTTATTTGAACATGTCATTGGACCCAATGGTTTACTTAAAGGCAAAGTAAGTTCAACCAGTTGTGCATGTTTAGTACTGAAAAGGTTATGTATTATACATTAACTAAACCCCTTCCACCCCACCACTGTTGGGGCTGGTTTCAAACCCTTTAGATGCTATGGTCAAATGTGACCACGGCATCTAAATACCCAAAAAAACAGAAGCATACGCTTCCAGCTTGGGAATGGCTCCCCCGTGTGGTGATCGGAGGTGCCGTTCCTTCAGTGTTATGCTCTGGGGATTTCTGAAGAGACCGAGCGTATCAGAGCTGTAGTTCCTGTGGAGGCCTGCAGGTGGCAGGGCTCCATATGATGACTGCAAATAAAGCTTAGATGGATTCTATCAAACTACAGTGTTATTCTAGACTTCCTGAGGATAGGTCATCAGTATTAAAAGCCCGGAAAACACCTTTAGTAAAATGTGATCAGAAAGTCACACACTCCAAAATGGTATCAATAAAAACTACAGATTGTCCCAGAAAAATGAGCCCCCCCCCACACCTCTATCAGAATATGGCAATGAAAAGAAAAAAAAATCAGTTTTTTATTTTTTTTTCAGTATTAAAACACAAGAAAAACTGTATAAATATGGTATTGTCATAATAATGACTGATATCACTTATAATAGATTTTTCTTGTCTTTTTTAAACACTTTGTATGCTTTAAAGATACAATTATTTATGATGTGGCAGGGTTTTATATCAAGCCTTTTGTCTGGATTTGGAGCAAGCCTGTGCATTATCTTTCATAACTAAACTCCCTCCTCCAATACTTTATATTGATGACCTATATCTATAATTTCTAGACTACATTGAGGTTATGTCCAGTGCCGTCTGTTTCATGGATATATATCAGCTGCTAAATGTTTTCATTTCAGACGCGCGTCCTTGTCACTCATGGAGTAAGTTTCCTTCCACAAGTGGACATGATCATAGTGATGTCTGACGGCAGGATCTCTGAAGTTGGCACTTATACTGAACTTTTGGAAAAGAATGGCGCTTTTGCAGATTTCCTTCAAACCTATGCCCTGACAGCAGAACAGAACGACGAGTCGCAGACAGAAAGTAAGCTGAAAAATCCTGAGATATGTATAACTATACGACCACGCTGGGAAGTAATATGGGGGCACCCCCCACAATATCCTCAGGTGTGATTTCTAAATCATTTTAGGGCAGTGGTCCTCAACCTATGGCTCCCAGCTTATTGTGAGACAACTTTTATAAGAAAGTTAGGCTACTTTCACACCAGGGTTTTTGTTGGATCTGTCATGGATCAGCAAAAACGCTTCCCTCATGGTAATAAAATCATCTGCATCCGTTCTGATTAGATCCGGTTGTATTATCTCTAAAATAGCCAAGACGGATCCGTCTCTAAAACTAAGTCAAAGTAAATGTATCCGTCCCCATTGACTTACATTGTGTGTCAGGATCCGTCTTGCTCCGCACCACATCGCGGACAGAAAAATTCTGCTTGCAGCGATATTCTGTCCGCGATAGGGACACAGCCAAATGGAATGGAATACATTCTGGTGTCCTCATTGACAATGAATGGGGACAAAACGGAAGCGGTTTTCCCCCGCTATTGACATCCTATGACGGATCTCAATAGCGGAAAGGGAAAGCGCAGATGTAAAAGTAGCCTTATTCATCCACCAGCACCTTGCCCCTGCCTATTTACTAACTAGCACTGTCCCTTTATGTTATGTAATCCTTTACAACCCCTGTAACAGGGTGTACTCACTATTTGAACTTTATGGTTAAAGGGGTTGACTTTGATTGTAAGAAACTTTCCTTAGAGCCACAATTGTTCTAAAATATAGAAATAACCTATACTCACCCATTATATCCACCACTTTTCCAGCATCTGCAGTGATGACGCGACATATGTCATTCATGTGACTGCTGCAGCCATACACTGGCCTGAGCGGTCATGTGTGTACAGGCAAGCATCACCGCTTATGCCAGAGAATGGCTGATTGGCTGTGATAATGTGACTTCCTGATATCTAAAGAGTTCATTGGCATCAGGATGTCACATTATACAGTGTATGACACACGTACAGTGTAACATGGATGTTTGACAACATTCTGATCATAGTATGGTGCTTAACAAGTCGATCGACATTACAAAGCTGGTGTGACTTCCATTTACTTAGGCCGGGTTCACATCACTGTTATGGGTTAAGGTTTTTTTTTCCGTTATAACATGGTTATAAAATAACGGAATCCATAAGACGGAAGTCAAAACAGAAGCCTTTAAGAGGCATTCCGTTGCGATCCCTCATAATACAAGTCTATGGGAATCATAACGGATCTGTTATGATTTTTTTCCGTTCTGCATAACAGAAACCAGACGGATCCATTATGATTGCCCATGGACTTCTATTAGGACGGAAAGCAACTCAGAATGCCTTTTAAAGGCTTCCGTTTTGCATTCCATCATAATACAAGTCTGTGGGCAGCATAACGGATCCGTCCTGGTTTCTGTTATGCAGAACGGAAAAAAATCATAACAGATCCGTTAGGATTCCCATAGACTTGTATTATGACGGATCAAAACAAAATGCCTCTTAAAGGCTTCAGTTTTGACTTCCTCCTTATGGATTCCGCTATTTTACGTTATAACGGAAAACAAAAACGGAATCCATAACGGTGATGTGAACCCACCCTTACCGGTACCTAACAGCAGCATCCCGTGAACTGCCTGATTTCTTCGTTCTTGTATATGGTATAATTTTAGAGCCTAGTCTTGGTTCACTGATGAAATGCCAATATTCTCAACAGGCAAAGCGGAGGGCAGTAAAGGAAAAGCTGGAGAAATCAAGAAGGCAGACACTGGAGTAAGGTAACTACTTTATGAAGTCTGTGGGTGTGTGTTATCTTGTATGGTTTAGTGTTATCAGGTAATATAACCTTGTCTTGAAACGTGCAGGAAGGAAATGGCTTCTGAGGCAGATATGGAAACTGCAGAGGGAGATGCAGATGCTGGGAAGCTCACAGAGGCGGATGTTGCTCTCACAGGCAGGGTAAAGTATGGATTTCAATACAATTCTATACATTATGCTTATATTAAAGGTGTTTTCCGACTTGTATGAACCCCGCCAGTGCCCCTAAATAATAAAAGAACATATCACCACTTAAATGGGTTATCCCATGAATAATGTAAAAAATGAAAATCAGACATCATATAGTACATGACAGTCTCTTCTAACAAAGCTTGAACCAACCCTGTACCTCACATGGATCCAGAGATCTCCCTATTCATTGCTCTGCTAGATTTATATCCAGCTGGCAGCTCAAGGGGAGTGTCTTTTCTGCTGTAGCTGGAGCTCTCTCCCTACCACAGCTCAGGAGGCAGTTGAAGGATGAAACTGAGCATGTGTGACCATCTCAGTGAGCAGGACAAAGAAATGAGGAAAAGAACAGCAGATGGCGCTATACAGATACATTTTATTGAATACCTCAGCGGCTATACAAAATTTTTAATTACATGCAATTGCAGGTGCTGGTGTGAAAACTGTGGAATATTTTTCATGGGACAGCCCCTTTAATCTCCTGCCATTTCCAGTGTTGCCGCTCCAGTCCCCCTCCTGTCTGTGTTTACAGGCTGCAGCGGTGATGTAGCCATTTATGATACGTGACCACTGCAGCCAATCACAGGCCTCAGCAGTATACAGCACAGACCAGAGGTGAGGACCGGAGCAGCAGCACTGTGAACGATGGAGGATTGAGTGCTGAGTATATGTTCTTTTATTATTTTAGCACCTTTAGGGACACAGAGGGGAAGTTTCATATGTTAGACAACCCCACTAAATAATTAGCTTTTTCACTTAGATGATTTGGTTAAGTTCTTATTTGAGTTGTTTGTGATAATGAGCAGTTACTAAGATGAAAAACTTCAGTTTCATGACTTCTTTTTATAATGGTAGTCAAGACGTACAACCCGGCAGAAGTGCTGAGATACTAACTGGGCATGAGCTGATTATAATCATGAAAATGAGTAAGTGACACTTTTGTTTGAAACAAACTTCAAACACAACCCCCCCCCCCCTAAAAATAGACATACAGTATATTTTATTTAGTTAATCAGAAGTTAGGCTAAGTTCACATCTGTGATGGAGGGCCTGTCAAAAATGCTGGACAAAATACTACACCACTATTAGAGTCACTGGGGTCCATCAGGCACATTGGGGTCCATCAGGCAACAGATGTGGCATTGACATTATTTTTGTTTTTCTGGAACAGAAAAATAAAAATACTTGGCAGATCTGAACCAACTTTAGAATGATATCCAAAGGTAAAGGTAAATTGGTAATTAGGCCTATTTTAATTAAGACAATAACACTTTTCTGTTTTCTCGTGTTGGCCATTTTTGCAAAAGTGACAACAAGAAGTACATCCATATTGGTTGTCTGCTTTTAAAGGACTTGTCCAGGGAAAAATTTTTGAAGGTAGCAGAATGGCTTACAAAAAAGAGAAATATTCATTTGACCGATTCCCTGCTGCTCCCGTTTTGATGCTTTTTGAGTCCCCCTCAGGTCTTTACTCCCGGCTACCTCTCGGCACAGGAAATGTGACTGCTCAGCCAATCACTGCCAGCAGCGACCAGTCTCAGTCAGTGATTGGTTGAGTGGTCACATATGCATGTTGAGAAGAACCAGTAAGCAGAAACCAGTGCGTACAGTTGGGACTGGTAACTTTTTTTAAGCCTTTCTGTCCTTAAAAAAGAAGAAATGGATGATATGTCATTTTGTTTCTGATTTACTAATCTAGAGAATTAGAATCCATTCACACATCCGTATGAATGGTTCTGCATGCGTTCCGCAATTTTGCGGAACTGTTGCGGACCTATTCATCTTCAATGGGGCCGCAAAAGATGCAGACAGCACTCAGTGTGCCGTCCGCATCCGCACTTCCGTTCCGCGGCCCCACAAAAAAATAGAACATGTCCTATTCTTGTCCGCAGCCATAGACAAGATATGGCATTTCTATAGTGCCGGCACATGGCCGGTCTGTGTGTTTTGATGATCTGAAAAACACATGCGGACGTGTGAATGGACCGTTATATTGTAGCTAGTTTTTTTATGGTTCATTGAGGAGCGAGAAAGGTTAAGTGACTATACTGTATGTAAAAGACATTGAGATGTAAAAGCTGTACATAAAGTGCTGGTTGCTACTGTAAGTTATCAAGGCGTGAGCACAAAGTATCCCCTAGTATAACTGGGAAAGAAAAAGTGCAGCTGGGGGATTGTCCACTACCTCTTGGGTGATCACTCACTGAGGCGCTGTTCATGAGAATTGATACTATAAGGTCAGATAATTACCATTGTGTTTAAAAAACATGTTTGTCAAAGGTAATCTGTCACCTCCGGCAAGCCTTAATAAGTACGTTTATACATGTACAGAACACCTGCCACTGACTCCACATCAGTAATTTGTATGTTGATACCCCCCATTCTACCCCTATGCACCTGCAGACCATCCATGGAATGCATTGAGAGGACTGTGTATGCGCACATAATGGAGAGGACCTTCGTAGATTACCTTTCTATTCATTCCATTTTGTGGGTGCATAGCGGGGGAATAGGGGGTGATTAGTAACATACAAATTACTGATCTGGAGACATCGGCAGGTGTTCTATATATCCATTATTGTACTTAAATGATCACTTAATGTACTTAATGTACTTAAATGATAAACTGATCAGTCACATGGTTTAGGAGGAGACAGGCTGTTTGTGTGATCCTAACCATGTGACTGATCACATGGTCATGACATCATTGAAGGTCCTTAAAAGGTATGGTGAATGCAGTGTTTCTCCTCTGCCTGGTCCTGTCAATCAACAGAGCCTCTAGGAGCAGAGGTAACGCCCCTTGCACCTAGAGGCCTTATTAGCATAAAATAAAAGTTCATTTTATATAAAAATGGGGGCACCAGTAAATAAAACAGATATATATTTGGAATCAGGTGACATTAGCACATCTCTAATGTCAGCCTGATTCATACCGAAAAAACTGGTGACAGAAACCCTTTAACCCCTTCCAGACGTGTATTGCGGTCCGTAAGTCCGGTCTTTAAAAATGGCTCCAGCTCGCGAACGCCATAACCACCAGGTTTCTACTGTTTTAAACATTTAGAGACACAGTTTTAACACCTGCAATTTGCGATAATGCCGATTTGCAGACATTTAACCCCTTATTAAAACAGTGTGCTTCCAGGCCCAGGACGCCTTCCCCTGGCTGAGATCAGGAAGGTGTTCTGTGGTAGTAATAGGTCTGAGCCTGTACAAGCTTTCCAGGCCGATTACTAGTATATTCCAATGAAAGCCTGCAGATGGTAGCACTGCATTGGAATATACTGATTCCTGTATCCTGCAATGGCTAGAAATCGATTACAGAATACAAGTGGCAGTCTAATGAATGTATGTTATAGTTTTTACTTAAAAAGTAAAAAAATAAAAATAACGTTTTTTAATTAAAAAAATATATAAAAATTAAAATCGCCACCTCAAAAGGATTGACTAAAAAGTGATCAAAACTTTATAGACCATCCAAATTGGTGTACCAATTGCTTTGCAAAAAATAAGTGTAAAAAGGTTGTTTTTTTTTGTTTGTTTGTTTGTTTTCAGTCCTCAAACACAAGAAAAACTATAAAATGTGGTATTGCTATAATCATACTTGCTCATAGAATGAAGGTAACAGGTCAGTTTTACTGCATAGAGAACACTGTAAAAAAAAAAAAAAACACACACAGAATTACATTTTTTTTCCCCCCATTTCCACCTCATTTAGAATTTTGTAAGTGATGACATTAGAAAGTGCAACTTGTCCTGCATAAAACAAGCCCTTATACAGCTATAAGAATAGAAAAATAAAAAGTTGTGGCTCCAGGAAAGCTGGGGAGAAAATAAAAACACGAAAAAAAGAAAATCACAAGGTCCTGAAAGGGTTCATAGGGGAGATAACAGATTCCCTTTAAGCGATATCTGTATCAGAAGTGTTGGAGTATAGATTGCATAATCTTGCTTTGCTGGCCAGACCAATTAATATAACTAGGTATACATCATTAACTCGTAAACTCTACGTATTCACATCAGTTTTCCATGGTTGATATATACTTGCCCCTCGTGTGTTCTCAGGTGAAATTATCAGTGTATTTGGAGTACTTCAGGATCATGGGGAAATGGTATCTGCTGATGTGTACTGTATTCTTCATCCTCCAACAATTATCTTCTTTGGGACATAATTACTGGATCGGTTTATGGGCCGACGACCCCATTGTGAATGGCACACAACAGAACACCAGCATGCGGTTAACAGTATATAGCATTTTAATCACTGTGCAAGGTAACGTATATGACGGTCTTCATTTTTCCTGCTAATGTCTCAGTAAAGAGTTGCAGTCCCTTCATTCTGTGATTGGTGGGGTTGTCAGCACCCAGACTTACACCAGTCACGTCTTCTCACGTGCCTCTGACAGCCCTTTACAGTGTAATGCCTCATTCACACGTCAGTATTCAGTCAGTGATTTCCATCAGTGATTGTGAGCCAAAACCAGGTGCGGCTCTAAATACAGAACAAGTGCAGATCTTTCTATTATGCCTTATGTCTGTGGAGGCTCCAATCCTGGTTTTGGCTCACAATCACTGATTGAAATCACTGACCAAAACAATGACGTGTGAATGAGACTTAAAGGGAACCAGTCATCTCCGAAACACCACCTGAACTAGAGTAAGCGGTGTATAGTGTAAGTGATGATGAATCCGAATATGTAAGTTTTATCTTCATACTCACTTCCATTCCAACACTGTGCTCCCACAAACCTGCAGTAAAATGCACTGACAGGACTCTTCTTTGAGTCCTCTCCATTATGTGAGTGAGCACCAGAGTCCACTGAGTGCATTTTACTGCAGGTTTGTTGGAGCACAGCGTCAGAATAGAAGTGAGTATGAAGATAAAACTTACATATTCGGATTCAGCATCACTTACACTATACACCGCTTACTCTAGTTCAGGGGGTGTTTCGGAGATGACAGGTTCCCTTCAACTCAGATTGTGAATAGTTTGGTATTAAATCCAGCCTTGTCTAATGTCTTCTTCACAGGGTCTTTTCATATGAGGATTTGTTTGGTGACGTCCTTCACTGTAGAGTTGCCTTATCTTTCTCTGCTATTGATGACTTGGAGGGGACATTATGCTGCCAGTGATATTCTTTCCCCGACCTACAAAGAATTACAGGGACATTTATCAAAACCGGTGCCAAGTAAAACTGGCCTGTTGCCCCCAATCAGATTCCACTGTCCATTTTTCAGAGCTCCTTTTGGAAAATGAAAGAATCAATCTGATTGGTTGCTATCGGTAGGCAGCTAAACCAGTCTTCCTTAGCACCAGGTTTGATAAATGCCCCCTTTGGGTCTGTAGGGTTTCAAAAAGGAAATCTATTACCTACAAAATCAGTATCAAAGTAAGAATACTGCCATGGTATGGTAGGTGCCGTGAAACCTAACTCTACCTTGTTTGCTCTCGCAGTCGTATGTATTTATATCGCATCTGCCACCATTATTGTCGGAGGTGTGTCAGTGTCCCGCCAGCTCCACTCGAAACTCCTGTACAGCATCCTGAGGAGCCCGCTGAGCTTTTTTGAACAAACCCCCAGTGGAAACCTGACCAATCGTTTTGCTAAAGAAATGGATACTATAGACAATATCATCCCTCAGATGTTAATGATGTTTATATCGCTGACCCTGGCTGTAGTGGAGATACTACTGGTTATCGCAATAGCTATACCTTTTGCTGCTGTGGCCTTCATACCATTGGGATTACTCTACTTCTTCTTACAGGTAAGGAACAGTTGTATGATCTGCTTGCTTGGTCTGCTATTCCGTCCCACAAACAGCGGGCTTGCAATATGTGCCCCGGCTATTTTTGCACCGCATCACAGATACAGACCCATTCACTTGAATGGGTCCACAATTCGGAAGGTGCGTTGCAGAACCGGCAAAAATGTTCTATTTCCAGGTCGTCCCCCATGGATCACGGACCCATTCAAGTTGAATGGGTCTGGAACCGTCTGCAGCAGCAAATTGTGGTCCCCTAATGCACTGAATGGCCGGGCAACGGCCATGTGCATGAGCCTTTAGACTTCTTTTCTGAAGATTAAATACGTTTAATGTCTGCTGAACCTGTTGAAAATGTCAGGTTTGGCCAGCAATCTAATGTGAATGGGGAGCTCCTAACATAATCTGTTGGGGAGAGAAGGATCGGGTGAAATTATTATTTTTTTAACCAGATCCTTTTATTCTTCCTGGAGAAAAGCTGCCACCAGAAGTGTCTGACAACAGCTCTCCTCTCCTCAATGACAACACATACACATTCAGCCAAACAGAACATGTATGTGTATTGGCGGGAGTACGGGTGTCTGACCTCCGATTAGATACTGATGGCCAATAGTTATTTCTCCTGGCTCCCCAATTCACATAAACGTTGTCAGTGGGGAGAGAGGATGAAGCCACTACCAGACACTTCTGAAGGCAGATTATCTCCTGAGAGAACAAAGGGATCAGGTGCAATAAATTCATTTTGTCCAATCCTCCTTCTTCCTATCGATCAGATATTGATGGCTGTGAGGATAGGCCATCAGTATAAAAGGTCTGGATTTTCTGACATTGGTTTTTCTTTCTTTGGACCCCCATATATTATTTGGAAATTTAGTCAATTTGGTTAGATTTTACTAAAAGAATTCTCACATCTTGCCATTTCCATGGCAATATGGGACTAAGTGGCGGCCCCAGGTGTCCGGGCGTATGGAAATAGCTGAAAGAAAGGGCATTCCACTGTTTCCATAACCCCCATTGAAATGAATGGGAACTACACAAACAGTGTAGCAGAACAAATAACAGAAGCAGCGTATCTGTCATTCACTACAATGGGAGTTACGGAAACGGCAGAGTCCCTGCCCGGTTGGCTGTTTTGTAAGCCCGGCCAGCAATTAGTCCTATCTCGCCATGGAAATGAATTGTCCACATCCCTCAAATAGTGGAGAGAAAAGTCATTTTTTTTTCTCCTAAAAATGTGGACTCCAAACTGATCCCATCATAGTCAGTGGGATCTGTTTGGCTCCGTTCGTGTGAGATATGTGCCAAATCCGGCACTTCCATTATTTTCATTGTTCTGCTCCTATAACGGAGAAGAATAGCAGAAATCAATGCTGGTGTGAAAGAGACCTAAAGCTGACATTTCAGATTTGTATTTTGAAACTACCTTTTTGTAATTAAAGAAGAACTCCCGCAAAAATTTTTATTCTCTGACCTGTTAGAAAGGTGCATGATATAATCTGTAGTGAATGTCATTTTCTTATCAGAGGCTGAAATTGAGAGTTTCCACTCTCTTCTTATTGTAGCTGGGTCATGTGACCAACTCCCTGACCTCCAACTGACCCAGGACAGCAAGTCAGTCACTTCTCTATTCATTCCTGTGAGGCTCCCATAAGAATGCATAGAGAATTAGACTTCCTGTCCACACATAGGGTGCTGTGTGAGTTGGTGGGTCTAATTCCTTGTCACATGACACAGATAAGAAACTTCAGGATGATATAACTTAAAAATTCAGCTACTGGGAAGAAAATGACATTCACTACAGATTACATCATGTACATTTCTAGCAGGACATGGAATAAAATTTTTTGCAGGAGTTCTTCTTTAATTGCCTTTTTAACAGTAGCTGTAAGCCTTGTGGGGCCCTGTTACCTATAGGAATACATTTGGCAGTATAATTACCCAAAGTAGTTTCTTTTCCCATTATGTATTATGTTACAATATCGCTCCCAGTCTATGTCCGGAAGTGCTGCGCTCAGCCCAGGAAAATTGTTAGTGAACATGAAATTATGAAATCCCATTCACCTATAGCAATTTCTTTTTTTCACTATGGTTCTACACTAGTATATGTTCTAGATTAAATATGTTAAAGGCTTAAAGGCTATGTACACCTTTGGAGGCAATTTTTGTTTATGATTGCATTTTACTCATTTTTAGCTAATTTTCAATTGGCCTTTATTAAAAATATTGAGCCATTCTGTCACAAAGGATTAACTGTTTTTCTAACCGTTTGACTGGTACTTTTCATTTTCAGTTTGTGTCGGTCATCTAATAAACCTCATCTCTAAACTACTAAGTCATAAACACTTATTTAAGCCACATTCTTATCAGTAAGATAATGATTGAGCTATAATAAGTGTTTATAAGGGCAGATCAGCTCTGGGAAACGCAGAGAACAGAGATAAGGAGTCAGTCTGCTCCCCAACTAATGGAAAAGACAGAAAATCCACAGGCAGCTAGTAGAGCATGTTGGCTCTGTACACAAAAAAGGATTCCATGTTGTTAATAAAGACCAATTACAAAAACATTTTTAACGCAAAATAAGCACAATGCACAAATAAAGGTGCCCATAGCCTTTAAATAAGGTTCAAGAGGGAAGTGTTCTCAATAAGAAACTAAACTCAAGAACAAAGCGGAACAATCTGAAATTAGCTGGGGTTAAGATCAGGAGTCGTTGAAGCTTGGAACACACTTCCAGCAGATGTGGTTGGGAAATCTACAAGTGAATTTAAACCTGCCTGGGATAAACGTCAATCCTAAAATAAGAACAAATAATAATATAAGGGCAGACTAGAAGGACAAGGCGGTCTTTTTCTGTCGTCAATCTTCCACATTTTGTAGAATGACCATTCACAGTCTTTGGTAAGCAGGGTGACAATATCTAAGAGAACAATAGACATTGCACAAGATGACAAATCTACGACTTGCGTCTTCAGGTTTTTTTTTTTATTTGAGGTTGGAAAGCTACCCTGAAAAAAACTACACCTGTTAGTATTCATTTAGTATTATGAATTTGAATTAGCAAAATGCTCTTTGCTCAGCTATTCACACAGCTCATCTTCTCTCCAGAGATTTTATGTCGCCAGCTCCCGGCAGCTGAAACGTCTGGACGCAGTCAGTAAATCACCTCTGTACACTCACTTTAATGAAACGCTGCAAGGAGTAAATGTCATACGCGCTTTCAAAGAACAGGATCGGTTTATTCAAGACGGCAATCTACGTCTGAACACCAACCATCGCTTCTATTTCTCCAGCTTTGTTGCTAACAGGTACAGAAGTATGAAAGAAGATTCTGGATACAATGGCAGGAAAATATGGGCAGACAGTGTCTTGCTTTAACACAATTTGGGGGAGAAGACCTGCTGGTTTGAACCCAGCCTTACTTGTATTTCTTTTACATAGTTGTTCAGGCAAATTAAAGGGGGTGGACTCATTTGAGACATTGGTGGCATATAGCTAGATCAGCTCTGGGAAACGCATGTCTCTCAAGAACAGGCTACAATACACGGCCACCCTCCATACATTTCTATGGGACTGCCGAAAATAGCCACACGTGGTGTGCTCTCCTTCACTTTTGGAGGCCCATACTCACATAAGGCAACCCCTTTAGGATAAGCAACTTTATTCAACTTTGCTACAGTCATAGTAATTCCTTATTAGAGGTTTTCTGAGTTTGCACTTGGCAATTGTTGACTTCAAGTCATCTAATTCCACAGCTCAGCCTGATTTAGTAATCAGATTTTTGTAAGAATAAACCACCTTATTACTACAGTAAGCTGTGGAGTTCGTTGGACTGACAATAGATGCCTTGCATTGTCCCCTTCAATAACGTATCCTGATGGTTAGTTTTACTTTACCTAATGTCTTGTCTTTTAGATGGCTGAGTGTGCGCTGTGATCTCCTCAGTAATGTCATAGTCTTCACAGTTGCTGTTGTGGGTGTACTATGCAGAGAAAGCATTCCCCCTGGACTGGTTGGCCTTGCTATAGTGAATTCTCTTGGGGTAAGTATAAGGTTGGGTCCAAATTATTTAACTGATCAGATCATTGCAATCTCTACCATATTATATGATGCTTACTGCAAGAGAACCTGTCACCATGAAATGCAGCTAGCAGCAGAATGATACACACTAATGTGTTTGAGGGGCTCCCGACTCTTCCCCCAACAGATGATGTTGACAGGTGAAATTAATATTTTCCATGCACCGTTTCCTTGCACAGCAGCACGGCACTTAACAGGAGGGTCACCCTGCCTCCTCAGGGACAGGAAACAATGTGGATGTCTATAAACCCCCTCCCCTTTACCTACTCCAGTTGTTTCCTGTCCCTGTGGGAGATCATGGATATCGTCCTGCAGGTGTGGAGGTGCCTGTGATTGCGACCGGTGCGCCCAGTCCGGTGGTATTACTAGGGTTAACTAGGAGGACTGCTGCAGAGAGGGTGGCGCAGAGCTTGGTTAAAGCTTTTTCCTTCTCTTGGCATAAGTCCTTCAGTGGAGGCAGCCCCAGATTTCGTCCCTTCCCTTTGAAGACATTGGTCTTCTTAAGGACCCTATGGATAAAAAGAGTGAAGCTCTGTTAAAAAGATCCTGGGAATCTTCAACAGCCATATTTAGACCCAGTGTAGCTGCCACTTATACGGCCAGATCCCACTTGTACGGCCAGATTAATCAGATAGAAGAGCACCTGGTAGTCGGTACACCTAGAGAGGAAATAATATCCTCTCTGCCTATTCTAAAACGATCAGCAAATGTCTTGGACGCCTCGGCTGATACTGTGAAATTGGCAGCCAGATCGGCTGCTCTTTGAAATGCAACCAGAAGAACTGTGTGGTTGAGAACTCAGTCAGGGGACGCAGCATCCAAAGTAAATTGTGTGCAATTCCCTGTAAAGGTGACTGGACTATTCGGGTTGGTCATAGATTATAGCCTTGAAAAGGCCTCTGATAGAAAGGAAAAGGTTTTGCCTCAGAGTCCCGGTTTTTCCACCAGAGACGTAATTTTCTGTTGGAATTTTCTTCCCTTCCACCAGAGAACTTTGTTATAAACAAACAAAACATTAAAGAAAGATTATCAAAGGGCTTCAAGTATCTATTCTTCAAAAGGGAGCATTGATACCAGTCCCACCAGACGAAGAGGGCATGGGTTACTATTCCCCTATTTATTTTGGCAAAAGAAAAACCCAAATGTGTCTTACAGGACAATAATCAATTTGAAGTCCTTAAATCGCCACATACAATATAAGAAGTTCAAAATGGAGACTATAAAATCAAGGATTAATCTCCTAGGACAAGACTACTATATGGCAACTCTCGATGTGACCAATGCTTATTACCGTGTCCCCATCCACGGCAGCCATCAGAGGTACCTACACTTTACCTGGAAGGAGTTGTAACTCATTATCAATTCCAGGTCCTTCCCTTTGGGTTGGCATCAGTGCCAAGAGTATGTACAAAAATCATGTCAGAGGTTGTGGGAAGTATGCATCGAAAATAAATATTTCTCATCCCATACTTAGATGATTTTCTCATAACTGTATATTCAGAAGAGAGACTAAAATAGCATTTAGCCATAGTACAAGAGGATCTGAAATGATTTGGTTGGCTAATAAATCTAGAAAAATCAGATATAAAGCCAGACAGAAGAAAGATGTTTCTGGGAGCGATCCTGGATTCTCATCAGCTGACGTCCTTTTTACCAGAGGAAAAACAAGTAATAAATAAAATAATACAGAAAGTGTCCTCCCTCTGCAGAGCCTAAGTGTCTATTTGAGATCTGATGACCGTACTGCGGCTCCTGACCTCGGCTTTCCCAGCAGCGATGTGGGCTCAAGAACCTTACAGGCCTTCTTGTTGAAAAGCTGAGATGTGTCTCTATCACTGGTACACGGTCAGTGGAACCAGAACTTGGGCCAAGCATCTTCCAACGTAAGAGAGCTGTCAGCAGTTTGGGAAGCTTTAAAAGCTCTTCTACTGGAATTGAGAAACAGAAATGTAAAGATATTCTCGGGCAGTGTCACCACAATGACCTACTTAAACAGGGAGGAAAAAGAAGCATTACCCTGGCAACAGTATCAGCAAAGCTGTTCTGTTGGGTGGGAAAGAATCCAGCTTCCAAATTCAGCTGTACACGTAAAAGGAAAAAACAATTGGATTACAGACTTTTTAAGCAGGGAGGCTGGTGCTTTAAATCAGAAAGTTTTCTTAAAGAGGTGGGGAGTTCCAGTTCTGGACCTGTTTGAGACCCTCTAGAACAGTGTTTCTCAACTCCAGTCCTCAGGACCTACCTGCCGGTCATGTTTCAGGATTTTTTTAGTATTAAGCAGGTGATATAATTAGCGTCAGTGCATCAGGACTTACCACAGGTATTTAATCTGTGTAGAGATGAGCGAGCATGCTCGGCCGAGCGTACTCGGGAGCAATTTTCGAGTAGTAGCGTACGCTTTTTAAAATCTGTACGCTAATGCATACGCATCTTATAAATTTGTACGCTAATGCGTACAAATTACAAGATGCGTACGCATTAGCGTACAGATTAGAAGATGCGTACACTACTACTTGAAAATTGCTCCTGAGTACGCTCGGCCGAGCATGCTCGCTCATCTCTAAATCTGTGGGATATTCTCAAATCATGACCGGTGGTGGGTCCTAAGGACCAGAGTTGAGAAACACTGCTCTAGAACAATTTCGACAATTTCTGCTCACTATCCTACAGAGACCACCCTCAGTTCGTGGACACTTTCTCCTGTTCTTGGCCACAAGGAATCCTATATGTTTTTCCCCCATTCTCACTGATCCCAAGAACTCTGACAAAACTTTAGAAGAGAAATCCCAGATAATTCTAATAGCTCCATTCTGTCCAAGAATATTTTGGTTCCCACTACTGCCAACACTATTAGCCGGAAATTACTGGATTCTACAATCTTTGCCAAATCTCCTACATCAAGGTCTGCGCCTGACAGCTTGGAAGCTGAACGATGTATACTGAAGAAAACATTATTGGATTTGGTGGTCTCAGCATTTCAGGAGGTCTCCCTGCCATGTTTTTGTGCTCCCTCTGGCTCTAAAGGAGACGTTCGGTATCATACCTTTGATGTCCAGAGGTGTGTCCTGGCTTCCATGAAGCCATTTAGGAAGATGTATCGTCTCATTGTTCAGTTCTTTGGGCGTGCAGTGAGTAAAGAGTCATTATTGCAAGGCCATTGTTTTATGTTATAACTCCAAGGGCATTACTCCTCCTGAGGGCTTAAAGCTCACTTTACTGGTTCAGTGTCAACTTCTTGGGCTGAATCTGCCTCGTTCTCTTTAGAACAGATTTGTCAGGCAGCCACCTGGTTATCTTCGTTTACTTTTTTGACATTATAAGTTATGTGTGATGAATAATTGGGACTTGTCTTTTGCTTGCAAAATGTTGCCAGCTGTAGTCCCACCCTAGTGGTTTTCTCAGTTAATCCTCCTGTTAAGTGCCGTGGCACTGTGGAGGCGCAGGGAAAAGATAATTACTAACCGATAATTGGATTTTTTAAAATATGTTGTTACCCTTTGTTCTCAGTGTGTTTTTGAATTTTTCAAATGTGTATATTATAATATGCGTGATTGCATCTTTGGATCTATTCCAGAGTCCTTTATTATTGACTGAAGCAGGTAAAGGGGAGTTTTTTTTTTATTGATCTCCATGTGTCCCTGGGGCGGTGGGGTGGGGTGCTGTGCCGCTGTGGAGACTAGGGGAAAATCCAATTACCACTAAGTAATTATCATCAGATGCCATACAGTGGCCTCCATCACCATAGAGTTTAGGACTCTGCAGGATGCAAAAAACGTGGTGAACTACACTTTTGTATCATATCTTACCACTTCTATTATGCTTCTGATTTGTAAATTATGCAGCTGTTTTTTTCCCCCCCTTAAAGTCCATATGGCTTAAAAATGTAAAAAATAAATAAATAAACTTACCACTCACAATCTGATGCTTCCCATGTCCTTTGCTGGTCTTTACTTCCTTGACCACTCAGCCAGTCACTGGTTGAGGAGGGTCACTGCTACAGCCAGTGGTTGGCTGAGCTGTCACATACACTTTGTTAAAGAGGTTTTCTGAGATTTTGATACGGATGATGTATATGTCAGTATCTGATGACTGGGGGGTCTCACACCTAGGACACCCGCCGATCAGCTATTCACTTCAGTGGGAGTGAGCGCGATACCAAGCACAGCCGCTATACAATGTACAGCACTGTTCTTGGTAAGCTTGGAGAAGACTGCAGCACTCACAAGAGCAGCGGTGGCTTCTCAAACAGCTGATCAGCAGGGGTCCCAGGTGTCAGACCCCCACCGATCAGATACTGATGAACTATCCGGAAGATGGGTCATCTGTATCAAAATCCCAGAAAGCCCCTTTAAACCCCTAACTGTTTTGCCAGAGTGGAGCTCCAGCAGTGGGAAAAGTAGCTACCTGGAGGGGGGAGGGCTACTTTAGATGCTGCTACCTCCTGAATAGTAGCAGCTAGAAACATGCAACTGATTTTGTTTGCAAGCAGACATTCCAAGCTTTCAGACAATACCACAATGACAGCAATATGTTTAGGACAGAGAAAGATATCACTGATAGAAATCAGGATGCTGTGAATGCAGCTGAAAATGAAAGTAAAAACAGGTTTTACTCGCGATTATTCCCGGCTTGATTTCTAACAGTGATTTCTCCTCTGTTTCTTGGACTTTAACTGCGATTTTGGTCTTGTATGAAAGGATGGACTGTCAGCTTTCATATAAGACCAGTTTCTAGCTGCTATCATTGAGGAGATATCACCATCTAAAGCAGCCCTCCCCCCCCAGTTAGCTACTTTTCACATTGTCCGAGATGGACTTGGGCAAAACAGTTAGGTGGTTAAGAGGGACCAGAAAGTAGAGACTGATGGGAACCCTAGAAAATGTGTAATTTGTAATATTTTTTTTAAACATTTCCTGGCCAGAATACCCCTTTAATAATGTTAAGAGAGATAAATGCTGTTTTTATTTTTAGTTGACAAGTGTTTTAAAAGAGGCAGTGCACACCGTTACTGACATGGAAACAAACTCCGTTTCTCTGGAGAGGGTGAAGGAGTATTGTGAAGTGGAGCCTGAGGTAAGTGCCTCTATGTTTGAGGGACATCTAAGGTATATTATATTTTATTGTGGCTTATAAATAATTAGCTAAACTAATTAGAGCTCTTTTGTAGTCATATTTACCTCACCACCTACATTGTTTACCGGTCAAAGTGTTGTACATTTGTTAGTGACTGGGTCTGGTGCGGCAGTGAATGGGACTGAGCTGCAGTACCAGGCATGGCCACAACTAAATGTTCGGGGCTGTGTCTGGTAAGTAGCAAGTCTGTCAGCCAAGTGGGGGTGCCAAGAATCAGACTCCCACTGGTCTGTAATTAGCTGAGGAAGATCTAGAGCACTTTTTGAATATGGGCACCACATATGCCTGTACCAGTCTCTACAGAATCTCTAAAAATGATGAACAGGGGTACAGCATGAAATGCAGGATGTATGATTTTGAATTTGGTTACGAATGTAAGATCACATGAATTTTTTTTATATATATTTAACCAACCATGTTGTTTCCTTAGGCCCCATGGACAACAGAAGAGGATTCAGCACTAGCTGAGTGGCCCCATGCTGGTAGAATAGAATTTCAGAATTATGGCCTGAGGTATAGAAAAGACTTAGAACTGGCTTTAAAGAAGGTCACTGCATCCATTCAACCTGGAGAGAAGGTTGGTGTTACATTGCCTTTTTGTCAAGGTATTCGTAAAGCATTGTCTGAGTGGAAAGTTCAGCTTAACCATTGTAGCACCACCCTGTAAGAAATATAAAGGTTGTCTGATATACATATATTTAAAGGGGTTAACAACTTATCCCTTATTCACAGGATAGGGAATAAGTGTCTGATCTTTAAGGGTCTAACGCTGGGGCCCCAGGGACACACGCATGTCTGTAGCTCCATCAACTCTATGGATCTGATGGACATATCAAAGTACTATCTCCGGCAGTCCCATGAAGTTGAATGGAGCGGTGGACAAGCATGTTTGTCTGCTTTGCCATTGAAACAGGGAACACAGTCTCCCATTCTAGTGATCGGCAAGGACACCAGTCCTGTCCATCAGACACTTGTCCTTTGGATAGGGGATAAGTTCTTACCATGGGACAACCCCATGAATATATAAATTCTGCTCATAGTAAGGTAATCTCACATGTCACTGTAATCGAAAGTGACTGGACACTGTGACCAGGTGATATAACATCCCTATGGTCAGAACATCACTGAGGCCTGGTTCATCCACAGTACCAGGAGCAAGAGTCCGCATGGGACTGGAGAATTTGTCAGGATCCTGACTTTTATAACTTCATCCCTAGTTTATGTTACAAATGCAAAAATAATTTAAGGTTTTTTTTTCACACCAGTCATGACTTCTGTTCCTTACATGTGTATTATATGGACAGATTGGCATCGTAGGACGAACTGGAGCGGGTAAATCATCTCTTACCTTGGGTTTGTTCAGAATTCTGGAGCCTGCAACCGGGTCAATTCACATAGATGGAACAGACATAGTAAAACTAGGCCTTCATGAGCTGAGATCTAAGATAACCATCATCCCACAGGTAAGGTCCACTTAATTTAAATTGCAGTGCTATAAAGAATAAAGTTTTATTTGCAGATTGTTTCATTACTTTTTTGTTCATTTTATTCAAGACTGAGAAATTATTTTGGTAAGATATATCTGCATTAAAATATTTCACTGTTCTGGATTTCATATCTTTTTATTTTACACAGGATCCAGTTTTATTTTCTGGGTCACTGAGAATGAACCTTGATCCATTTGATAATAATTCAGATGAGGAGATTTGGACAGCCCTAGAACTGGCTCACTTGAAAAGTTTTGCTTCATCTTTACCTGATGGCCTTAATCACACATGTTCTGAAGGAGGAGAAAATCTGAGGTACAGTATGATTGGAAAAGGACAGACACATGCTTTATATGGATTGGTAATGCAGAATCTGTGCTTCCAGTTTTATATTGTACTGTACAGTGTACTTTTATTTCTTTTGTAGTCGGGTCAGTAGTGTTTGCTTGTATATTAGGCTGTGTTCTGTTCCAATTTTGTCATAATGGTTTGCATTTAGTCAGGGGTTATCAAAACTGGTGCAAAGGAAAGGTATAGCAGCTGTCAGTAACAACCAGTTAGCTACCAGCTCTCATTTTTATCCTTTTAAAATAAAAGAACCAATTGGACTAGATTCTTTGAGCAACTCTCCCACTTTTCCTTATCCCCAGTTATGATGACTTCATAATAGTGTATGTATTTATAGGCTGAGTTCTGCATGATGTCAGGATACTGTGTGTTTTATTTACAGATTGAATTCTATTGTGATGATGTCACAGTACCATGTGGGTATATATAGCAGCTTTGTTTTGTTGTGATGTACTTTTTTATTTATAGGCTGTGTTCAATTATAGTGACACAATAGTGTGCATGTGCTTTATAAGCTTTCTATATATTGGTTATAATGAGGCCAAATTAGTGTGTGTCTGAAGCTAAAGGCTATGGGCGTAATTTACTGTCCAGAAATATGCCTATATTAGGTGTATTTCTGCCGCAGATTGCAGAGCAAAGGTTATTTGTGCCACGGCGTGTCTAAAAAAGTGGGCATGGTATGGGCGTATGTTGTAGGCTTAGAAAATCATCTAAATGTAAGCCATCAAGGAAGCTGTCTTACATTACATACGCCAAAGTTATGTAGAGGCCAGCGCCTCTTCATAACTTCTGGGGATCCACCACCAGCTATAGGGGTTAAGACCGGTGTGTTAAACACTGGTCTTAATAAATGACCCCCTATATTCTCATGCCGTGCTCCTTAGACTAGACTGGTCACATCAGTGAGGTGCCGCCACTAGTTTGTGAGACCCACCGGGCAAGGCAGTTTTGAGAGAAGCAATGATATTGCTTTTCTCTAGTTGCAGCAATCTCTGGTATAGCAAAAAACTGTTCAGGTTTGTGCTTATATTGAGCAGAAAAAAAGAGAAATTTTAGCATGGACTTCAACCACTGGTGGTGAGACCCAGGCAGCACAATTTCCTGGCTAGTGATCCTTTAGTTAAAAAAGATGGGAAACTTTGACATATTGTTATGATGTCACTATAGTCTGTCCTTGTATTTACTGTGCTGTACTTGGTGATGCCGTTTTTAAGTTGTAATCTATGATGGTATGCTTGTAGGTTTAGAGACTATATTTTATCATGGTGATGTCACAGTAATTTGTTTCTGTATTTATAGGCTGTGTTCCATTGTAACAGTGTAATGGTAGTGTGTGTCTACAGTATATATACAGGCTGTATTTTATTGCAATGATGCCATTAGTGAGTTTTTCTTTATAGGCTGTGTTCTATAGGGTTTATGTCACAGTTATTTGTGTTTAATTAGTATTTCAACCCATCTGATCCTTTTTATTTACTGCAGGATAAGTTGTACCATCTGTACTTGGCAGCTGGTTATTGTACTCTGACTGGAATTATTTATGGTGGAACAGGAGATGGTAGCTTTCTGTGAACAACAATAATTTCAAATCTTTCACTTGATTTTGAGTTGATAGTACATATATATCACTAACATATCAATTGTAATAAAAAATGTAAAGATCTCCATAGGTTACCATATATAACTGTAAGATATTTCTTTACTGACGTTGACTGAGGTCAATGTATACAGTATGAACGTTTTACAGTAGTTGGTTTTTCTATCATGCAGAAAGGTTGCACTTAATTATTCTTATGTACCTCTTCTCTAGTGTTGGTCAGCGTCAGCTGGTGTGTCTGGCAAGAGCCATTCTACGGAAGACAAAAATCTTGGTGCTAGATGAAGCCACTGCAGCCGTGGACCTGGAGACGGATGACCTTATACAGTCCACCATCAGAAAAGAATTTGAGGATAGTACAGTAATAACTATCGCCCACCGACTTAATACAATTATGGATTATACACGGTAAGCCCTGGTCCTTTTCTAATATACCATTAACCCTTTATGTTAAATGTTAGGGCATTGGCACACTAGTGTTTTCCTAGGCTGGTATTTCTACTTCTAGAAAGCATTGTAATCGGCAAGTAATGATTGGGGTAAAAAAGCCATCTGAATGGTGCACGCTGCCTGGCACACATGACAGTGTAATTTTGCAACTAAAACTGAGGTATTAATTTCAAAGTCTTGCACCCATTTGCCGTGAGTTTTGGACCTTGAAATCTTTAGGCTTGAAAAGGAAACAGTTGTCCAAACCCAATTGCAGTCACCAGAATAAGGCTTTGTTAACAATTTGGGGGTGTTTCATATGGTAGTCTTGATCTGCTGGAGTGAAATGTGCAAATGTATTAAGAGTTGCACATGCCTCTTAATCAATTTGTCAAATCTTCCGGTTGTCTGTAGTGCAGAAACTAAAATCTACACCAGCTATATGGTGTGCGCCATAATTTGTGCCTTTTTACTGCACAAACCTTTCATAAACGTGCTCCTTTGTGTTTTCCTTCCATTATAAATATTTATCAGGAATATTCCCCAACATATACATCCAACAGAAGACTACAGTGTATACCATTGTTTAGTTATGAGTCATGTACTGTACAATGCATTTGGAAAGTCTTTAGAACCTTTCAGCTTTTTTCCATTTTGTTATGTTGCCGCCTTGTGCTAAAATAAAAAAGTTTATTTTATTTTATTGATTTTTCCTCGTCATTCTGCACTCAATATCCCGTAATGAGAAAGTTAAAGCAGAATTTTTGAAATCTTTGCTAAATTGTTAAAAAAAGAAAAACTAAAATCTTGCATTTGCATGAGTATTCAGACCGTTTACGCATCACTTACCCCCCTGGAACACCCCCTTTTTAAAATGTTTAATTATAGTGTAGTAAATTCATGTTGTTTTTTTTCCCCCCTCTACAGGATAGTTGTCTTCGACAAAGGTGAAATTGTAGAATTTGACACTCCATCAACATTACTGGAAAACCAAGGACTATTTTACTTTATGGCCAAAGACGCAAATATCGTTTAACTGTTAGCAAAGAACATACACAAAGCAGTGCAATGTCTCCTATATCCACAAGAGGGCGCTGCAAGATGTGCCTAGAAATGGAAGGTACCAAGGCTCAATGCCTTAGTATTACAGATGTGAAGGATTTATCAGTGCATGAAGGAAAGCGTGGAAAACTTTGCACAAGGAAAACACTCATGTATATTAATACACAAAGGTGCAATTACTTGTAAGAAGAGTAAACACGCAAGAAATGCAAAATGATAATGCAACAATATTAATTAAAAAAAAAATGAACACCTTCAGTCCCAATCTGTCTGTCTGTGAAATGGGTCCTCTGTGGGTATTTAGTTTCTCATGTCATTTAAAAAAAAAAAATTGTATTGTAAGAACAGTGATCAATGTTTTCCAAGGTTTTTGGATAAGTGCCGCACAGCTTTGACATGCACGAGTGAATAATCTGTAAATGATTAGCTGATTTTAAACGTGTGTGTGTGTGTGTGTGTGTGTGCCTTTAAATGATCTGCTCAGAAGTTCTAGATCTGGTAAGTGTTCCTGGCACTTCTCGCAATCTCTAAAGGCAAAAAAAAAGTTTTTTAAATGCATATACATTTGTACGTCTGCAAGTCTGTGCCATCAAAAATATTTGTACAAATAACGCACACTTCAAGGGAAGTCCTAAACTACCTCTTCGTGTCCGTGTTCATCAGTTTGCTAGTTTTCCAAATAGTAAGATATTTTGAATAACCTGGTTACACTAGTAATGTGTCTAAGGCTAAATTCACACGAAGGTGCCGTGTTTTGCAGTCTGCAAATTGCGGATCCATAAAACACGGATGCCCGTGTGCGTTCCGCAATTTGTACGGGCGGCCCATTATAGAAATGCCTATTCTTGTTTGCAAAACCGACAAGAATAAGACGTATTCTTTTTGCGGGGCCACGGAACTGAGCAACGTATGCGGACCCAAACAAGGGTCGTGTGAATGTAGCCTTAGGCTGGGTTCACGTCTTTGCTCTACATTTAACATAAGTGTTTGGGAAAAAAATGATACAAAAGTGTAATACACTACGCTATTCTATTCTGCAGAGTCTTGTAAAAAAAAAATATATATATTTTATTAGTTTTTTTTTTTTACAGTGGAACTCTATGCTGCCGATGCCAATGTAGGGAATCCGTCAGAGGCATCCATTTAACGTGTACGTTTTTTTTTTTTTTGTATTAGTTAGGGGTTGTTCACATATCAGTTATTTCCATCAGTTATTGTGAGCCAAAACCAGGTGCGGGTCACAAACACTGAACAGGTGCAAATCTTTTCATTATACCTGATCTCTGTGTAGCCTCCACTCCTGGTTTTGGCTCACAATAACTGATGGAAATAGCTGATCAAATAACTGATATGTGAACAACCCCTTAAAGGGTTTCTGTCACCAGTTTTTTCGGTATGAATCAGGCTGACATTAGAGATGTGCTAATGTCACCTGATTCCAAATATATATCTGTTTTATTTACTGGTGCCCCCATTTTTATATAAAATGAACTTTTATTTTATGCTCATAAGGCCTCTAGGTGCAGGGGGCGTTACCCCTGCTCCTAGAGGCTCTGTTGATTGACAGGCCCAGGCAGAGAAGAAACACTCCATTCACCATAGCTTGCAAGGACCTTCAATGATGTCATGACCATGTGATCAGTCACATGGTTAGGATCACACAAACAGCCTGTCTGCTCCTAAACCATGTGATCACATGGTCATGACATCATTGAAGGTCCTTGCAAGCTATGGTGAATGGAGTGTTTCTTCTCTGCCTGGTCCTGTCAATCAACAGAGCCTCTAGGAGCAGGGGTAACGCCCCTTGCACCTAGAGGCCTTATTAGCATAAAATAAAAGTTCATTTTATGTAGAAATGGGGGCACCAGTAAATAAAACAGATATGTATTTGGAATCAGGTGACGCACATCTCTGTCATATTTTATTAATTAAATATTAAATTAAAATAAATAAAAAATTAAATAAAAAAAATAAAAATAAAATAAGACAAAAAAGTGGTGTGAACCCAGCCATAGACAGCTTATTACGTGTCAGCTGCAGATCTGTATGTGTTTTACCTGATTTTAAACAATTTTTAACGATATTAAAAGATCCGGGACGTCTTCATGCCACTTCTCAAAACCTCTAAAAGCAAGATTATTGTTTCTCTTAAAAAAAAAAATATATACATTTGTACGTCTGCAAGCCTTTTCCATCAGAATTGTTGGTACAAATATACACTTCAATGGAAGTACGCAACTACCTCTTCATGTCAGTGTTCACAAATTTGCCAGTTTTAAATATTGAAATTTTTTAAGCACCTGGTTACACTGTTAATGTGTCTAAGGGGATGTTCAAACGAGCGGAATTTTGGCGCAGAAAAAACTCACTGGCGGCCACGTCCTTTCTGTCGTTCGTGTTCGTTTTTGGTGTGGCCTTGGCTTTAAGCTGCTGCTCCGTGATCCTCAGATCTGCTCCCCATTTTAATGTACTGAAGGCTGAAAGCATGCAAAATTTTGTCTGTCTGTGCCAAAATTTAGCTGAAAAAGCTGTCGCGTGAACATTCCCTTAGCATATTAAATAAATGTTTATATTACATTGTTTTTTAATGTGTGGATGGGATAATGCAATGTCAAAAATTGGTTTTATATAAAAAAAAATACCTGACTTTTTTTTTTTGTAGTGGGATGCTAATATGTATTTTTTTTAGGTTGTCTAAATTTATGACACTGTGTGAATATATGTCAAATATTGAATAAAACAAAAGTGTAACAAGAGTCATTACTATTTCCTTGTGATGTAAGCTAAAATCAATTTGCATGTTACAAAAGAAATAGTAAATACTTAGAAGTTACTGTTTTACATGCTTCAAGTAAATGTCCAAGATGTGAAGAAAAGCTGATCCGAGTCTGTACAATAAAATATGCATTGTGTTGAAAATCCAACGTTCCGTCACATCATGTTATTTTTCCCCTACGTTTAACATATAGACTGAGAAAAAAGGATGCAAAGGCGTAGTACACCAGTTTTCCATTCTGAATCCAGCAAAAAAATCATATACATTATCATATACATTTTTTATAATGCAACTCTATGGTGACTGCCACTGTTAAGTTGTTAAACATATATTTTTTTTAATAATTTTTGGTAATTTTTTATTTTGATTTGTCACTATGTTTAAAATCCTGCAGTTTTCAATGTGGTCACTAAGTCTAATCATATGCTGATACTTCTTAGTTCACTTTTATGTAGTTATCTGATTTAGCATCACAAGCAGGATTACAATGAAAGGTGCCATCAATATATATAGGTAACATAGGATATAGCATTCACCCTTCCGGAGCAGCGCTCCAGCAATCAGCTCCATCAACTACACCAGGGATGGCCAACCTGCGGCTCTCCAGCTTCTGTGAAACTACAACTCCCATCATGCCCTGCTGTAGTCCGATAGCTGTAGGCAGCTTGGGAATGCTAGGAGTTGTAGTTTTGGAGCTGGAGAGCCTCAGGTTGGCCATCCCTGCACTACACAGTGCATGAAGCTGTGTGCAGTTACGGTGCAAACTCCCATCAGCTGATTGGTGGTGGTACGAGGTCTCGGACCCTTGCTGCTCAGATATTGATGGCCTATCCTGAGAAGTGAGACAACCATTTTAAGTAGTTAAAGGACCTCTTAGACCTGTCTCTCCTAACACGCCTGTTTTATTAAATACTTCTTCCTCATGAAATGAACAATTCTAGAGTATCTTTTGTTAGAACTCTGTATTGTGCAGAGTCTGTTATTCCTCGAAATGTATGACTAAATTGACAACCAAGTGTAACCATTCTCCTTGTTATTACTAGAGATACAAAGCATGGAGAACTTCACTAAGAGCTAGGTCAGAATGGACTAGATGGTGGGGAAGTCATCGAAACAACCATGCTTCTTCTCTCAGCAGTCAACGATCATTCACCAAGAGGTACACTAACCAAAGGTAGCCTCTGAGAGCCTTTATAGGTCAGCACTTTTACTCCCTCTTCTGGTAATACACAGTGTCTAATCAAACCACACCTATAATCATTGTTATAGCTGCCTGAAACATTACTGCATGCTGAGTTTTGCATCTTTCCGACATTTATATCTGGGTGCGGGATTTTCATATTTTTTTGTCAATGAGAGGGGTTTTAACGTGAATTCAACAATTTGATAATAAATAGGCTTAACCCTTTCACGACCGGAGGTTTTTTCGGTTTTGCGTTTTCGTTTTTTGCTCCTTGCCTTCATACAGCCATAACTTTTTTATTTTTCTGTTCACATAGCTGTATGAGGGCTTGTTTTTTGCGGGACAAGTTGTACTTTCAAACGCCACCATTTATTATTGCAAATGGTGTAGTGGGAAGCGGGGAAAAAAATTCCAAATCGGGTGAAATTGCAAAAAAAACACTATTCCGCTACAGTTTTCCGGGTTTTTTATTTACGGCGTCCGCTGTTCATTACAACTGACCGGTTACTTTTATTCTACAGGTCAGTACGAATCCAGCGGTACCTAACGTATAGTTTTTCTTGTGTTTTGATAGTAATAAAAAATTATAAAGTTGTTTTTTTTTTTTTTTTTTTGGTCGTCATATCTTGACCCCTATAACTTTTTGGCATTTATGTGTACGGAGCTTTATGGGGGCTCATTTTTTGCGGGGCGATCTGAAGTTTTTATTGATACCATTCTGGGGTGTGTATGACTTTTTCATCGCTTTTTATTTAATTTTTTTTAGAAAAAAAAAGCGACAAAAAACAGCGAATCGCCATTTTGATGCTTTTTTCCACCACATAATTCACCGTGTTGGAATTTTTTATTTTATTTTAAAAGTACGGGCGTTTTCGGTCACGGTGATACCCATGATGTCTATATTTTTATTTAGGTATTTATTTTTTAATTATACGGAAAGGGGGGTGATTTAAACTTTTATTTTTTTTTACTTTTTATATATTTTTTAACATTTTTTTTTTATTTTATTATTTTGAAAGCTCAAATATGAGCTAATATATTGTACTTTTTATTTTTTCACTATGAGCAATCTCTGATTTTTAATCTTTAATTAAAACTGATGCTTGCTCATTTCTTATCCTGGCCTATCATCTAGTGGCCAGAATAAGAATTGCACTTTGAAAGCTGTAATCCTCACCAGCGAGGATTACAGCTTTCATAGCGTGTACAGACGGCCCGATTGGCCAATCGGGTCGTCTGTACATCACCCGGAAGCGAACCGCTTCCGGGTTCAGACGCCACCGGAAGACTTCAGAAGGGCCCACATGAGAATGAGAAGCCCATCGGAAGACGCCGCCGATTGCGGTAAGTAGCCGCAAGTCTCTGCTGTTAGAAACAGCAGAGACTTGCCGGCCATGACGCCCGCCGGACGGGCGAGCGGGCGTCATGTCCCCGCACCGCCCGAGCGCCGTACATGTACGGCGCCGGTCGGGAAGGGGTTAAACAGGCTAAGTGAATAAATATATTTACTAAACACGATCAAAAATATAAAACGGACAAATCAAATTGCAGAGTAGTAAAAGTAAATACCAATTAACTATACCTAACTCACTACATTACAAGGAATATCATTACAAAGAATATTAAAGGTTATACAATAATTAAAGGGGGCAGAACCAATCAGTACTTCATTATGTAAAATACCTTTACAACACACAAATGTTTCCAAAGATGCAGCCTTAAAGGGGTTATCACATGACAAATGTAAAAAATGAAAATCAGACATCATATAGTACATGGCAACCTCTTTCTAACAAAGCTAGAACCAGCCGTGTACCTCACATGGATCCAGATATTTCCACAGTCATTGCTCTGCTAGATTTATATCAAGATGAAAGCTCAAGGGTAGTGTCTTCTCCGCTGCAGTTAAGGGGGGGTGTCCATGCTCCACCTATCACAGCTCAGGAGGCAGTGGAAGGATGAAACTGAGCATGTGCGGCCATCTCAGGGAGCAGGTCAAAGAAATAAGAAAAGAAAAAAAAAACAGGTGGCGCTATACAGATACATTTTATTGAATAACTCAGTAGCTATGCTAAATTTTTATTTACATGCAATTACAAAAGTATTCAGATCCAGGGGCTGGTTTGAAAACTGTAGAATATTTTTCTTGGGACAACCTCTTTAACAAGCGGCTCAAACTAAAATGTTGAATGATACTTCTGTGACCACAGTGATTTCCTCACATCTGCATATAATAATACTGTCCTAGAAATGCCAATGTCAGGATTCTTGGATTTGTGTGCAGTTACTGTTTCTGCAGAAATCAGTGAGTTAAACAGCCTAATCAAGGATAGATTAGAGCATGGCCATGTATCCTACCAATATCTCCTTGCCTGATGAGATATTTTAGAACCATCTGCCTCAAAATGCCACAGAATAGTTAATAGTTACATAAACTGATATACATTAAGGGGGAGATTTATCACAACTGTCATAAAGGAAAACTGGTTTAGTTGCCCATAGCAACCACTCAGATTACAATTTTAATTTTTCAGAACTCCTTAGGAAAATGAAAGACGAAATCTCATTGGTTGCAATGGGCAACTAGTTTCCCTTTATGCCAGTTTTGAGAAATCTCCCCCGTAGAACAAGGGAGAAAACCTACATGTGCACAGCCACTACATAGGTATAGTATAGTGAATACACACTCACTATTTCTACACTCACTATATGTGCACAATACAGTGTATGCAAAAGTTGCCGCACCCCTTGTCAAGTTAAATGTTCTGTTGATTTAGAAAGTAAAAATAACACCAATTCTCCAAGGAAAAGAATCTTCATATGGCCGCTTGAAATCTCTCTCTCTCTCTCTCTCTCTCTCTCTCTCTCATTTCATGGCTCCCCCTACTGGCCCCTTGTGTTTATTGAAGATTCCTTTGGCTTGGATTTCTAGATTTGGTATTGTGACTACATTTTAAGGCTTCTGTTTTGGTATTGTATTGATCTCCCGGTTCTGACTTTTTGGTGTGTTTGATTTCCTCGTATGCCTCTGGCGTATCTTATACTGCATTGCCCGACTGGCATTTGACCCTTTTTCTGTATGACAAAGTGGTTTTCCATTTGTTTGTCCCTGTTTGTGTGTCGCCCCCTTCACGTAATGCAGTATAGGGACTGTCGTCCAGTTGTGGGGTCACTGCCTTAGGTGATTGTGCAAGTAGGTGGGTATAGTGGGTCCGAGCAGTGTTATGGCTGCACTATCCCTGTTTGTGTGATGGTAATCGTTATCCTGACAACATGTGGAGTTGAAAGCACCCTTCATTTTCAGATCAGGCCACGGCACAGCCATCATATCGTTCGGCCAAAAAGGTTGTGATTCCCAACTCATTCAGATGAGTCCGGGGTGTTACTGAGACTTTCTCCACTACAGATCGTTTTTGTCGAGCTCTGAGCACTGCCAAGACCTAAAGAGAGGTTCAGTCTGAACTACTGAAGGTTGTCCATCTTCTATTACTATCCAGAGGCCTCTCGTGAAGATCTTGCCACACTTTGGGTCTTAGTCTACCAAAATGTCATATTTCCCAACTCATTCAAATGAGTCAAGGGTGTTATTGAGACTTCCTCCACTGCAGATTGCGTGTGTCTAGAGCGTCTATACTAAATTCTGCTAAAACATAAAGAGTTTGTCTTATAGACCCCTAGATAGTAACAGCCTTTAGCCTATCTGATTCAGTCATGAAGACCTTACTAAACTCTTGTTTTCAATCCATGAAAAGGTCATTTTTTTTCTCTACTCATTCAGATGAATCAATGTTGTATCCGAAGATCTTCCCCAATGAAAATTATAATCGTGTGTGTCTAGAGCACTCAGCTCTAGAACCTGGGGAGACTCAACTGGGCAGCCACTTTAACAACCTAGTGGCCTCTCGGACATAGTCATGAGGACCTTGCAATAGCCGGTCTCAATCCACTTAAAAGGCTTACACAAGTGAATCCATACATCTTGAATTCTACTCAAGGAATGGATAGTTCCAAACCACAGATTAAAAAGGTTCCTGAAAGGTTTGCTAAGATGTGGTCTTCCATACTTAGATCTGTGACAAAATAGGACGGCCCTAGTTTTTAGGCTCATCTCCCTCTAGATGACGTCCCACATACATACATAGCCTAAAAAGGTTATTTACATCTGCCATGAGAAGAGGAGGATCCTAGTCATCAGTAGATCTGTACTTCAGATTCCATCCTGACAAAGTCTTTGCTAATGGTATTATCAGACTTTACTCAAAGAGATTGTTCTTTGGCATCTGTAATCAGGTTTTCTCCTTCCAGTGTCTGTTATGAGCTTTCCTCTAATGAGAAATATAATCCATTCTCTAGATCTTTTAGAATGTCCTGAGATCTATTTAGCGTAGAGAGATCATGAAGGTTGAGCATTTATTCCTTCGTTTCCAGAATGAACAGTGAGCTTAAAGGATGTATTAGACTGTCTGCCAGATCATCGCCTACATGTATTTCTGAAGTGTAATAATGTTACAGGTTAGGCAGTTTAACATCACCCTTATTTTTTTCGTTCTCCTAATCTGTCAGAAGAACAGAAAAATAAAGAAAAATACGGATCCTGTATTTAAAGCATCCATTATGCACATTTTGCATCCGTTATAGCCATTGCTACCTGAGATGCGTTATTGATGAAAAAAAAAAATCTTGCCTGTCCATATATTTCCTTGAATTCTGTAGAAGGGTTGTTGATCCAGGTGTCACACCGACGGTCCATGCTCGCTGCAATCTTGCTGTTCCAGGCAGGCATGGACATCGCTCTAACTTTCCCTGTGTGAATTGAGATTAGTGCTCAGTGAACTTTCCCTCACTGCGAGAATTAATCCTTTCCCCCCTGCCCCTATCCAGGTGCTGGTTAAATTGCTGATCAGTCTCCTATTTAGCTGGGATTTGGATCCACCTCCTGCCTGAGCTTTGAGGTTTTCTAGTAACCAGTGAAGGTGATCTCTTGTCTGTCTACCTCTTCTTGACACTTGCCCCGACCTTGGAAGTGTGACCTGGCCATGCATGTACTCTGCCTGCCCCAACCTTGGAATTGTTATATGGAATAATATGCAAGTACTCAGGCTGCCCTCACTTTGGACAGTGTTCAGACTACACTTTGGTGAGTCTATGGTATTTCGCATTGTTGTCTCTGACCCTCATAGGTCAGGAGCAAACTACTCCAGGAGGTAGCGTCCTGGTTGGTCCCCTGAAGTCCAGATCCCTGTATAGGGTTTAAAGTATGAATACCAGGGAAGTACCTGGACAACGCCCTTAGGTTTAGTCCAAAGTCAAGTTATTCTGATTGGAGTCAAAAGGCAATTTTCCTCATTTTAGGGGAAAAAATTCCTTCCTATCTCATGTTTTTTTTTTGTCTTTATCTGTCTTTTTTCAGCCTTATAAACTTATGTAAAAACTGGCTGAGGTTCGTTGTATTAATTGTATTTTGAAATAATTAATTCAATATGTGCACATAAATCCCTGCCCAGTGAGATTACACCATTACACAGAATTAAGAGAGAAAGATGTCCTAATGGAAGATTTGGATTTCTTTATACTGTATACTAGATGTATAACTGACAGTGTTTGAGCCGCTCCTTTTCTGCAGAATAAACTTGAATAATGGCATCAGTTATAAATGATGTTAACATGTATAAAGCATTTGGAAACTGACTGACAGTTTGCCCAGGACATGAACTGGGCAGTAATTGTTAGTTACTAAAAAAAAACTTTATAAAAAAAACCCCTTCCCTATTGAAAAATGTATTTATTTATTATACTCACTTATATAGCGCTACTATGTTCTGCAGCAGTATATGTTTTATGCACTTATATAGCGCTACTATAATCTGCAGCAGCCATTATTTTATTTATTTATTTTATGCACTTATATAGCGCTGACATATTCCACAGACATTAGCATCAAGCTGTTCCCAATGGGGCTCACAATCTAAGTTCCCTATCAGTATGCCTTTGGAGTGTGGGGGAAACCGGAGAACCCGGAGGAAACCCACACAAACACGGGGAGAACATACAAACTCCATGTGGATGTTAACCACTGAGCCATCGTGCTGCCCAAAATCAGGTAAAAACATGATTCTTGAGTTTTTGACCTACCGTATTTTTCCCTGAAAAGTGCGTCTTATATAGCGAATACTAGTGAACGCTTCCATTATGGAAGCGTTCACTAGTATGTAATAGGTGCCGGGAGTGGGGAAAAATACTCACCCTCCTGCGCTGCAGCTCCGGGTTCGGCGCTCCTCTGTCTTCTCCTCCTGGCACTGCGTTGTTCTGACCGCGTACAGCATCAGGACGTAGTGCGCGCACTATGACCTGACGCTGCACACAGTCAGGTGACAGTGCAGCACCGGCAGGAGAAGACAGAGGAGCAGCGGAGCCGTGGCGCAGGAGAGGTAAGAGAGTTTTTTTATTTTATTGTTATGGGGCTGGTGAGCTGATCTGAAGTCTGATGGGGGCATAGTGGACTGATATGGGGGCACAGTGGGCTGATCTGAGGTCTGAGGGGGGCACAGTGGGCTGATCTGAGGTCTGAGGGGGCACAGTGGGCTGATCTGAGGTCTGAGGGGGGCACAGTGGGCTGATGTGGGGGCACAGGGGGCTGATCTGAGGTCTGATGGGGGCACAGTGGGCTGATCTGAGGTTTGATGGGGGCAAAGTGGGCTGATCTGAGGTTTGATGGGGGCACAGTGGGCTGATCTGAGGTCTGATGGGGGCACAGTGGGCCTATCTGAGGTCTGATGGGGCACAGAGGGCTGATTTGAGGTCTGATGGAGGCTGAGTGGGCTGATCTGAGGTCTGATGGGGGCACAGTGGGCTGATTTGAGGTCTGATGGAGGCTGAGTGGGCTGATCTGTGGTCTGATGGGGGCACAGTGGGCTGATCTGAGGTCTGATGGGGGCACAGTGGGCTGATTTGAGGTCTGATGGAGGCTGAGTGGGCTGATCTGTGGTCTGATGGGGGCACAGTGGGCTGATCTGAGGTCTGATGGGGGCACAGGGGGCTGATCTGACTTATGATGGGGGCACAGTGGGCTGATATGGGAGCACAGTGGGCTGATCTGAGGTTTGATGGGGACACAGTAGGCTGATCTGAGGTCTGATGGGGGCACAGAGGGCTGATTTGAGGTCTGATGGAGGCTGAGTGGGCTGATTTGAGGTCTGATGGGGGCACAGTGGGCTGATCTGAGGTCTGATGGGGGCACAGTGGACTGATCTGAGGTTTGATGGGGGGGGGCACAGTGGGCTGATCTGAGGTCTAATGGGGGCACAGTGGGCTGATCTGAGGTCTAATGGGGCACAGTGGGCTGATCTGTGGTCTGATGGGGGCACAGTGGGCTGATCCGAGGTCTGATGGGGGCACAGTGGGCTGATCTGAGGTCTGATGGGGGCACAGTGGGCTGATCTGAGGTCTGATGGGGGCACAGTGGGCTGATCTGAGGTCTAATGGGGGCACAGTGGGCTGATCTGTGGTCTGATGGGGGCACAGTGGGCTGATCTGAGGTCTGATGGGGGCACAGTGGGCTGATCTGAGGTTTGATGGGGGCACAGTGGGCTGATCTGAGGTCTAATGGGGGCACAGTGGGCTGATCTGTGGTCTGATGGGGGCACAGTGGGCTGATCCGAGGTCTGATGGGGGCACAGTGGGCTGATCTGAGGTCTGATGGGGGCACAGTGGGCTGATCTGAGGTCTGATGGGGGCACAGTGGGCTGATCTGAGGTCTAATGGGGGCACACTGGGCTGATCTGTGGTCTGATGGGGGCACAGAGGGCGGGGGGTCTGAGACCCAGTACCTCCACCGCCGATCAGCAGTTCTTCAGCAGCTCCAGCGCTGGAAGTTGGAGCCATAAATACACAGTTTCATCCATTGTGTATGGACAGAGCTGGTTACTGCAGTACTGTTCCCATTGAAGTAAATGTGACCAGTGCTGTAATTACCAGCTCCGCTCACCACAGAACAGGCAGAGTTCCGAGACTGGAATCTTGCAGCTCCTGGTTTTAGAGCTCTCCTATAAAGGGTTAAATGTGCATGATTGGCCCCAGCTATGGCCCCCCGCTGCACTTGTGAGCAGGTGCCTTTTTTTAAATATCAGACTTCCACTGTACATGTAAAAATTATTTGGGGGTGACAGAGTGAAAAAACACAGCAATTCCACTACTGTTTTTAGGGTTTTGTTTTTATGGTGTTCACTGCCTGGTAAAAAAAAACATGTCAACTTTAGGGCCCTTGCACACGACCGTATGCGCTCCGAGACATATGGTCCGTGAGCGGGCCATATGTCCCATAGCGGCACTGATCGTGCTCGCGGGAGCGCACAGCATCATAGATTACGATGATGCTGTGCACGTCGGGCCGCCCGCGGGACTATTGTCCTGTACTCATATGATCTTGTGAGTGCGGGACAATAGTTCTGCGACCGGCCCGACGTGCACAGCATCATTGTAATCTATGATGCTGTGCGCTCCCGTGAGCACGATCAATATTTCCACGTGGGGTCACAGCACTCGTCCAAGATAAGGCAAGTGTGGGTGCATGTCTATATTCAGGATCCTGCTTCACCTCAGGGTCACCATTCAAATTATACGTAAAAAAGTAGACAGCACTCCAATTTGCAATTTAAAGATGAGTGTTTTAATTCTCAGCCGAACATTATGCACAAACAATGGTGCAGTGGCAACGTTTCGGGCGTGTAATGCCCTTCATCAGCCCAATAGATATGGTGGCAGCATGTGTGGTTGTCGGCCACTACTTTTTTACGTATAATGTGAGCACGATCAATGCCGCTCCGGGACATATGGCCCGCTCACGGACCATATGTCTCGATGTGCATACGATCGTGTGCAAGGGCCCTTATTGTGTGGTTCAGTACACTTATAGGGAGATGCTGTATTTATATACAGCCGGTTTTTGTTTTACTACTTTTTAAAAAATTAAAAGTAGTTTTTAATGTTAGATTTTATAACATTTTGGAGAAGGGGAGGTGACAAAATACAACAATTCTGGCACTGGGGATTTTTTTTTCTTTTTTACAGCCTTCACCGGATGTGATAACATAATATTTCAGACATTTTCAAGTCATTGATGTTATATCATTAGGATATGCTGCCAACATCAGATAGGATCTCCAGAATGGGCACCCCAAGGTGAAGGGGACTCTGCACAATTGCAGCCACCCTCCATTCACCATAATGGAAGTTCTCAAAACAGATGAGCACTGGCTCGGCAATTTCCAGCAGTCCCATAGTGGTGAATGGAGACCGTGTCTGTGCATGCATTCACTGCTATGGTACTTAATAAAGTAGCCAAACGGACTTGCTTGTCTATTTTTGGAATTTCTTCACCTAAAATGAGGAAAATTGGCTTTTACATCATGTTTTTTTTTTCCTTCCTCTGGTTCAACTTACAGGATAATAGGCTGAACTGGAAGGACAGATGTCTTTTTTTCAGCCTTTCAAACTGTAGGGGTCATTTACAATCCTGAAATACACCTACATTAGGCGTATTTCTGGTGCAGAGTGTGGCGCAAAGGTTATTCCCAGCTCAGGCCAGGTCTCAAAAAATGGGCTTGGTGTGGCGCGGAAGGGGACAGGCCAGCAGGCCCATCTCATTCATAATTTTTTACGGCTGTTTTCCTGCAAGGAAGCTGTCTTACATTTAGGCCCCATTCAAACGACCGTGTTTCACGGCCGTATACGGGCAGTGAAACACGGTCGTCTGAATGGGGCCTTAGACTGCTGCAGGATATGCCGAAGTTATGTAGAGGCCGGCGCCTTTTCATAACTTCAGCAGATCCATCGCCAGATATACAGGTTATTAAGACCGGCTTTTAATACACCGGTCTTAATAAATGGCCACCTATGTTACTATGGTTTTTTTTTTTACATTTTTGAACCTGTGATAATTTGATTGTTTATTATACACCGCATTACTTCTGTGTTATGATATAAAGGGATTTGTACTGGTAATCTATTACATCCTGCCAGCCGCAGGGTGTAATAGAGGCAGTAGTAACATGGTAAGCCTGGGGGTCTTCAGAAGACCCCTGGCTGCCAAGACAACAGTTTTGTGATTATGTTCATGGGGTGCCAATCGGAGAGCCGATTCTACCTGTCTAAATGCTCAGTTGCCATGGTCACTTTTGACTACAGCATCTAAGTGGCTAAACTACCAGGATCAGAGCCATCTTTGATCCCACAATCACTAGTAGAGGTGCACTGCGGCGGTAATGCAATTGACAATATATGGCTAAACCCTCACACTGATGTTAAAATGAGACTTTCGCCAATATATTCTTATATCAAGAACATACCGGAGCCCGAGCACCGCGTCAAGGTATCTCAGAGTGGCTCGGGACCTAACGCTAACCTACCTTGCCGTTGGGCAATTGCGGAAGGAGCATATAGGCCGACACACAGCAACCTACTCCTAGTTACCTCCAGCGTGAAATCACACATACAATCCCTCCTCCCATTGTATGTGTGATGTCACGTTGGAGGTAACTAGGAGTAGGTTGCTGTGTGTCGGCCTATATGCTCCTTCCGCAATTGCCCAACGGCAAGGTAGGTTAGCGTTAGGTCCCGAGCCACTCTGAGATACCTTGACATGGTGCTTGGGCTCCGGTATGTTCTTGATATAAGAATATATTGGCGAAAGTTTCATTTTAACATCAGTGTGAGGGTTTAGCCATATATTGTCAATTGCATCTACCGCCACAGTGCACCTCTACTAGTGATTGTTTGATTATATAGTTCACCACATCCACGCAATTTGTTACCTTGTGTAGGATGTCTTTGTGGTACATGTGGTCCGCTGCAGGCATCCTCTACTGTATGCATTTTTGCTGGGGATTGCTGTTAGCAATGGACCACATGTGCAGGAATTGCTCCCCCGCTTTAATATGCGCAACAGCATATGGGGTCTGATCAACTTTCTGCCATTTTAGACCACGTTTTTTTCTGTGATTTATCTTTGATCCCAGCAGTAAGAGGGGGGTGCCAGCTGTACATCACATATTTTGAATGCTGTATCCTGTGTTATCTATGTACAGACACCTTTCATTGTAAATCCTGCCTGTGAATGCTAAATCGGATAACTGTAGAGAATAGGAAGTATCAGCATATTGCTTAGTGGCCAGAACAAAAACTGCAGGATCTTAGGATTTTCACAGCGACAATCACCATTTAAAAGAAATCACCAAAAATTATTTTAACACTGTAGATATTTTATTGTACACTGAGATACAGCTTTTCTTCAAATGTTTGAATTATAAAGTCTGTAAAACAGTAACTTCTATGCATTTACTATCTTTTGTAAAATGCATATTGATTTTAGCTTACATCGCAACCAACAAGTAATGACCCTTTACGCTTTAATATATTTTACATACATTCAAGTGAGTTCTATAAATTTAGACATCCTAAAAAATATAACGATAATCTTAACATTCAACTGCAGGTATTTTTTTCTATAAGGCTGTTTTTTTTTTTTTACATTAGGTTATTCCCCCAGCCCCCACTTGCATCCACACATAAAAACGATGACAATAGTAACATTTATGTAGGAGTTTACATGTAATACGCTGTCTAAGACACATTACTAGCATAGCAAAATTCTTAAAAATATCTTCAAATTTCTAAACCTAGCAAATTCATGAACACAAAGAGGTAGTTGTGTACTTCCCTTGGAGTGTGTCTAATTTGTACTAACATTTTTTGATGGAATAGGCTTGCAGATGTACAAATGTATATGCATCAAAAAAATAATTTTACTTCTTCAACTGAATTTTATATTGCAGCTTAACATCAGATAATTTAAAGGCACATACATTTAAAATCAGGTAAAACACATACAGATATTTCATTAATGCATTTCAGTGCTGCGCCGTTAGGGCATCTCAACGTCCCATCTGTTAGACAGAAAGTGGTGAAAAATATTCTTATTGGGAATATCCCTTTAAAGAGGTAATTATATGCTTGTTAAAAAATGGAGTTGATGTAAAATAAAAACCATGTTCTCAAAGTCAGAAAGGAATAATCCAACAAAACTAAAATCAAAGCTCCATGCTTTGCAGTCCACACATTTTTCCACGCTTTCATTTTTGTTGCCTTCATAAAACGGATGACCTATACATAATGCCATTGTAACCTTCCATTATATTCCATGAAGAATGGAAAATTCTCAAACCCTCCAAAAATCATTGTCCTCCATTTCTGCTACATAACATTACACTATACACTTACCCAGAAACCTTGGCATTGACATTTATCATTGACCTTACACAACTTTTTATTTTAAATGACATATCAGAAACTAAATATCCACAGAAGACCAATTTCAAAGACAAGATTGGGACTGAAGCTTTTCATTTATTTAATTAATATTGTTGCATTATTAGTCTTATTACAAGTAGTTGCACCTTTGTGTATTAATACAGGTGCGCCTCAATAAATTAGAATATCATCGAAAAGTTCATTTATTTCAATAATTCAATTCAAAGAGTGAAACTCCTATATTGTATAGATTCATTACACACAGAGTAATTCATTTCAAGAGCATTCATTTCTTTTAATGTTTGATTATGGCTTACAGCTAATGAAAAACCAAGTCAGTATGTCAGAAAATTAGAATATTTTATATAACAATTAAAAAAAAATGTAATACAGAAATGTTGGCCTTCAGTACTTTTTCACGAATAAATGCATCAATGCAGTGTGGCATGGGGGCAATATGCCTGTGGCACTGCTGAGGTGCTCACCTGCACTGTTGCACAGTGATACTGTGGTTATTAAACCAGGTATTGGTCCACTCTTCCTCCAGACTCTGGGACCTTGATTTCCAAATGAAATGCAAAATTGACATCCATCTGAAAACAGGACTTTGACTTTTCTCCTTAGGCCAGGTAAGACGCTTCCAACGTTGTCTCTGGGTCATGAGTGGCTTGACACAAGGAATGGGATAGTTGTAGCCTGGATACGTCTGTGTGTGGTTGCTCTTGAAGCACTGGCTCCAGCCGCAGTCCACTCCTTGTGAATCTCCCCAAAATTCTTGAATGGCCTTTTCTTGACAATCTTTTCAAGGCTGCGGTTCTCCCTGTTGCTTGTACACCTTTTTTTTTACCAGCTAGTATCTTTTTAACAATGACCTTTTGTGGCTTACCCTCCTTGTGTCCTTGTGGAGTGTGTCAATGACTGTCTTCTGGACAACTGTCAAGTCAGCAGTCTTCCTTATGATTGTGTAGCCTACTGAACCAGAATGAGGGACCATTTAAAGGCTTAAGAAACCTTTACAGGTGTTTTGTGTTGATTAGCTGATTAGAGTGTGACACCATGAGTCTACCATACTGAACTTTTTCACAATATTCTAATTACTAGATACTGACTTTTGAGTTTTCATCAGCTGTTTAAGTATTAATTATCAACATTAAAAGAAATAAATGCTTTAAATAGATCACTCTGTGTGTAATGAATCTATCAAATATGAGTTTCACTTTTTCAATTGAATTACTGAAATAAAATAACTTTTCTATGATATTCTAATTTATTAAGATGCACTTGTATACATGAGTGTTTTCCTTGTGCAACGTTTTCTATGCTTTCCTTCATGCTCTGTGATAAATCCTTCACATCTGTAATACCAAGGTTCGGAGACTTGGTACATTCCATTTCTAGGCACATCTTGCAGTGCCCTCTTGTGGAAATAGGAGACATTGCGCTGCTTTCTGCATGTTCTTTGCTGACAGTTAAATGATATTTGCATCTTTGGCCATGGAATAAAATAGTCCCTTGTTTTCCAGTAATGTTGATGGAGTGTCAAATTCTACAATTTCACCTTTGTCAAAGACAACTATCCTGTAGTGGGGGGAAAAAACAACATGAAATAATACATACTGATAATTCAATATTTTAAAAGGTGGTGTTAAAGCTAGGTATTTTTTTTTAAATAAGTGTCCAAATTAGTTAACAAAAACAACAACAATCATTTCCATACCATGATGCTGCCATTCTGATGCTCACAGGTCACCTTGAGTCTCTGACTCGACACACAGAAGATACCCACCCAGCCAATCACTGGCTGTACTGGTGACCCGCCTCTTTTCCTTTGTGCTGATTTTGGACCAGTTAGTGGAAAGCAGTGTGGACTGGTCAGTGTCAGAATGGCAGTGGTGGGGGGATCAGAGAGGGTAGTGCTTCATTTTTTTTTACCCTTTCTGCTTATTTAAAAAAATAAATGTATTCCACTGGAACACCCCTTTAAAGAGCACTGCTGTTTGTCACAATAATAGATGTAGCAAACCTTAAACTGACATTTAACACAACACATTCCATTGAAACTGTGAAGTTAAAATTCGATATGTAAGGAGTCAAATGACAAGTTACAGTTTGAAACGTCTGAATTTCCGCAAGTGAATACAAGTTCAGGGCTGTATTTCATAGATACAGTAAGCATTGAAATGAACAGTTACAGGAATTGTGATGTCCAGCTGCATCCTGTGTGATGAAACCCTGGAATCTGCTCAGACATTTAAGAATGTTACAACATTTTTCCCTCTCAGAGGTTTGTGTTTTGTGGGGTTTTTTGTGTATTTTTTAAAATGGATAAAATAAAAAAAATAATTTTTCAACACTGCTGGGGCATGAAATTATGTCCTAAACAATCAGATTTTATTTATTTTCAATGGAGTCAATTATTGGTGTAGATGTCAGTTTCTGCCTCACGGACAAGCAGAAGATTTGCCAAATTACTTAAGAGGTGCTGTGCCTCAAAGGACATCTGTCAGAAGATTTGTACCTATGACACTGGCTGACCTGTTGCATGTGCGCTTGGAAGCTGAAGGCATCTGTGTTGGTCCTATGTTTATATGTGTCCACATTGCTGAGAAAAATGATGTTTTGATATATGCAAATGAGTCTTTAGGAGCAATGGGGGCGTTGCCGTTACACCTAGAGGCTCTGCTCTCCCAGCAACTGCTGTGCCCTCTCCACTTTGATTGACAGAACCAGGCAGGTGTGACCATGTTTATACGCTTGTTCCTGTTAATAAAAGTGCAAAGGGTACAGCAGTTGCAGAGAGAGCAGAGCCTCTAGGTGTAATGGCAACGCCACCATTGCTCCTAAAGGCTCATTTTCATGTATAAAAACATTATTTTTCTCAGCAATGCGGGCACATATGAACATGGGACTAACGCAGATGCCTTCAGCTGCCAAGTGCACATGTAACAGGTCAGCCAGTGTCATAGGTACAAATCTGCTGAAGATGCCCTTAAAGAGGACCTTTCACAAATTTCAAAACATGCCTGTTTTAACCCTTTGGATACCAGAGGTTTTTTCGGTTTTGCGTTTTCATTTTTCTTCCCTATTTTATGTGAGCCCTAACTTTTTTATATTTTCGTTCACATAGCTGTATGAGGGCTTGTTTTTTGCGGGACAAGTTGTACTTTCTAATGCCGCCATTAATTATGGCATAAAATGTTGTGGGAAGCGGTAAAAAAATTCCAAATAGGGGGGAATTGGAAAAAAGCGTTCCATTTGCGGCAAAACTGACCCATGCCCTTCATTCTCTGGGTCAGTACGATTACAACGATACCCCATATATGTAGGTTTGTTATGTTTAAATAGTGTAAAAATAAATGTAAACTTTGGAAAAAAATTTTTTTTTTTACTTCGTCATATTCCGACCCCCATAACTTTTTTTTTCGTTACATCCACTGAGCTGTTTAGGGGCTCATTTTTTGCGGGACAATCCATAGTTTGTATTGATACTATTTTGGAGTGTGCATGACTTTTTGATCACATTTTATTACATTTTTTTGGGCAAGAGAAGTAGTGAAAAAATGGCAAATCGGCCATTTTGACCTTTTTTCCGTCACGCAATTCGCCATATTGGAATTTTTTTTTGATATTTTAAAAGTATGGGCGTTTTCGGTCACGGTGATACCCATAATGTTTATATTTATTGTTATTTAGTTATTTATTTTTTAATTATACGGAAAGGGGGGGGTGATTTAAACTTTTTTTTCTTTTTTTAATTTTTTATATATTTTTTTTACTTTTTTTTTAAATTTTTGTGATTATTTTAAGGATCATATATGACCATATATATAATGTTTTTTAATTTTTCATTTTGTGCAATTAGGGATTTTTAAAACTGCATTTTAAGTTCCCTTTGCTTTTCTTATCATGGCCTGCCATCTGGTGGCCAAAATAGAATTGCAGACTGAAAGCTGTAAACCTCATCAGCGAGGTTCACAGCTTTCAGATCAGTGCAGACACCCCGATTTACCACACGGGGTGTCTGCACAACATCCTGAAGCGCGCGCTTCCGGGTTTTAGCGCTATTAGATGCCGTGATCTCACATGATCACAGCCTCTAATCCCTTAAATTACCGATCGCTGATATCGGTAAGTAGCGGCAAGTCTCTGCTGTCTTCATTGGGGGACACAGGACTATGGGTTATATCTTGCTGCCACTAGGAGGCTGACACTAAAAAAACAACTAAAAAAGTCGGCTCCTCCCAGCAGGATATAACCCGCCTACTGGCAGAAAACTAACCAGTGTGTGAAAAGCAATAGAAGGAGCCAAATACATAACAGTCGAACTGAAGTCAAGAACTACCAACCGGCCAGACAACGAAAAACTCAGAAACCAAGAAAAGGGTGGGTGCTGTGTCCCCCAATGAAGACTCCGAGAAAAAGGCCCTGTAGGTCGGACTGCCAATGGGGAAGGGAGAGTTGAACTGCTCGGAGTTCCATCACGTTTATGGAGAGGAGGACTTCCGGAGGGGACCAGGAACCCTGCCGCCCCAGCCCTGGAGACTGGCGTCCGTCGTCACCACCTGCCACCGAAGAGGGAGGAAGGAGCGGCCGCTGAGGAGAGAAGGAGACCGAAGCCACCACTGGAGCTCCTCCCGCAGGCGAGCCGGAATGCGAACGAGGTGGTCGAGTGATGGAAGGGACCTGTCCCAACGCGACAGCAGGAAGAGCTGCAGCGGACGAGTCCTGAACTGGGCAAAGGGCTCTGCTTTAATCCACCATTTTTCCCAGAACCCTCATGCAGAACCGGAGGGTCACAGAGTGAGAGGAACAAAGGGTCCAAACCCCCGTGCGAAGGGATAACAGCTTGTCCTCCGGAAGCAAAATGCGAGCTCTCGCAGAGTCGAAGGACAGCCCCAGGAACCAAATGGTCTGTGAGGGAGATAGATTCGACTTGGGGCGGTTGAGGAGCCAACCGAACCGAGAGAGGGTGTCCAGGGTGATGTGGAGACTCTCTAGGTTGAGAGACCAGGATGGAGCCTTGATGAGAATGTTGTCGAGGTGGGGGTCACCGAGACCCCCCGGGCCCGAAGAATCGCCATGACGGCCACCATGACCTTCGTGAAAACTTGGGGGGCCGAGGCCAACCCGAACGGCAGGGCCACAAACTGAAAATGATCCTGGTCGCCTGCGAAGCGCAGAAAACGCTGATGGGGGGAAAAAATGGGTACGTGCAGATAGGCGTCTTGAACGTCCACCGACGACATGTACTCCCCCGGTTCCATTGTCGCTATCACAGAGTGGAGGGATTCCATTCGGAAATGGGAGATTCTGACGTGCCGGTTCAGAAGTTTCAAGTCCAAAATTGGATGAACCGAACCGTCCTTCTTCAGAACCACAAAGAGGTTGGAGTAGAACCCCTTGAAACGCTCCGAAGGAGGAACAGGAATCACCACGCCTTTGGAAAGAAGAAAGGCTAGAGCTTGGTGGAATCCTGCCACCAGGGCCGGAGAGCGAGGGATGCGAGACAGAAAGAAGCGGTCACAGGGACAAGAAGTAAACTCTATCTTGTATCCGTGGGCGACCACATCCCTCACCCAGGCATCCGGAACCTGAGCAAGCCAGACATCCTGAAAAAGACAAAGACGACCGCCCACCCGAAGAGTGTCGGGTAGGGAGGGACCCTCAGGAAGGAGGCGTCTTGGCGCCACCGGATTTGAAAGTGGAACGTGAAGCATTGGGACGCGATTGCCAAGAAGAACGTGGCTTAGAGAAAACAGGCCTCTTCGCCTGCGAGGTCGTCGGGCGAGAGGATTGCGACGGAGGAAGGGATTTAAAGGAACGGAAGTAACCTGCCTTACGGTGGGAATCCTGGCGTTTGGGACGCTGCTGAGGAAGGAGGGAACTCTTACCTCCCGTGGCTTCCGAAATGAGCCGTTTCCCGAAGAGGCGGGTGCCAGTGAAGGGAAGACCGGTGAGCGATTTTTTGGACACGCCATCGGCGCGCCATTCCCGGAGCCAGAGAGAGCGGCGGATGGCTACGATATTAGCCGAGGCCGAAGAGGCACAGCCCGCCGCATCGAGAGAAGTGGAGCAGAGGTATTGACCTGCGTCCTGAATTTGATAAGCAAGGTCAGCAAGTTCCTGCGCCAAAGCTCCCGCAAGTATGCCTTCCTTTAGCTATGAAGCCCAAGTAGAAACGGCCTTGGAAACCCAAGTAGAGGCCAAGGTGGGAAGAAGAGAGGAACCTGCAGCCTGAAAGGCGGACCTGGCAAAGTATTCCACGCGTTTGTCCGTAACGTCCTTCAGGGAGGCCGCGTTGTCCAAGGGGAGCGTGGTGGACTTGGACAGGTGGGAGACTGGGGGATCCACAGAAGGTGGGGATGACCATTTTTCAACCTGATCCGAGGGGAAGGGATAAAGTATGGAAATACGCTTAGGAACAGAAAACCGTTTATCCGGGGAGTTCCAGTTTTTTTCAAATAAGGCATCAAACTCCTTGTGAGAGGGAAAAGTAGGGCGGACCCGCCGGGAGCTCTTAGAAAAAAAGACGTCTCCCGTTGCAGGTGAATTCTGACAGTCAGTCAGTAATTTGGAAAGTGTCCCGAATGGCAGAGACCAAGCTCTCCACAGTGGACGAAGAGTTACCAGAATCGTCTAAGGGGGAAGAGGAATTGGACTCCGAGCTGGAGAGCTCCCCAGGAGAAAGTGAACGGTCACGTGTAGGCAAGGCACCCGCAGCATCTGGAGAGGGATCAGGAGATCCTGAAGAGGAGCGGGAGGGAGCGGCACGTGGACGCTTGCGAGAACTATCCCTGGCCTGACGGGAGCTGGAGGAGGGACCGGGAGAAGGTGCGCAAACCTGAGAAGGAACGAGGGTCGCCTGGGAAGAGGCAAGACGGTCTAGGACGGAAGCCATGGTCTGGGAAGCCATAGATAAATCGGCGACGGACTGACAGAGAGCAAAGGCCCAAGCCGGAGTAGGTTCTACCGCCTCCTGACCAGGGGGGACGCTCTGGGCACCGGGCGGAGGAGAGTCTGAGCTAGAGGAGCATGCAGGGCAAAGGGGCTGGGGATGGCCGGTGGAGGATTTGGATTTACAGGAGGGACAAAAATAATATGTAACAGAGGAGGGCTGCGCCGTTGGACGGCGAGTAGCTCTAGAGCCTGAGTCAGACATAGAGAAAAAAATAGTCTAGCAGAAGGCACAAAAAAAGCAGCCCCCTAGCGGACAAGGGTGACCAAAAGAGCAGAAGTACCCAGAGGCTGGAAGACATTGAGAGAACATTTAGAGGGACAAAAATACAGCAGGGAATATGCATCAAACTCCTTGTGGGGTAACAGAGGAGGACTCACCAGGAAGGTCTGAGGAGGGGAACTGCTTTTCAGCAGTGCAGAGATACCGACGCAGGAAGCCCAAGGATATCAGGAGGAGCTGCTGTCTGAAGAGGAGGGTCCAGGAGGAGCAGGGAAGCTGAGTGAGCGACCCACCGGAGCAGACCACGAGGAGACCAGGTAGGACTGCGCGGCGAAAGAACGCGGGAACCGGGGAGGCAGGCCCGTCCAGAGAGAAAAAATTGCGCCCGTACCTGGGAATCTTCAGCCAGAGCCCAAAAGAAACGGCTGGAGGAGAATGGGAACGGAGGCTGGGGAGCGGTAGGACGCGATCTCAGGGGGAGCTGCCGGTAAGGAGATGCGCTAGCGCGTGGTCAGGAACGGAGGGATTCCTACTTACCTCCAACGTCTTCTGCCGGCACACAGGACCTCTGAACTGCTACAACTCTGGGAGGCTGAGCAGCAGAGGAACGGGGCGGATGGGTGGTCCGCGGAGGGGATCAGGAGGGGCTCCGGTCCCCTGGGCCCTGGGTCCGGCCGTTGGTGACCCAGGGTTAACAGACCTTCCATAATAAGGACTGTGCCCTGGTCAAATGAGGAGGGAAGCTGGGTCTAGGTCACCCAGCTATCCCAGACCTGTAAAGAAGAAAATAAAAATAAAAACAAAAAAACAGACAAGGAACTGGGGAAACCCAGACCTGTGTCTGCCTCCTACTGACACTAAACTAAACTGGTTAGTTTTCTGCCAGTAGGCAGGTTATATCCTGCTGGGAGGAGCCGACTTTTTAGTTGTTTTTTAGTGTCAGCCTCCTAGTGGCAGCAAGATATAACCCATGGTCCTGTGTCCCCCAATGTGACGACCGAGAAAAGGGGATTATTGACTGTTGTCATCTGATAATTGGTCATATTTCGCCCCTTTTACACCAGTAAGGTCAGATATTGCTGTTAACAATTATTGATATTAATAAGCAATATCTATCCTCTTTCAATTCCCCATGTAATAACAATTCTGGAGCATCTATTCTTATGGCTCTATGTTGTGTCATTCCTTTATTATTTTAACTAGAAGTTATGAATGAATTGCCAGCAGTCTGCAGTAAGGGTACAGAGGGGTGGTAACCACTGCTAGCAATTCATTCATAACTTCTAGTAGAAATAATAAAGGAATGGCAAAACATAGAGACATAAGAATAGATGCCCCAGAATTATTATTACATGGGGAATACATGAAGCTATTAAAACAGGCATGTCAGGAGTGGTGAAAGGTCCTCTAAGTAATTTGGCTCATCTCATGCCAGCACACAGGGGATAAAGACTGCAGTATGAAACACCTTTATTCTGGTGCCAACAACTGAGCTTGGACATCTGTTTTCTTTTAACCCTAGACATTTAAGGAGTCGAAATTCCGCCACATACAAGGGTACCAATGGGGGCAAAATACCTCAGTTTTAGCTGCAAAATAATGTGGCCATTAGCCTCCATGTGTGGCAGGCATCGTGGGCCTAACATTACTTGCTGATTACAATGCTTTTTAGAAGTAGAAATACTAGCTTAGGAAAATACTATTGTGCCAATGCCCGGAAATTTAACATAAAGGGTTAACGGCGTATTAGTAAAGGACTAGGACTTACCGTGTATAATCCATAATTGTATTGAGTCGGTGTGCGATAGTTATTACTGTACTATCCTCAAATTCTTTTCTGATGGTGGACTGTATAAGGTCATCCGTCTCCAGGTCCACGGCTGCAGTGGCTTCATCTAGCACCAAGATTTTTGTCTTGCGTAGAACGGCTCTTGCCAGACACACCAGCTGACGCTGACCAACACTAGAGAAGAGGTACATAAGAATAATTAAGTGCAACCTTTCTGCATGATTAAAAAAAAAGAACTACTGTAAAACGTTCATATGCATTGATGCATTGACCTCTGCCAACGTCAGTAAAGAAATATCTTAGTTATATATGGTAACCTATGGTATCTTTACTCTTTTTATTACAAGTTATATGTTAGTACATACACAGTATATAGCTATCTACTCAAAATCATTTGAGATGACCGTTCTTTGAAAGCTATCTCCTCCTGCTCCACCATAAATACCCATTCCAGTCAATAGTGAGAGTACAATAACCAGCCGCCAAGCACAGATGGCACAACAGGATCAGATGGATTGAAATGCAAATTAAACACAAATACCTGACATAAACCCTATAGAACACAGCCTATAAATAAAAACTCACTAATGGCCTCATTGTAATAAAATACAGCCTGTATATATAGACACACACTACCATTACACTGTTACAATGGAACACAGCCTATAAATACAGAAACAAATTACTGTGACATCGCCATAATAAAATATAGTCTCTAAACCTACAAGCATACCATCATAGATTACAACTTAAAAACGACATCACCAAGTAGAGCACAGTAAATACAAGGACACACTATAGTGACATCATGACAATATGTCAGAGTTTCTGAATCTTTTTTACGGAACGGTCACTAGCCAGAAAATTGTGATCCCTGGGTCTCACCACCAGTGGTTTAAGCCCATGCTAAAATTCACAATATTGTTCATTTTCTCTTGTTTTTCTGCTCAATATAACAATTTTGAATCCAGTAACGTTCTAAAAATAAAATTGGTCAGTTTTTGCTATACTAGAGATTGCTGCAGCTAGAGAAAAAACTGTATGTCATTTGATTGCTTCTGTCAAAATGCCTTGCCCAGAGTGTCGAGAGCTGGAATATCACTGGTGGGATTAAGGGTCTGTTCAGACGTCCGCATAATGGGTCCGCATCCATTCATTTTCAATGGGGCCGCAAAAGATGTGGATAGCACACGGTGTGCTGTCCGCATCCGCACTTCCGTTCCGCAGCCCCGCCAAAAAAAATAGAACATGTCCTATTCTTGTCCGCAGCCATGGACAAGAAAAGGCATGTCTATTATAGAGCCAGCCATGTGTGGTCCGCAAAATGCGGAACGCACTTGGCCGGTGTCCGTGTTTTGTGGATCCGCAATTTACGGACCGCAAAACACTTGCGGACGCGTGAATGGACCCTAACAGTTTAAGAAGCACTGCATAAGAACATAGCCTTTAGCTTCAGACACAAACTACTCTGGCATCATCATAACCAATATATAAAAAGCTTATAAAGCACACTCACACTATTGTGTCATTATAATTGAACACAGCCTATAAATAAAAACTACTGTAACATCACAACAAAGCAAAGCTGCAATATATACCAACACTGTACATCATCACAATAAAATGCAATCAGTATTCTGACATCTTGCAGAACTCAGCCTATAAATACACACACTATTATTACATCATCACAACAGAGCACAAACAATCAAAACTGGTGCAAAGAAAAAGTAGACAAATTGCTCATAGAAACCAATACAATTGCTGCTTTTATTTAAAAAGTCCTCTAAGAAATAAGAGCTGGTAGCTAACTGGTTGTTGTTGACAGCTACTATATTTTTCTTTGCACCTGTTTTAGAGCTCCCCCCTCCGACTAAATACAAACCATATAGTGAAATAACAAGAACAGAACTCTAACATACAGGCAAGCACTACTGTGAAATAAAAACTGGAGGCACGTGCAGGTACACAATGATTTCTGCAGACGCTGCATTAACAAACTATACCTCAAATTTTCTCCTCCTTCAGAACATGTGTGATTAAGGCCATCAGGTAAAGATGAAGCAAAACGTTTCAAGTGAGCCAGTTCTAGGGCTGTCCAAATCTCCTCATCTGAATAATTATCAAATGGATCAAGGTTCATTCTCAGTGACCCAAAAAATAAAACTGGATCCTGCATAAAATAAAAATGAACAAAAAAGTAATGAAACAATCTGCATATAAAACATTTTTAACAACTCTTTATAGCACTGCAATTTAAATGAAGTGGACCTTACCTGTGGGATGATGGTTATCTTACATCTCAGCGCATGAAGGCCTAGTTTTGCTATGTCTGTTCCATCTATGTGAATTGACCCGGTTGCAGGCTCCAGAATTCTGAACAAACCCAAGGTAAGAGATGATTTACCTGCTCCAGTTCGTCCTACAATGCCAATCTGTCCATAAAATACACAGGTAAAGAACAGAACCAATCAATGGCTGTGGTGTAAACTGAACCTTATATATTTTTGCTTTTGTAACAGAAAAACCTTTAACTGGAAAAAGAAAGTTAAAGGGATTGTCCAAGATTTTGATACTCATGGCCATCAGAATAGGTCATCAATAACAAATTGTTGGGAGTTCAACTCCCACCAATCAGCTGTTTGGAGAGGCCATGGTGCTCCAGTGAGCGCTGCAGCCTCTTCCTAGGCCAGTCCCATCACGTTCACATGGCCTAGGCATTGTGCAGTTCTAGTTAAGTGAATATAGCTGAGCTTCAATACGAAGCACTGCCACTATCCAATGGACAGAGCTGTGCTTGGCAAGCTGCAAGGAGGCCTCCTCAAACAGCTGATCTTGGGGGTGCCGAGTGTTGGACCCCTGCCAATCTGATATTGATTGATGACCTATCTTGAGGACAGGTCATCAATATTAAACATCCAGAATATCCTCTTTAAAGGATTTAGGAGTCTTCCCTAATCCAGTGCAGAGTCTTGGTCCTGTTCCCCTTGAGGGTTGCGTATGGACCAGGCCCCAGTGACATTTTCACCACAGGGATGTAATGTCACCTGGCCACAATGTCACTTAGGTGATATTTCACCCTTATTGACATGATTTCCTGATGTCATGAGACAGAACCTTAATTTGGGCAGAATTGATATATTAAAGAGGTTATCCCATGGCAACAACTTATCCCCTTTCCACAGGATAAGAGATAAGTGTCTGATTGACAGGGGTTCAATCACTGGGGCCGATGATAATCACTACAATGGTGGCCATGTCCCCCATTTGAATGGTAGAAAAGCATGTGTGTCCACCACTCCATTCAACTCTAGGGGACTTGCTTTCGGCTATCTCCAGCAGCCCTATAGAGTTGAAGCATCATACAAGTATGCATGTCTATGATTCCATTAAAATGGGGAACACGGCCCCAGTTATAGTGACAGGCAGGGGTCTTAGCATGAGACCCCTGGCGGTCAGACACTTATTTCCTATCCTTGGAATAGGGGAAGAGTTGTTGCCATGGGACAACCCCTTTAAATATATGTATATCAGACATTCTTTATATTCCTATTACTTACAGGGTTGTGCTACAATGATTAAGTAGAACTTTCCACTCAGACAATGCATAAAGAATACCCTGAAAAAAAGGCAATGTAACACCAACCTTCTCTCCAGGTTGAATGGATGCAGTGACCTTCTTTAAAGCCAGTTCTAAGTCTTTTCTATACCTCAGGCCATAATTCTGAAATTCTATTCTACCAGCATGGGGCCACTCGGCTAGTGCTGAATCTTCTTCTGATGTCCATGGGGCCTAAGGAAACAACATGGTGGGTTAAATATTAAAAAAAAAATCACATGGTCTTACATTATTCGTTACTGCATTTCATGTCAGACAGTTAAAGGTGCTCTCTGGTTTTTAATAAACAAGTCAGCTAAAGTCAGCTAAATTGTAAGTACCAGTCTACTGCCATTTAGAGGGGTTTTCTGGGACTCTGATATTGACAGATCATCAATATCAGATCAGTGGGGTCTGACTCTTGGCACCACCACCGGCTGCTAGACCCATTAATTACCAGGCACTCTGTTCATTTGGTGGTGGTCATGCCTGGTACTCGGTCCCATTCATTGCTGTACCAGACCCACTCACCAACAAATATACAACACTTTGACCAGTAAACAATGAAGATGGTGTGGAGCTCATTGCAGTGCTATGGTCCCTCCAGTCAGCTAACTGGTGTGGATGCCAAGAGTAAGACCCCAGCAATCTGATATTAAAGAAGAACTCCCGCAAAAATGTTTATTCTCTGACCTGTTAGAAAGGTGCATGATATAATCTGTAGTGATTGTCATTTTCTTATCAGTGACTGTTTCTGTGAGTAAAAACCTCTCTTCTTATTGTAGCTGGGTCATGTGACCAACTCCCTGACCTCCAACTGACCCAGGACAGAAAGCCAGTAACTGCTCTATTCATTCCTATGGGAGCCTCACTTTCAGTCTCATAGGAATACATAGAGAATTAGACTTCCTGTCCACACATAAGGTGCTGTGTGAGATGGTGGGTCTAATTGCTGGTCACATGACACAGATAAAAAACTTCAGGATGATATAAGTCAAAAATTCAGACACTGGTAAGCAAATGACGTTCACTACAGATTATATCATGTACATTTCTAGCAGGACATGGAATAAATTTTTTGTCGGGAGTTTAATGAGCTGTTCCAAGTATAGGACATTGATATTAAAGTCCTGGAAAACCTGTTTAAGCCTAGTTTCACACTAGGGCTAAAATGTTCTGGCAAGCTGTTTTGGTAGAGGAATAGCCTGCTGTACTTCATTATATCCGGCATAGCTGGATACTACCTTTCACCCGCCAGAGCCCATTGACTATAATGGAACCTGGAGGGGATCTGGACTTTTTCCGGCATTAGTGCCGGGATTCGGATGGACAAAAACTGCTACTACTAGCTAATCAAAGAATATTACAGAAATGAATGCCTACTAACTAATCAGAGGATATTTATATTACAGAAATGAATGTCTGACCAATTCATGAATGCTGAACTGGATGGATCCAGGCTGACCTGGATGGATGGATGTCTTTTTTCAGCATTTCAACAAATTATGTTTAGAATTCTTCATTGCAATGGGGTTCTGGGATCAGTTTCTTTAAAGGAAATGTCCTCAAGATAGGTCATGAATATCTGATTGATGGTGGTCTTACTCCTGGCACCCCTGCTGCTTGTAGAGGCAGCAGTGATCCAGGGAAAGCTGCAGCCTCCTCATAGCTTAGGCTACTTTCACATTAGCGGCAGCACGGATCCGGCGGGTGAAGGGTGCTGCCGAAGGTGCACGTGTGGGGCCGGAACCACGCTCCCGCCCCACATGTGTCAGACTGTGTCATACATACATACACATACATACATACACATACATACATATATACTTACATAGGCCCGGACAGCAGGAGGAGGACGGCGCACACAAGGGTAAGTTTACCCACAGCGCCACCTGCTGGAGGGAGGGGAAATTGCAGGGAGACGGATCCGGAATGACCCCCATTGAAAGACAATGGAGGACGGATCCGTTTACCATTGTGTCACACCAAAAGGATCCGTCCCCATTGACTTGCATTGGGGGTCATTCCGGATCCGTCTTGGTGCGGATACCCAGACCGGAGAGCAAACCGCAGCATGCGGCAGGAAGACGGAAGGGAATGCTTCTAGGAGCATTCCGTTCTCTTCAGTTCAGTTTTGTCCCCATTGACAATGAATGGGGACAAAACTGAAGCGTTTTATTCCGGTATAGAGCTCCGTCATTCAAAAACGCTAATGTGAAAGTAGCCTTACCAGTGACGTATTTTGTATAGTGGTTGTGCTTGGTATTGCAGCTCAGGCCCATTTACTTGAAAAACACTGAGCTGCACTTAGGCCATGTGACCGATGAACATTAGATGAGTGGCCTAGGAGGTGATGGGATTCAGCCCACTACCAAGTAAATATTCATGACCTATCCTGAATAGGCCATCAATATAAAAAAAGGAATCTGTCAGCAGTTATGACCCATAAAAACTGCTAATAACAAATGTACCAATCTTTAAATTGGTGTTAGTTTTTTACACATCTTTGCATTAATCAACAGTACAGGTGCGTATAAGAAACTCTGTAATATATCTTATCACAGAAAAATGTCTTGTTCTACAGTTATCAGCTCCCCCCTCCTAAACTAACTTTCTGAATGAAATCTGTGATAAATCCATCTTGCTAAACTAAAACAGGCAGCCTGTTCACTGAAGGATCAGATTACAGTGGCATGCAAAAGTTTGGGCACTCCTGGTCAAAATCACTGTGAACAGTTAAGCAAGTAGAGTGAACAAAGGAAAGGAGTACCTTGCAAAAGTATGGGAGACCAAGGAGATTAGAGCGCTCCGATAACTTTGACTGAGGTCTCAGACCTTAAATAGCCTGTTAGGGCTAAGACTTGCTCACAGTCATCATTAGGAAAGGTAATGTGATGCAAATTTCTAAGCTTTATGAATACCCAGACTCCTCTAACCTTGTCCCAAAAAACAGCAGTCATGGGTTCTTCTAAGCAGCAGCCTAGCACTCTGAAAATGAAAATTGTTGAGGCGCACAAAGCAGGGAAAGGCTATAGGAAGATAGAAAAGCGTTTTCAGGTTGCCATTTCCTTAGTTCGAAATGTAAATGGCAGGAACAGTGGAGATCAAGAGAAGGTCTGGAAGCCCAAGAAAATTTTCATAGACAGCTGTTCATAGGATTGCTAGAAAGGCAAATCAGAACCTTGACTGCAAAAGACTTTCAGGAAGACTTAGCAGACTCTGGAGCTGTGGTACATTGGTGTACTGTTCAGTGACACCTGCACAAATATGACCTTAATGGAAGAATCATTAGAAGAAAACCTCTCCTTAATTGTCAGCACAAAATTCAGCTTCCGAAATTTGCAAAAGAACATCTCAACAAGCCTGATGCATTTTGGAAACAGGTCCCGTGGACTGATGAGGGTTAAATATAACTCTTTTGCTACAATGAGCAAATGTATGTTTGGGGAAAAAAGGGCACAGAGGTTCATGAAATAAAGACCTCTCAAACCATTAAGTATGGAGGTGCATCTGTCATGCTTTGGAGTTGTGTTGTAGCAAATGGCAATGGAAACATTTCAGGGCTAAAGGGAAGAATGGAATAAATGAAATGCCAGCAAAGTCTGGAAGCAAACATAACACCAACTGTAAAAAAGCTGAAGTTGAAAAGAGGATGGCTCCTACACATGGATAATGATCCTAAATACACCTCAAAATCCACAACAGACTACCTCAAAAGGCACAAGCTGAAGGTTTTACCATGGCCCTCACAGTTCCCTGATCTGATCACTGAAAATCTGTGGATAGACCTCAAAAGAGCAGTGCATGCAAGACAGCCCAGGAATCTCACCAAACTGGAAGACTTTTGCAAGGGAGAATGGATTAAAATCCCTCAAACAAGCATTGACAAATCTTGGCTGGCTACAAAAAGCATTTACAAGCTGTGATGCTTGCCAAAGGCGATGCTACCAAGTACCAACCATGTAGGTTTTGCTTCAGGCCCTTTTTTATTATTTTGAAAATAACTTTTTTGCTTAAAATACAAAGAGAACTTATCATCTATAACGTTATGCCTTTTGGAGATCACTTCAACTTCAACTGGTTTATCTGTTCACAGTAATAGTAATTTTGACCAGGGGTGCCCAAGGTTTTGAATGCCACTTGTATATCATCCAATGCAGGTCTATGGAGAAGGGCAGGAAGAGGAACAGTGAGCAGTAGGAGTGAGGCAGACCAACACAGGCAAGATTCAGCAGCTAATAGTGTTATATCTCAACCCAAATGCTTTATTTACATCTATACAGTTCAGTATTTCTCTGGGCTGTCCTATATGGTGATTCTGAGTGAGTGAGAGTTGTTGTCTCCTTGTGCACTACACCAGCTCAGGAAGAATTGAACATAAGAGATATAGGGGGATATTTATCGAAATTGGTATCAAGGAAAACTGGCTTAGTTGCCCATAGAAACCAACCAAGGAATTCAAGTGTTAATTCCCCTGGCACTGCAATAGCATGTGTACCAGGGGAGTTCTCAAGTGAAGCATCTCTGACAATTAACGCTCACCAGCCCCTACCCCATACTTATGATTGACAGATCTAACATCTGATCAGTAGACCTCTAGAGCTGTCACTGAGAGCAGGGAGAACATAAGTGTTCAGTGCAGAGAGCCCAAAACACTGAATATGAAGAGACACTTGTAATCATATTGACAGTGATATTAAATTTTGGATTTCTTGCCCTGCAGCCTGCTAGATCATCAACATAGGTATGCTGAAATTGCTTTCCCTGTCACCTATGCAGCATTGTCAGCAGTTTCGAGATGTCAACACAGCTAACAGTTTCCCATCAAACACGGAGACCTTTTCACCTGCATGGGACTGGCCAGCAATGAGCTGCAAAATGTATTGTGCTGTGCCTGTAAGCACCTTGGCTCCTTCAATTAGTTGATCGGTGGTTAGTTGATGGTTGGCGGTGGTGCCAGCTGTAGGATCCCTAGTGATCTGATACTTATGATCAAGCCTAAGGAGAGGACCTCAATATCAAAATTCCAGAAAACCTCTTTAATACAACTCCCGTTTATAGAAAACAAAAACCCACAGAGCGCATTCAACAGTTAAACTTGTGTATATCAAAAAATGCAAAGATAAGGACATTTTAATGTTAAAGGGGTTGTCCCATCTCATTGTGGAAATCCTAGGTGGGTGGGCTTATGGAAACAGCCAAGTGGGCCGGCGCTCCGCCACTTCTGTAACTCTCAATACAGTGAACGAGAGCTACACAAACAACATGCGTTAGGAAAACAAGCTACGCTGCTTCAGTAACTCCTAAAGCCAGTGTCGGCCTGCTCAACTGTTTCCGTAAGCCCGGTCACCTGGGGCCGGCACTTAGTCCGATCTAGCTGTGGAAATATGTGGTATGGGATAACTCCTTTAAACCTTTGGCAAAATTTCTGAAAAATCAGTTTATAAAAGTTTAGGAACCCTACAAACTTTAAAAAAATACAGACTTGAAGAGTAGCCTGCAAGATGATGCCTGGGAGATTTCCACATCTATGATAACTAGGTAACAGAGTTGGGTACAGCTCTTCAACACAAAGCAGAAGATGGTTTTCCCAGTTTGTACCTGGAGCATAACTTTAGAAAATATGACTAGAAAAGAGCTCTAACTTAGTTTAGCTAATTATTTTTAAGCCACTATAAAATATAACATATGTTCGATGTCCCTCAATCATAGAGGCACTTACCTCAGGCTCCACATCACAATACTCCTTCACCCTCTCCACAGAAACGGAGTTTGTTTCCATGTCAGTAACGGTGTGCACTGCCTCTTTTAAAACACCTGTCAACTAAAGAAAATACATAATTTATCTCTATCAACATTATTAAAAGGTTTTCTGGCCAGGAAAATGCTTTCAAGAAAGCGGCAAAGTTCCAACCGTTCTTAGATTTGCTGCCCGTCTTTGCTTCCTGGTCCCTCTTAACAAAGGAAATGTGACGACTAAGCCAATCAATGGCCATAACACTGACTCCCCTAACCCAGTGATTGGCTGAGTGGTCACATTTTCATGTCAAGAGAGACCAGGGGGTAAAGTCTTGCAGGGGACCCGGGAAGTAACATACTAGGAGTGATGGGGAATTGGTAAGGTGAGTACTATGGGACAGCAGCCATATTGGCTGGCACAAAACTTACGAAGGAAAAGACTTGGAACAACTTTGCAGCAAACATATAAGTATTATTATTAATTTTTTTTTTGTTGCAAATTTATTTTATTTTTGTTATTTATTTCTTACAAGATGTGCTGCCTGCGAGATTATCAAGAAATAAGCAAATGGTTCACCTCAAAGGGGTTGTCTCACTCCAACAAATATCATTTATCATGTAGACTAGAGGTCCCCAACCTTTTGTATATTGTGAGCCATATTCAACTTTCAGCGATGGTCGAGAGCAAAAACTAATTCAAACATAGAGGAGAGAAATGTTGAATATGGAGAAACAGAAAACATGAAATTGCAAACATGAAATGTCGTGAAATGTCACACTAGTATTGTACCTTCCAAATTGGCACTGTTTGACGGTAAATCTAGGATAGTTCTGCAACAATGTCAACTGACAGTACATATGGTCATAACTCAGGACTCTAATGGTCAGCCACACAGCAGGGGTCTATAAGCCACTGGTTGGGGATCACTGATGTAGAGAAAGTTAATACAAGGCACTTACAAATGTAATGTGAGTATCCATATTGCCTCCTTTGCTGGCTTGATGCATTATTCTATCACATTATACGCTGCTCCTATCCAGGGGTTATGACCACCCTACAATCCAGCAGTGGTAGTCGTGCTTGCACACTACAGGAAAAGCACTGGCTCTCTGTGGTGGTCGGGACTGTGGGAGTGCACAGAGGCATGCATGTGCAGCAGCTCCCATCCTAAAACAAATCAAGCCAGCAAAGGAGGCAATATGGACAATCAGAATACAGTAGTAAGTGCCTTGTATTAACTTTCTTTACATGATAAATGCCATTTGCTGAAGTGAAACAACCCCTTTAAATAAGCAGCATCTAATTTGGTAAAGGTTGCAATGATTTCATAGGCACCTTATACTTACCCGAAGAGAATTCACTATAGCAAGGCCAACCAGTCCAGGAGAAATGCTTTCCCTGAACAGTACACCCACAACAGCAACTGTGAAGACTATGACATTACTGAGGAGATCACAGCGCACACTCAGCCATCTAAAAGACAAGACATTAGGTAATGTAAAACTAACCATCAGGATACGTTATTGAAGGAGGCAATGCAAGGCATCTATTGTCAGTACAATGATCTCCACAGCTTACTGTAGTAATAAGGTGGTTTATTCTTACAAAAATCTGATTACTAAATAAGGCTGAGCTGTGGAATTAGATGACTTGATGTCAGAACAATGTCAAATGCAAACCCAGGAAACCTCTCAAGACTGTAGCAAAGTCTTTATGTGCCTGAATGACTATGTAAAAGAAATACAGGTATGTCTGGGTTCAAACCACAGCTTCAATGTTAGGCTACTTTTACACCAGCGTTTTTGGTGGATCCGTTATAGATCAGCAAAAACACTTCCGTTACTGATAAAACAACCGGCTGCATCCTTTATGAATGGATCTGGTTGTATTATCTTAGAAATAGCCAAGATGGATCTGTCATGAACTCCATTGAAAGTCAATGGGGGACGGATCCGTTTTCTATTGTGTCAGAGACATTGTGAGTCAAGATGGATCCGTCTTGTTCCGCACCACATCGCAGACAGAAAAACGCTGCTTGCAGCGTTATTCTGTCCGCGATGGTGGCGCAACCAAATGTAATGGAATACATTCTGGTGCACTCCATTTCGTTCAGTTCAGCTCTGTCCCCATTGACAATGAATGGGGACAAAAAGGAAGTGTTTTCCCCCACTATTGAGATCTTATGACGGATTTCAATAGCAGAAAGGGAAAGCACAAGTGTGAAAGTAGTTTCAATGAAAATAACAGAAGCTCCAGATATGGTAATGAATAACACTTGGTGGACTCCAAGACCTGTAACAGGATCCATTGGGTATCTGTTAGAAAACTTGGGTTTTGAAGTCTAGATACTATAGATTAGTTTAGTTCAACCTCAAAATTAAATGGTTACCTAAAAATATGACTTAGGTAATGTTCTCTCTCTGTCTTCCCCCCAAATTGTGTTAAAGCAAGAAACTGTCTGCCCATATTTTCCTGCCATTGTATCCAGAATCTTCTTTCATACTTCTCTACCTGTTAGCAACAAAGCTGGAGAAATAGAAGCGATGGTTGGTGTTCAGACGTAGATTGCTGTCGTGAATAAACCGATCCTGTTCTCTGAAAGCTCGTATGACATTTACTCCTTGCAGCGTTTCATTAAAGTGAGTGTACAGAGGTGATTTACTGACTGCGTCCAGACGTTTCAGCTGCCGGGAACTGGCGACATAAAATCTCTGGAGAGAAGATGAACAAAGGGTATTTTGCAATACAAATTTATAAAATTTCAAATAAAAAAAAATGACCTGAAAATGTAAGTTCCAGATTTGTCATCTTGCGCAAAGTCTATTGTGCCCTTAGTTATTGACACCCAGTTTACCAAAGACCATGAATGGTGTATAAGTCATTTTACAGCGACTGCTATTCAGATTTAGGACAAACTCTATGGGCAGTGGTTTTCACCAAGACCGTATATTAGTGTGGAACCATAGTGAAAAAAATAAATTGCTATTGGTGTATGAGAACTTTTTCATGAACAATTTCCCCAGGTTGAGGGCAGCACTTCTGGACATAGATTGGGAGCAGCTATTGCCACATAATAATACAGATGATAAATGTGAGAGATTTAAATCTATTTTGGCCCAAATTGCAGCGAAAGTAACTGTACTGCAAAATGTATTCTTATAGGAAGGGGTGAGAGAATTGAGCTTCGGATCTAAAATCAACCTGTTCCCCAACTTTGTTTCAATTCTGGACACTTGTTTATGTGCTACACGAAGGCAAAATTCATTAAGTCCGTAGTTGCGTTAAACTTTGAAAATAACTTTGGCCTTCGATTCTACAACTTTAAAAACGTTTAAAACAGCAATTTGAAGTCAGCTTTGATACCTCGGTACTTTGGATTGCTGTTAACAAATTTTGCCTCCGCGCAGCAGGAGGCAGATCTCGGTACAGCAATAAAACAAAGTTGGGGAAATAATCAACTTCAGATCTTTGATCTGAAGCTCGATGTGCTCACCCCTATTTATAGGTAACAGGTGTAAGTGACTAAAATTAACCCCCCAAGGCTTACAGGTACTAAAAGGGCAATATGTTGCAAAAAAAAGGGAGTTTCAAAACATAAAACCGAGAAGTCAGCTTTAGGCTTTGGAAATTACAAAGTGATTAATAAAATCTTTAAAAGGATAATCAAATTGGCTAAAATACCAAATTAGATGTAGGGGGGGTGGGTCTAAAGAAATCAAAACCAATACCAAAAAATCCACTCCTTTCATATGGATGGCCTATCCACTCAGGCCATCAATATCTGTTCAGCAGGAAAAAAGACTGTGTGAAATATTTTTTCCCCGATCCATTTGTTCTCCCGGGAGATAATCTGCCTCCAAAAGTATCTGGCAGCAGCTTTCTCCTCTCTATCCATTGAGAAGACATACACATTCTGCCAAACCGAACATCAATGTCCATGGGGTGGGGGAGTTGGTTGAGATAACTGACGGCCGTCAATATCTGATCGTCTGGGATCTGACACCCTGCACTCCAGTCGATACACATACATGCCCTGTTTGGCCAAACCTGTGTACGTAGAGAGAGGAGAGAGTTGCTGCCAAACAAGTCTGGGGGCAGCTATTCTCCTGGGAGAGTAAAAGGATCAGGTGAAAGATGAATTTCAACCAACTCTTCTCTCAGGAGCTCCTCATACACATTAGACTGCCAGCCAGCCAAACTCTACATTCTCGAGTTTAGGTGGCAATACACTAATTTGTTGGTGGACCTTTAGGTTTGAGGAAAGATTAAATTAATTTAGTTTTCAGAAGAGATGTCTTTGGGGGGTTATATTTGATTTATTTGTATGCCAAATATAGTGAAAATGTCACGCGAGGTCGGTGTCGCGCTCCCTCTGCACGACATCGCCGGACCTCTCCGCCCCCCTAGAGACGAGCAATAGGGAATTGAAGTGCTGGTCTTGTCAGCCAGCACTTCATGAGTTAATTCTCTGTTTGGGTTTAGCCATGTGGTGCTGATCACACCACATGGCTACTTTACATATTGTTTGGACAGCTTGCTCCGCCTCAGGTCATGTGATGCTGGCCACATCACATGATCCTGGGTGGGCTATTTAAAGATGGCAACTGCCTCACTCAGATGCCTGTGATTAGTCTTCTGAGATCAGTGCTGTGTGTTGGACCTTGCTGTTGATTATTGGTATATTGGATTTTGGCTTCGGACTTAGACTACGCTTTTGTGATTCCCCTCGGTATTTGACGTGACCTCCTGTTCTTGACTTGGCTTGCTGACTATTCTGCTACTGTGTTTGTTCTGTCTGTGTTCGTCTTTCCCTGTGTTCCCTTCCCTTCCCTGTGCACGTACTCAGCATAGGGACTGTCTCCAAGTTACGGTTTTGCCGCCTAGGGCATCTACTGTAAGTAGGCAGGGAAAGAGGTGGGGTTCAGACAGGGCACACTATCCCTTGTTTCCCTGTCGTGACAGAAAAGCTGCTCAATATAAAATCCTCACAAAAATAATTTACTCAAAAATAACTCTAAAAAGCTCTTAATCATATAACAAACTAAAAAGAAACTGAAGACCATAGAACTGTTCCTTACCTGTAAGAAGAAGTAGAGTAATCCCAATGGTACGAAGGCCACAGCAGCAAGAGGTGTAGCTAATGCGATAACGAGTAGTATCTCCACTATGGTCAAGGTCATTATTATAAACATCATTAACATCTGAGGGATGATATTGTCTATAGTATCCATTTCTTTGGCAAAACGATTGGTCAGGTTTCCACTGGGGGTTCGTTCAAAAAAGCTCAGCGGGCTCCTCAGGATGCTGTACAGGAGTTTCGAGTGAAGCTGGTGGGACACTGACACACCTCCGACAATAATGGTGGCAGATGCGATAAAAATACATACGACTGTGAGAGAACAAACAATAAACTTGTGAACTTAGTTAACAATAAATCAACAACTCGAAGCAAAATGGTGGTTCTGCAGTGTCAATTAGTCAAGCTTTAAAGGGGGCCTGTTACTTCCAAGATATGTTTGAAAGTAAGCATACAACCATGTAGGGAAGGTTCCCCATAACCATACCTTCCTTGTGAAATTCGGTTCTCTAATCCCGGGAATTGTGCGAATAAAGTTTTCAGTGCGCCATGGGCAGGGCCTCTCTGTTTGGTGCTCCATTCAGACCAGTAGTGCTGCCCAGTACCCCCCCTTCCCGACTGACATACTCTGAGACTTCAGAGTGGGCAGCAATGACAAGTGTGAGGCCAGGTACACCAAACAGTGCAGTCCTGCCCATGGTGCACAAAAGTTTTATTTGAAATAAAAAGAAGCATTTCTCTTCATTTGAGAGCTGGATTTTCACAAGGTTTCATGTCACCTACCCTACATGGCAGTATGTAGGTACGGATACTGATTTTGTAGATAACAGATTCACTAATGCTTTGTAGGATCACTTGTGGCACAATGCCCCCTACAAGTCATAGGCAATAACCGAGACAGATAAGGCATCTCTACAGTAAAGGACGTCACCAAACAAATCCTCCTATGGAAAGACCCTGTGAATAAGACTGGATTTAATACCAAACTATTTACAATCATGAGTCTGGATGCTGAGAACCCCATCAATCACAGAATGAAGGGACTGCAGCTCTTTACTGAGACATTAGCTGGAAAAAATGAAGACAGCCATATACGTTACCTTGCACAGCGCCTAAAATGCTGTATACTGTTAACCGCATGCTGGTGTTCTGTTGTGTGCCATTCACAATGGGGTCGTCGGCCCATAAACCGATCCAGTAATTATGTCCCAAAGCGGACAATTGTTGGAGGATGAAGAATACAGCACACATCAGCAGATACCATTTCCCCATGATCCTGCAGTACTCCAAATACACCGATAATTTCACCTGAGAACACACGAGGGGCAAGTATATATCAACCATGGAAAACGTAGAGTTTACGAGTTAATGGTATATACCTAGTTATATATATTGGCCCGACCAAATGTTAAGAATTGGATTATAACAAGCAAATGAAGATTATGCAGTCTATACTCCAACATTTCTGATATGCTATTATCTCTTAACATAAGTTTTAGACATGATGGTAATTATCTGACCTCATTGTATCAATTCTCATGTAGAGCACCTCAGTGGTTGATTACTCAAGATATGGTGGACAACCCCCCAGCTGCTCCCTCCACCTTGTCTGCACTTTTTCTTCCCCAGTTATACTAGGTGATGCTTTGTGCTCACAGCTTGATAACTTACAGCAGCAACCAGCACTTTATGTATAGCTTTTACATCTCAATACAGTCACTTGACCTTCCTCGTTCTTCACTGAACCATGAAATATTAGCTACAATATAAGTCATACTATTAAACCTCGTCCACCTTCAAACCAGGATGTTCTATGTCCTTTTAATTCTCTAGATTGGTAAATTAGAAACACAATGACGGATAATGATCGGTTTCTGAGAAACTGATTTAAAAAAAGACTGTCCACCTGAAAAAAGGCAGATTGGCTTTAAAAAGTTACAGATCCCCATCACTCTTATGTATCCCAGGTCTCCCACTGGTTTCTATTTCCTGGTCCTTCACAACATATGGAGAAATTTGGATATCACTCTAAAGTTGGTTCGCATCTGCACATGTATTTTATTTTTCTGTTCCAAAAAACTTAAATAACGTCAATGCCAGATCTGTCACATGATGGTCACCAATGAGCACCCTCCATCCCAGATGTGAGCCTAACCTAACTTCTGATTTACTAAATAAAATATACTGTATGTCTATTTTTATGTTTTTAAGATGAAAATTTGTTTTAATGAAAAGGGGTGTCACTTTTTCACATTTGCACGTTTATGATCAGTTCATGTGCCCAGTTAGAATCGTAGGACTTCTGCCGGGTTGTACATCTTGACTACCATCATAAAAAGAAACCAAGAAACTGAAGTTTTTCATCTTAGTAACTGCTCATTATCAGAAACAGAACTCAAATAAGAACTTAACCAAATCATCTAAGTGAAAAAGCAAATTATTTTATGTGGTTGTCTGACATATGAAACTTCCCCTCTGTGTTCCTTAAAGGTGCTAAAATAATAAAAGAACATATACTAATTACTCATTCCTCACTTCTGGTCTATGCGCTATACAGCATGTGACTGCTTCAAGCAATTAATGGCCTCAATGGTTTCATAATGTATTCTGCTGAGGCCAGTGATTGGCTGCAGTGCTTACATGCCATATTAGCCTGTAAACACAGGAAGGAGGTGGAGACTGGAGTGGTAGCACGTGAAATGGTAGGGGATCAAGGGGTGATTATATGTTATTTGATTATTTAAGGGCACTGGTGGGGTTCATACAAGTCAGACAACCCCTTTAATATAAGAGGTTTAGAATTGTATTGAAATCCATACTTTACCCTGCCTGTGAGAGCAACATCCGCCTCTGTGAGCTTCCCAGCATCTGCATCTCCCTCTGCAGTTTCCATATCTGCCTCGGAAGCCATTTCCTTCCTGCACGTTTCAAGACAAGGTTATATTACCTGATAACACTAAACCATACAAGATAACACACACCCACAGACTTCATAAAGTAGTTACCTTACTTCAGTGTCTGCCTTCTTGATTTCTCCAGCTTTTCCTTTACTGCCCTCCGCTTTGCCTGTTGAGAATATTGACATTTCATCAGTGAACCAAGATTAGGCTCTAAAATTATACCATATACAAGAACGAAGAAATCAAATGGACGTCACAGCAGCTTTGTAATGTTGATTGACTTGTTAAGCACCATACTATAATCAGGATGTTTATACTGCATACTAAATGGCAGGCAAATAACCTTGTTACACTATGGGTTTCTTAAAGAGGTTGTTTGATCCCAAAATCAAAATTCTTTTTATGTGCTCCTAACATCCATCACTATGTAGACATATGCCCCCAGTACCTGTTTTTCATATCAGTGCTTTCTTTCCTCCTGTCTGGGCATCAGACTATACTGTAGATCTGTTTACTTTCCTAGTTTCCTGTTTTCTTGAGTAGGTAACTTTATTGATAAAGCCTGGGTGCAGGAGCTACTGCCACTACATGAACCCTGCTAGTCTATTTCTCACTTAGTGTTTAAATCACATCACTGACAGTCCACAGGCTCTTCCCTCACCGTCTCCAGCAATAAAACAAGCTTGAATCAGTGAGCACATCAGATCACATGTGTATCTAATCCTATCACGTACTATACGGCTTGTTGTGCCTGATACACAGCCTTTTGTGTGCAATACTGCCTGCTGAGCTGTGTATCTAATCCCATCTTGTACTATTTTGTCTTTGTGGTGTGTATCTAATCCCATCTTGTATCATACTGCCTGGTGTGTATCTAAGCTTATCATGTCAGATACTGTCCGCTGTGCCTCTGTATCTAAATCATCTGCAATACTTTCTACTGTTCCTGTATCAAAGAATCTCATGTGTGATCCTGTGTGCTGAGCTGTGTATCTAATCCTATCTTGTACTATACTGCCTGCTGAGCTGTGTATCTAATCCTATCTTGTACTATACTGCCTGCTGAGCTGTGTATCTAATCCTATCTTGTACTATACTGCCTGCTGAGTTGTGTATCTAATCCTATCTTGTACTATACTGCCTGCTGAGTTGTGTATCTAATCCTATCTTGTATGATCCTGCCTGCTGAGCTGTGTACCTAATCTTATCTTGTATGATCCTGCCTGCTGAGCTGTGTACCTAATCTTATCTTCTATTATACTGCCTGCTGAAGTGTGTATATAAATCCTCATGCACACGACCGCATCTGTTTTGCGGATCTGCTAAGTAAGGATACCATCCATGTGCGATCCGCATTTTTTTTGCGGACCCAGGGAGGGGACATTTACTAAGCATGTTGCGCCAGAATTATGCGTAAAATGCGCCAAAAAGAATGGCGCTTTAATTTGTACCAAATTTATCAACTGTTTTCTCCACAATTTTGACCATGCATCACGTCAGAAATAAGTTATAAAAGTGGGCGGGGCTATCAAATTGGCGTATATTATGCCAATGGCTCAAATTGTTGCAGACAATGAAGTCAGCTTATGTGGTAATGGTTAGTGTAAAAAGTCGCATTTATGGAATAAAGATGCTACTTTTTGGCAAAAAGTGGCATTTATGAAAAGAAAAAAAGAACCCGTTGTGGGAACAAGTGATAGGTGAGTATTAAAACAGGATGTATTTATTTTTATCTAAGGCTACTTTCACACTAGCGTTGTAGCGTATTTTCCGGTATTGAGATCCGTCATAGGGTCTCAATACTGGAAAAAAAGGCTTACGTTTTGTCCCCATTTATTGTCAATGGGGACAAAACGTAACTGGACAGAACAGAATGCTACAGAATGCATTCCGTTCTCATACCGGAGAGCAAACTGCAGTAAGCTGTAATTTGCTTTCTGTCCTGGGATGAGGAGCAAGACAGATCCGGCATGACCCACAATGCAAGTCAATTGGGATGGATCTGTTTTCTCTGACACAATCTGACACAACAGAAAACGGATCCGTCCCCCATTGACTTTCAATGGAGTTAATGATGGATCCATCTTGGCAATGTTAAAGATAATACAACCGGATCTGTTCATAACGGATACAAATGGTTGTATTATCAGTAACGGAAGCGTTTTTGCTGAAACCTGCCGGATCAGGCAAAAACGTTTGTGTGAATGTAGCCTTATATAAATGAGCTAAACAACAGGATTTTGTCAGTAAATTTACATTCACCAAAAACAAAACAATGACAAAAACGAGTCGCAAATATAGATAAAAGTCGCAATTTACCACGGGAAATGTCGCAAATATGCTTCAAAAGTTGCAAATATGTTTTAAAAGTCGCAAGTGTGGTCTGGACAGGGGTGGCTGAAATGGCGCCTTTCAGTTTTAAAAAGTATCATTTTAATGCTATCGGTGTTAAAATGTCGCAAATCAAGAGAAATAGGTTTATATTTTAAAAATTCACAAGCGGTGTGCGCATTGTGAAACAAATCACCACTTTTGATTTGTAACGTTAGGATGTTTTTGGCGCAAATGACGCATTACTGATAAATGACCCCCACTGACGTCTATGGGTTTGAGTTCTGTATTTTGAGGACCAGAATAAGAGATGTTTTCTGGAACTGACATATGGATGTGGAAAGCACATGGGCGTCATCTGCGTGCTTTCCACATCTGTATGTCAGTTCTGAAAAACATAGAAAGCGCCTATTCTGGTCTTAAAAATGCAGAACTCAAACCCACAGAAGTCGATGGCTCAACAAAAAAAATGTGGGTCGCACACAGACAATATACTTATGTAGTAGATGTGCATCTTGCAGAATGCAAAACGGATACGGTCGTGTGCATGAGGTCTAGTCCTGTCTGCTGAAGGGTTTATCTTGGCCTATCACGTATGATACGACCCTGAACAGCCAGGAAATACATTCCATACGCAGGACACAACTCCCAGGCCAACCGCACTCTTCTGACCAGAACTGACTACATCATAGTAATATATAATGTTTAGTAATATATGTATGATGCAGCCAGTCTCTATCTGATCTGGGGGTACATGATGAGGTGAGTGCACGAAAACTGCCCTGCAGTAAGATAGAGACTGGTTGTCTCATAAATTACTATCATACAGTCAGTATGGGTCAGGGGAGCCATGGTCGGTCTGGAAAATGTGACTAACATATGGACTGTGATTCCTGAGCTGATCACAGTCGTTTGCATGAGTTCTACTCATACTGAGACCCCACAACAGTGACCTCCACAATGCCCCCATAACAGTGACCTCCACAATGCCCCCATAACAGTGACCTCCACAATGCCCCCATAACAGTGACATCCACATCATCCCCATGACAGTGACCTCCACAGTGCCCCCATAAAAGTGACATCCACAGCGTCCCCATAACAGTGACATCCACAGTGGTCTCCATAACAGTAACATCCACGGCGCCCCCATAACAGTGACATCCACAGCATCGGCATAACAATTCCACCACAGTGTCTGTATAATAGTACCATCCACAGTGTACCCATAACAGTACCATCCACAGTGTCTCCTATGCCATCCAGTGCCCCTAGTACCATCCACAGTGCCTCTATTGCCATCAACCGTGTCCCCATTACCATCTACAGTGCCTCCATTGCCATCCACAGAGCCTCCATTGCCATCCACAGAGCCTCCATTGCCATCCACAGTGTCCCCATATGCCATCCACAGAGCCTCCATTGCCATCCACAGAGCCTCCATTGCCATCCACAGTGTCCCCATATGCCATCCACAGTGCCCCCAGCGACGTGCACAGCACTGCAATCAGCCTCTGTGGCTGATCGCTATGCTGTGACCCACACACAGCACTTACACTGCACTGTGCATGAATCAGTGAAGGCTTGACATGGAAGCCATGAAGAGGACTGTGGTAACCCCTGCGCTGCGGAGGGTAAGTATTATTTAAATAACCTTTCCTCACAGGTGATTTTAATGGGCAAAATATAACTAGGGGTCGGAGGACCTCTTTAAGGCCCCTTTACACCGGCCTATTTTGCAGGCGATTGTCAGGAAGGAAGCGTTTCTTCATGACAATTACCTGCTCGTCAGTAAAGGAAACTGCTGCATTTACATGCAGCGATCTCCTCCACAGTATGACGACAAGTGATTGCTAATGCCATCGCTCGTCCCCATAGATACTCGTTGTTTGCTGGCAGCAGAGACTGTTTACACAGCACAATCGGCTGCTGACAAACAACGATTTAGGTGCCTACACAAACAATCCAGTTACCCGATTAACGAGCATTTTGATCGTTCATTGGGTAATTGGCGGCACTTTTACACTGCCAGAAAATCTCTAATAAGAGTTCCGATAAACACTGGTTAGCGGCTTGTGCAAAGGGCCCTTTAGACATCATTATCACTGCAGCCAATCTCTGGCCTAAGCACTGATTCTTGAATGTACACACACGTCCACTCAGGTAGGTGTATGGCTGCGGCAGTCACATGAATGACATACGACACATCATCACTGCAGGTGCTGGAAAAGTGGTGGATATAATGGGTGAGTATAGATTATTTCTTTATTTTAGAACAATTTTGGCTGTAAGGAAAGTTTCTTACAATCCCAGACAACCCCTTTAACTGGGTGTACTCACTATTTGGACTTTATGGTTAAAGGGGTTGTAAAGGATTACATAACATAAGGGGACAATGCTCATTTCTTTTAGTCAATCACTGACACTTTTTTTTTAGAGAAGGTGTTCTAGTATCAGATTATTTTAAGTTGGTTCTGGTGGATGAATAACTTTCTTATAGACATGAAGCATAAGCAATGAATGAATATTTACTACCTAAATATTAGGCTGAATGTAAGCTGGGAACCATAGGTTGAGGACCACTGCCCTAAAGAGATTTAGAAATCACACCTGAGGATATTGTGTAGCATGCCCCCAATCATATTACTTCCCAGCGTGGTCGTATAGTTATACATATCTCAGGATTTTTCAGCTTACTTTCTGTCTGCGACTCGTCGTTCTGTTCTGCTGTCAGGGCATAGGTTTGAAGGAAATCTGCAAAAGCGCCATTCTTTTCCAAAAGTTCAGTATAAGTGCCAACTTCAGAGATCCTGCCGTCAGACATCACTATGATCATGTCCACAAGTGGAAGGAAACTTACTCCATGAGTGACAAGGACGCGCGTCTGAAATGCAAACATTTAGCAGCTGATATATATCCATGAAACAGACGGCACTGGACATAACCTCAATGTAGTCTAGAAATTATAGATATAGGTCATCAATATAAAGTATTGGAGGAGGGAGTTCAGTAATGAAAGATCAGGCACAGGTCTTGCTCCAAATCCAGACGAGAAGCCTGTGCCAGGGTTTTATACCTTTGAAGCATACAATGTGTTGAAAATAGACAAGAAAAATCTATTATAAGTGATGCCATATGGTGGATACGTATGTCTTTAAAGGGGCTCAATAGGAATAGAAAAAATATATGTTGTAAGGAGGTGATGAGCTATGTACTACACTGCCCTGTATATGGAGGATGTATATAAGGAGACTAAGAGCTATATATTATACTGCCCTGTATATGGAGGATGTATATAAGGAGGTAATGAGCTATGTATTATACTGCCCTGTATATGGAGGATGTATATAGGGAGGTAATGAGCTATGTACTACACTGCCCTGTATATGGAGGATGTATATAGGGAGGTAATGAGCTATGTACTACACTGCCCTGTATATGGAGGATGTATATAGGGAGGTAATGAGCTATGTACTACACTACCCTGTATATGGAGGATGTATATAGGGAGGTAATGAGCTATGTATTATACTGCCCTGTATATGGAGGATGTATATAGGGAGGTAATGAGCTATGTACTACACTGCCCTGTATATGGAGGATGTATATAAGGAGGTAATGAGCTATGTATTATACTGCCCTGTATATGGAGGATGTATATAAGGAGGTAATGAGCTATGTACTACACTGCCCTGTATATGGAGGATGTATATAGGGAGGTAATGAGCTATGTACTACACTGCCCTGTATATGGAGGATGTATATAAGGAGGTAATAAGCTGTTTATTATACTGCCCTGTATATGGAGGATGTATATAAGGAGGTAATGAGCTATGTATTATACTGCCCTGTATATGGAGGGTGTATGTAAGGAGGTGATGAGCTATGTATTATACTGCCCTGTATATGGAGGATGTATATAAGGGGGTGATGAGCTATGTATTATACTGCCCTGTATATGGAGGATGTATATAAGGAGGTGATGAGCTATGTATTATACTGCCCTGTATATGGAGGATGTATATAAGGAGGTGATGAGCTATGTATTATACTGCCCTGTATATGGAGGGTGTATGTAAGGAGGTGATGAGCTATGTATTATACTGCCCTGTATATGGAGGATGTATATAAGGGGGTGATGAGCTATGTATTATACTGCCCTGTATATGGAGGATGTATATAGGGAGGTAATGAGCTATGTATTATACTGCCCTGTATATGGAGGATGTATGTAAGGAGACTATGAGCTATGTATTATACTGCCCTGTACATGGAATCCATAAACATGGCAGTATAATAAATAGGTCACCATTGCCGCCAAAATCGCTGTGTAGCCATTTTATGTTTGTTGGCTGGTGAGGATTGTGTGCCAGGGCTGCTTTTAAGTCCCATTCCGGCCCCTCTTAGTGTATGAGTTGTTATTTCTGAACTAAAACCTCTGTATTCAGGCTAATTTGCCATGTTGCCACTTTGCGATAAATAAGTGGGTTTTGGGTTGCCGTTTGAACACTTGTGGGATCATTCATCAAACTGGTGTAAAGTAGAACTGGCTTAGTTGCCCATAGCAACCAATCAGATTCCACCTTTCATTTTCCAAAGGAGCTGTCAAAACTGAAAGGTGGAATATGGTTGCTATGGGCAACTAAGTTATTTCTGCTTTACACCAGTTTGATAAATGACCCCCTTGGTCTCTAAATGGTTCGCCAACACTTCTCTAGGATGAATCATTTTCCATTCTGATCCTATGTAGAGGACGATGGGGAGGGTGCGGGGGGAGGAGCTGCAAACGACAGCAAGGAACAGGATCACAACCTATTAATGTCATCTCTTCTTCTGTTCAAACATTCAGTGAATCCCGGGGTGTGATACAGGGACATTTGTTCATGTTATAACCCCCTTTTCTAAATAAAGAGACTATGGTGGAGATTTATCAACACTGGTATTAAAGGGGTTCTCCAGGAATTAAGAAAATGAAAATCCATAAATATTACTATATATATATATATATATATATATATATATATATATATATATATTCCCACAGACATTTCTTTAGTTATAATGGCTTGTTTTGTCTAGGGAGCAAAGATTAGGAGAAACAAAATGGCCGCCGTCCTATTAGTACACACAAAACCTGTCCTAATCACACAACAGGACACAGCACTGAGAGAAAGAGCTGCCTCATGCTCCTCTCTGCTCTACTTGTCAGGGATTATGATCCTGAATACAGTTTAATATGAGCTTCAACTGAATCTCTGTAGGAATGGAGTTTATGAGGAGACATGAAGTACAGAGAAGATGGACAGGACAGACTGTGGTAATGGAGACTGCATACAAGAGCTGCTGCTCATTATCCACATCTGCTCATAAACTCCATTCCTACAAAGATTCGCTAAAGTTCTTATCAGCTGTGTTCAGGATCTTAATCCCGAACAAGTAGAGAGGAGGATGAAGCAGCATTTTACCTCAGTATTGTGAAGTAACTTGACCTCCTGTGTGAGTAGGACAGGTTTTCTGTGGACTAGTAAGATGGCGGCCATTTTATTTCCCCCAATGATTGCTCCCTACACAAATGAGCCATTTTAACTAATGAAAGGTATTTGGGAATATATTTATAATGAAGTAATATTTAAGTATTTTCATTTTCTGAATTCACGGAGAACCCCTTTAAGAAAACTGGCTTAGTTGCCCATAGCAACCAATCAGATTCCACCTTTCATTTTCTAAAGGAGCTGTGAAAAATGAAAGGAGGAATCTCATTGGTTCCTATGGGTAACTAAGCCAGTTCTGCTTTATACCTGTTTGATAAATCTCCCCCTATGTGGTCTTTGGCAGTTGTGCATCTTATCATCCCTGTCGCTAGTCAGGACCTTTGTATCCCTCTCTGACTCTGTACACATTCAACTTCTACATTTAGAAGGTGGGATGAAAGGCTCTGCTTCAGTCAGACTTTTAGCCACAAATTTAGATCCTTATACATCTGTTACAAAGCATTATTGTTTGATGCAAAATTACATGAAGGTGCTCATGAGTGAAAAGGGCCGGGTGGCACTGTCTTAATGTGCAATGCAAAACCTTTTCAGTACTAAACGTGAACAACTGGTAGAACTTACTTTTCCTTTAAGTAAACCATTGGGTCCAATGACATGTTCAAATAAATGCTGTCCCACATGGGCATCAACTGCAGATAGAGGATCATCCAGCAAATAGAGATCACAATTCCTGTATACTGCTCGGGCAATGCTGACTCGTTGCTTCTGTCCTCCAGACAAGTTTATTCCCTTTAAACAGATAATTCACACAAAGAATCACATTTGGAGTTTTATAACAGAAATCATGAACGTGTGCACAAATAATCTAAAATCTAGGGTGTTTATATATATATATATATATAGCTAGACAGATAGATAGCTAGATAGATAGCTAGATAGATAGATATAGATATATACATATATACCGTCGTATTTTTTGCCCCATAAGACACATTTTTCGGCCCAAAAGTGGGCGAAAAATGCCCCTGCACTTATGGGGACGAATGCTAATGAGCGCTTCCATTATCGCTCTGTGCTCACCACTTCCGGGTCCTCGGCTGTCGGCTCTGCAGGGCTGTGCACAGCGTGAGAGTGCGCTCTGTGACCTCACGCTGTGCGCTCCATTTCACAGCACAGCCGACAGCAGGAGGAAGGCAGAGCGCGGGCGGTGACAAGCCGCGGCATCCAGGAGCAGGACAGGTAAGTGGTTTATTTATTTTATATGCTCTGCGGCTGGGGGCTAAACTGAGAGTCATGGGGGCTGACCTGAGAGGCAATGGGGGCTGATGAGAGGCAATGGGGGCTGATGAGAGGCACAGGGGGCTTATGAGAGGCAATGGGGGCTGATGAGAGGCATATGGGGCTCTTATCTGAGGTCTGATTAGCGGTCATTCACATTGGGGTCTGAGCTGAGGTCTGATTGAGGGTCTTGTTAACACTGGGGGTCTGATTGGGGCTGTCAGCTCTGAGGGCTAATGAAAAATATTTTTTTCTTATTGTCCTCCTCTAAAACCTAGGTGCGTCTTATGGGCCGGTGCATCTTATAGGGCAAAAAATACGGTATATGACCTTACATACTTGAATGTATCTAATGGATACTCACTTTTTCACCAATTTCCGTGTCCTCTCCCCCAGAAAGAATCTTTAGGTCAGGTAGTAGTGCACAAGCCTGAATTACATTATCATACCAGTCTTTTTCTAATGCTCTTCCAAAAAGCACATTCTCTCTAAACGTGGCATTTGCGATCCAGGTTTGCTGTGGGACATAAGCTATGGAGCCCTGAAAAATAAAGATTAAGATCATAATAATGAACTCACACAAAAGTCCTTACAATTCAGCCATTTCAATTGTCGTTTACCGGCTATAACTTTATTATCTGTAGGGCTATAGATGTGATTTTTGTGGCAACCCCAGGAAATCAGCCCTGCTCCAGTTCACGTCTGGTTTTGACCCAACACTGGGAAGATCTGACCCATACAATGATTTCTTATTTAATTCTAGAAAAGAAAGAAGATATCATACTACCTTAAGAGCGACTTTCCCCTCCACTTTCTCCATTTCTCCAAGTAGTGCAGAAAGAAGGGAGGATTTTCCACAACCGACCTGGCCGACAACAGCCACCAAGGAGCCTTTCTGGATGGAGAGATTAATGCTGCAACACAGAACATCTAGTAAAAAAATAGTTTCATCTATCTTGCACTAAGGGCTCATGCACACGAACGTATGCGTTCAGTGCCCGTGTTGTGGAACGCAATTTGCGGTCCACATTACACGGACACTGACAGCCGCATCCAACGGTCCGCATCGCAAAAAAGTAGTGCATGCGCTACTGTATCTGTAGGATACGTCAGAGATAGATGGAATACCCCTTTATATACACAGAGTGAAACCTAAGTGATAATAATTAGATAACATCTATTAAAGGCCAAACATATCCATCAGTCTTACCTTCTAAGGCATGGATCATCTGTCCTGCACCAGGTAAATGTGCCATTGCTTACAACAATGTCATTCCCTTAAAAAGAAATGTGATTTTTAGCTTAAAGGGGTTCTCCAGGAAATAAGAAAATGAAAATACTTAAATATCACTTTTTTATAAATATATTCCCAAATACTGTTCATTAGTTATAATGTCTCATTTTGTCTGGGGAGCAATCATTAGGAGAAATAAAATGGCTGCCGTCCTATTAGTACATACAAAACCTGTCCTAATCACACAGCAGGACAAGTTACATCACATCACTGAGCTAAAGAGCTGCCTCATCCTCCTCTCTGCTCTGCTTGTCACGGATTATGATCCCGAATTCAGCTGATAAGATCTTCAGCTGAATCTCTGTAGGAATGGAGTTCATGAGGAGACATGAAGTACAGACAGGACAGACTGTGGTAATGGAGACTGTATACAAGTACTGCTACTCATTACCACCCCCTACCTCCTCTTTGTATTTCATGCCTCCTCATGGACTCCATTCTTACAGAAATTCAGCTGAAGATCTTATCATCTGTATTCAGGATCATAATCCCTGACAAGCAGAGCAGAGAGGAGGACGAGGCATCTCTTTACCTCAGTATTAAGTAACTTGTCCTCCTGTGTGATTAGGACAGGATTGTGTGCACTAATAGGACAGCAGCCATTTTATTTCTCCTGATGATTGCTCCCAAGACAAAACTAACTATTATAACTAATGAAAGGTATTTGGAAATATAATTATAAAAAAAAGTAATATTTAAGCATTTTCATTTTCTTCATTCACAAAGAACCCCTTTAAAAATTCTTCCTTTTTAAAACTATAATCTTTTCACAATATAAACACTTCTCATCCATCCTCTGACAACCTGCTATTACACATCTGCTGTAGATTATATTGCGTAGTGTAAGATAACATTAAAGGGAGTCTGTCACCTCATTTTCACCAATATAGCTAACAGCACTGCGCCACAGACGATTGCACACACATCCCAGACATACCTGTGTGCACTGTGTGTCTGTATTACATGTCACATCCCAGACATACCTGTGTGCACTTTGTGTCTGTATTCCTTGTTCAGAAAAAGCACTTTTATTCTGCAGGAAAACAGCTCCCAAGTGCCCAGCTCTGCTGCTGCTGCAAACCAGACTGAAGAGGGGAGGGCTGCTTTAGCTGTTCAAAATCACAGCATTATATCCATTATATCAGAAGATATAGCTGTTAGAAATCGAATCGGGAGAGAAAGCTGTTTTTAGTTTCACTTTCAGCCGGGCACTTGGGAGCTGTTTTCCTGCAGAATAAAAGTGCTTTTTCTGGACATGTAATACAGACACACAGTGCACACAGGTATGTCTGGGATGTGTATGCAATCTTCTGTGGGGCACTGCTGTTAGTTATATAGGTGAAAATGAGGTGACAGACTCTCTTTAAGTAATATATGTAAATGATGTATAATAGATAGGTTCAGGATGATACAGGTTAGAATTCAATTTTACAGTAAGTCTAGACGCTTTTGACCGGTCACGTACTGCTAGTAGAGTCTAATGTCTCCACATTGCTGGGTTCCAGTTCCTCTTCTGAGAAAAATTTTGCCAAGCGTCTCAGAGATACGGCTGACTAAAAAACAGAAGAGACCAAAGTAAGGACAAACCTCAGTTTTTGGGCATACACTCTGCTAACGTGTTACATACCTGTACGGTCAAAGTAATGGCCATTGGGAACATACGAAGTGGGATCCTGAGAATATTAAGTAACATGATGGTGACAAAAGCTTTTTGAGCATCCAGAATGTTTTTCTCATCAAGTGCTAAGAAAACACCGAACATGCTGAGGGAAACCTGGTCATCCAATCACAAAATGGAAAAATAGTCAAGAAGTTAGTAATTCTGCAATCAACACAAGTTTTAAGAACTCACAATATATCAAGATTGTTAAACATTACAGGTGGGGTTTCATGCCTCCACTGTATAAGATTACATTTTTTGAGCCTCGAAACGCGAAGAACATGCACAGTTTGCACCAGATTTGTCTATGACATAAAATTACAGTACTTGTAAATCCACAGGGTACATCCACAAGAGGCAGAAAATCTGCAGCAAAAAAAATGCATGAATCTCATGCCTTTTTTCCACGGAAATGGTTGTGGATTTCACCGCCTCCATTGCAAAGGTTGAAATATGCAGTGGAGATCAGCAGCATAGATAACATGCTGCATTATTGAAATTCGTACCGTAGGTCGCTGTATCCTTCAGATTTTTTTTAGTCAGCACGTGGATGAGATTTCATAAAATATCATCCGCTTTGCTGGTACTGTAAAATGCTGGAGATCACATGTGATCCCACCATTACGGTACAGTTTCAAGGGGCGGGTTTTCTGCACACTACAAAGTAAAATGTGCAAGTGTTACATGTGAATTTGGTGTAGATTTGCCACAGATTTTTGGTGGGGGTGCCGGGTGTAAGGTTTTTACCATTTAGATACTGATGACATATCCTGAGGCCAACATTCACACATATCCAGAAGGGATCTTGTAAAAAGTGAAAAATTGAACCACAAAGTATATGAACCTTTTTACTTGTACTCTACGAAGATTACAAATGGGGACCTTACTGATGTTTGGTACATGACCCACAGAGTTTACAGTGCATGTTCCAGGACAGTAATAACTGTTTTTCATCTACTTTTTGTGCAGACAGTCGACTTTGGGCATCTATCAGAGAGCACTGATGATCCAGCATAAGCGAGTCAATAATAATTCTGTACAAAGCACAGATTTGTGCAGCACTGCTTCTAGTGCATGGCCTGACAGCAACTTGTACAGCTGTAAGAGGCATCTCCTTAAAGGCTAATGTACACCTTTTGAAGCATTTTTTGTTTATGATTGCATTTCACCCATTTTTGGCTAAAAATCATATTTTCAATTGGCTTTTTATTAAAAATATTGAGCTGTTCTGTCACACTGGGTATACTGTTTTTCTAACTCTGTGACTGGTACTTTCACTTTGTGCCATTCATCTAATAACCCTCATCTCTAAGCTACTAAGAGGTCATAAACATTCAGTAAAGATAAGGAATGAGCTTAGATGAGTGTTTATAATGTGAATGAGGAGAGATAAGGAGTCCGTCGGAAAAGACAAAAAATCCACAGGCTGCTACTACAGCATCTCAGCTCTGTATACAAAAAAGGATTCCATATTTTTAATACAATGCAATAATAATAATAAAAAAAATTCCAAAGGTATACATAGCCTTTACGTCTGAGTAATATCCTGCATGTCCAGTAATACTTATGAGGTTCATCTATCAAAAACATATTTACCCTAGAAGTCTGATTACTTTAATATATCATTATGTCCTAAGTAAGGGAGACAGACTGATACGTGACATAAGAAACCATAAACTAGTTCATGAACTCTGTCCTCATGATACTCACCCAAAAAGGGGAAGCCACAAACAGAGCGAGTGCTCCGGAAATCAACAGTGCAATCTTTTTTACTGCTTTTAGCTCCATCAGCCTAAAGCTTTCAACTTTCTTTATGAAAGCATTCTCCCAGGCGTAGAGCTTCAGCACCTTTATACCTTGCAGAATCTCAGAGATGAGCTTTATACGACCATCCTTCTGCTTCATCTGCTCCTCCTGTGGGAAAAGTAATAAGGCTTCATAAATACACAAATCAGCAATTGTTCATTGTTTTTCTACCTGGATTCATTTTTATAAATGTGTGCAAAAGACATTTACCAATTTATCCTTATTATACAATGATGATGCTTTTCAGTTTGAAACATTTATAACATAACTTTACCCACAGCTGATTTTTGTTTGGTAAAAGTATAATGTATAATGTATAATAATGAGTCTTCCATGTATAATGGTGGGAGTTTTGTTTCCCCCACTTTTATTGTATCAAAATTAACTTTCTTGGTCCAGAAATTTAAGATTGAAGTGCTTTGTCTTAGACTACTTTCACATATGCGGTTTTGCCTGATCCGGCAGGGATCACCAAAAACACTTCCGTTATTGATAATACAACCGGCTGCATCCATTATGAACGGATCCGGTTGTATTATCTTTAAAACAGCAATGACGGAATCGGCATTAAAACCATTGTAAGTCATTGGGTGACGGATCCGTTTCCTATTGTATCCGAGAAAACATCTTTTGTGGACAAAAATAGGCATTGTTATAATTGGTCCGCAAAAAAAAGGATGCAACACGGACCGTATTTTTGCTGATCTGCATTTTGTGCACCGAAAAATTTGATTTGAAAAGTGTACCCATCTGAGTCAATATGGCATTGCTGCAATACTTCACCCAGACCATGGACAAGAGCAGTACTGTAGAAAAAATAACGAACGTGTGTTGGCAGGGCCAGTATTTCGGGCTGCAAACAGGCACGGGCAACGGCTGTTTGTGTGCCACATCACGGATGCGGACCCATCCACTTGAATCCGTCCACAATCCAGAAGGACGGAACGCTTCCGTGGGTTTTCTGTCTGTGCCTCCGCACCGCAAAAAATAGAATCAAGTTGAATGGGCGGCACACGTTCGTGTGCATAAGCCCTTGGTATAATAAACTGGCTGAAAATAATTATGGGTTATAGTCCCAATAGAATTACAATGGACTCATAATACCACACAAGCAAATAATTTTTAAAATATGACATTTGTAGCTGAAAAATATATGGAATAGGTCCTGTTAATTTATTTGATTTGGTGTATTGCAACACTGAGGTTCTGGGCATCCCTATGGGACATGTACGCAAGGACTCTTCCTGGAATTTTGGATTGTGAGCTCCCATGAAGATAGGAGGCAATGCAAGTCAATGCCTTCTCTGTGGAGTGCTGCTGAACATGTTGGTGATATACAAATATGACGGGCAACAGAGAAGGGCCCTGTTAATGTCAGCGAGCATAGCGTGCACCGCATATAAACATCAAGAGAGTCTCACTCTGTAAATCCTGGGAAGCTCCCGCTGACGTGTTTCACTAAGATACAAATACTTTCCCACCCGCTGCAGCCTTTTTATCTTATAAAGACAGGAAACCCTGAAGGCCAGTTTCTGTCAGTATTTTCTATGAATAGGAGTTGGACAAAAACATAGACAAGGTTCAGATCTTCCCATTGTATTTCTTTCTGTAGGTCCAAATCCAAGTTTTGGCTAACAAACACTAAAGAATACTGACCAAAGAACTGCCATGTGTTCGTTCATTCACCTGCTTATAAGTAAAAAAACAAACAAACAATTCAATGGAAAGGAAAATACTTAATTTAATTGACTCCTATACAGAGGATACATAGCAGGATGGCTGCACAAATGGAAAAAAAAGTTGGTTGTTAGCTATTGATAGACAATTTCTAAAAACATGAGAAAACAGCTCAGGTTTACCTGTAGTTTTTTGATGATTACTGCAAATACAGTCATAAACGGAAGGTTTAAAATAAATACTGCGACTCCTACAAATACAGCGACACCGAGCGTCTGAAAAGAAGACGTTAACAATCAGAGAAAATGATTAAAAACATCACAAATGTAATTTTATATATAGAGTTTGGGTCTTTTCACGTGGGCAGAATTGAGGTGAAAAGCCATACGTACGATCATTTAGAATAATGGGACAAACCCTTTAAAGATATCATTAATCACTATTTTATGGAAAACATCAGGACTTAAGTCAGTAAAGGGCGTGGATCCAACATTGCATTGTTCGGAATTCTTTCTTTATCAAGCTAAAAGGTAGGCACACACATCCAGACAAATATACCTAACCCTTGTGTATTTGTCTTAAACTGATTATTACTTCTTCTTGGAGTGAAGTAGCAGAAAACTTCCTGAGCTCATTATCTGTTAATTCATATTGTTATGAACTATGGTCTGATTCTCCACTATTCAGTCACATCAGCAGCCTCTAGTAAAAACATTAACAACACTGGAATATTAGGAGCAAAGGGCAACCAGTTCTACTGCTTTCCGATTCTGGCTGGGACACCATCATGCTCCACTGTGCTGCACTCCGAAATCTGATGTATTTATAGGCTTCTCTTACCTGCTTTTTCTGGCAGCATACAGCAATAATTTTCCATTCATCTAACCATTTGTAGTATTTTATGTCTTCAGAGGTATACACAGATTTCATAGGACTGCATAACAAAACTTAATATAGGACCCCACCAGTTATTGATCACTGTAGGAGCTCTGAGAGGTTGTCCAGCGCTGTGATATTAATGACCTATCCTTAGGTTCAACTCCCAGGACCAAGGGTGGACTGGGAACTTAAAGTGGCCCTGGAACAAATACTAAAAGTGGCCGTTTATAGTCGGGTCTAAAGGCAGGGCCAGCAATACCATATTGTGGTACATTATACCACCCCAACACAGCCAAATACCACTGTCCATTACAAAATACTGCCAGCAGCACAAAATACATCCCCAAAAACATCCACTGGCCGGCCGTGGGGAGGGCTCAGGCGGCCCCCTGGGCATCGGCCCACCAGGAAATTTCCCTGTAAGGTCTGTGGCCAATCCGCCCCTGCTCAGGACCCTGGGTGATCAGCTGTGCGACCACTGCACCCTCGTCAGTTTTAACTGCACGCCATCTCTTTTTTGTATCGGCAGTGCAGTGTAAGTACAATTACTCATCCTGTCCGAGTGAATGGGACGAGCAGCTGAAATTACACTGCTCCGCCGATTCAAGCTAAACAGCATGCAGTTAAATAGTGAAGAGGATGCAGTGTTTGTACAAGCGCCGTGGCCCATTTAAACAGCTGATCGGTGGGAGTACCGAAAGTCAGCCCCCCATCGTTCTGATAGTGATCACCTAATCTGAGAACAGGTCATCAATATCGTAGCACTGTACAAACTGTTAAATACAAATCATGTTAATGAATCTCCTATTCCAACACATTTCTAAGTAGAAAAGTGGAGGATTGCTTAATAAAAAATAAAAAACATGGCTCCACCGCACCCATTTTACCCAACTTCTATGTTGGAAAAAGTGAAATAAATGCTTTAAAAATATAACACTGATTCTGAACACCATGTTTCTCAATGCATTTAAACTACACAACTAGCATAAATACATTGATAACAAACAGCATGAAGAAACTGGCAGCCACCACTAGAGGGAGCTCTGTGCATATGAATTTTTACACTTACTACAGAACACAATGGAAGCGGTACAAGAAATCTCTTTACACTGTGCACTCCTTCTGGTGGCTGAAGGAAATGGTGACTCTATGTCAGGAAGACCCTAAGCACAGGTAATTTGCTTCCAGGGTGAGTACATCACTGTCTTGAATTCCTGGCACAGGCTTTGAGCAACTAGCAGTAATTGATTCCACCAAACCATGGATAAGTAATGTAATGAGAAAATATCCAGGCTACTGAATTATGCACAGACCGGTTATGGCCCACATGTTATCCTCGCCAAGTAGGCCAGGAGATTGTCCTCATAGTTATATAGTGACCTGGCAAGTAATGATGGGAATATGTCTCATTAGTGTGCATATTAGACAAAACTCACCTGCCACAGGAAATACATAGCAAAAAGTATTGTAATTGGTGCCGACCAGACATAGTTAAAGCAAGTGGCCAAGTCCATGAGCTTCTGCACATCTGTGGAGATCAGGTTCACAATTTCACCAGCCGAGGAATTCTTTCGTCCAGCATTGGAAATGACTAAGGCCTTTACAATAAGTAACAGATAATATTATTGTAAAGGGAGAAATAATTAAAGGGGCACTAGTATACTGATGACTTATCCTCAGAATAGGTTATCACTATCAGACTGGCGGGGGTCTCACACAGCTGTTTGGCACCCCTCTGAGCGCTGCGGCCTCTTTACTTTTTAACCAACTTGTAGCTGCAGTGCACTGTAATTACAGCTTCTCTTCACACTGAGGTGAGCAGTTGTAATTGAACTGCACTGCAGCTAGATGGCATGCAGTTAAACAACTTGCACGAAAACTGCAGTCAATTCAAACAGCGGATCGGAAGTGAGTCTGACCCCCGCCAATCTGGCATTGATAACCTATCCTGAGGAAAGGTCATCAATATACAAGCACTGCACAATCCCTTTAAACAAATAACAGGTTGAAGCAGTCAACAACAGGGGTGTTTTTTATTTCGCCATGTCGTTAACAAATTTTCTGAATATGTGCCCCCAGAAAAATTTGCATAGTTGCCATAAATTATCGTACTATATGGCAAAACTTGCTCTGTAAGGGTTCATCGGCTGGGAGTCATTTATGGCATACCAAATCAGTAAGTCGATAATTTCATGCACTGGGTAAACATTTTTACTGTAATGCATTATACAAATTATTTTTTGTCATTTTCTGCCTCAGAATCAAGTTTACAGAGAACCTGTCACCAAAAAACGCAGTGCAATCTGCAGGCGGCATGTTATAGAGCGGGAGGAGCTGAGCAGATTGAAATATATATTTTTGTAGGAAAAGATTCAGCAAAACCTGTAATTTATACACTATTCATGATATAGGGTGTTCAGGTTCATTTATTTTTTATTTTTTTTATTGGTTTCCGTGATAGTCCTGCAGCGGTGGCCGTGCTTGCGCAGATGCTCCTGCTCGATCTCCAATGAGCTTGGCAGGGTTCTTTGGAGAGCATGCGCAGTATTTCCTGGACCACCCACTTGACTCAATAAAGTGAATAGGACAGGCCATGCAAGATTGCCAGACAGAAGTCCTATTCGGCTGCCACAAGGAAAGCTTAGGATTAAATTTATTTCTAAGAATGCAGTATGTCTGAAGACCAAAGTGGCCTAGCAACCCTCCAGAAGTTGGGCTGCAACTGTATACAACGATGACATGGAACGCTTGTCACAACACAGGAGACAGCAGACACTTTAGCTATATCTACAGGAATAATCATGGTCAATACAGAGTGTTTTGAATGCCAACAACTTCCCACAACCACAGTTTCTGCAGCCACAATCAGTAGAGAAGGAGGCACCACATGCAACTTTGGAGAAGGCTGTCCAGTATACCAACGTTGCTTCACTTCTAGCTGTCTACCATCTAAAAGGCACTGAGAAGACTACACCACCAGCACTGCTATACCTTCAGCTAACTAGCATTGACCTACCCAGCAATGCAGCTTGTGAGTTCCTTCCACCTCAGGCCGTAGTCAGTGCTTTTTCAGTGCTACTCAGTGAAGGTGAAGTATCTTTGGTACCTTGGGCAGCCTTCTTCCCTAGCTGCATAAGATGTCTCCTGCTCTATTGTTTGTGGCAGCAGAAACAGTAGTTATGTTAAAGTGGTTCTCCACTATTTTTATATTGATAACCTATCATCAGGATAGGTCATCAATATCAGATTGGCAAGGATCCGACACCCTCACCGATCAGCTGCTTGAAGAGAAGGAAACGCTTTTACGAGCGCTGCCTTTTCTTCTCTGTTTACCTGCTCACCATTGCAACTGCAGCAGTGAGCAGGTGTAATTACAGCTTCTCTGTCCCATTCACTTCTATGAGACAGCCATAAAAGTGAATGGCACAACGATATCCTGGGCAGCCTCCTCCCGAGCTGTGTGTGGTGCCCCCTTTGACTTGACACCATATGATAAGCATGCTCTGTCATCACTGCAGTTCTGGTAGTCGTGGAAAGTCTATGAATAGCAGTTATGAAAATCTCTGACAAAACACTAAGCTGATATGTAGCAGTATATATAGCATATCAATATGGAATGCAATAGTCTCCGCTGTGCTTTTTACAGCAACGCTCATGCTTGTCACCAATTAGATAGGCTTGGCACCATCCACTAAGGCAGATAAGCTCTGGGGAACAAGGACCTCTAAGAAAGAGTAAGAAAAGGGGAGATGAGAATACTCCTTTAAAGGGAGTGTGTCATCAGAAAATGACCTATTATTTAAAGAGGACCTGTCACCTCTCCTGACAGGTCTGTTGTAGGAACTACTTGCATTCCCCATGTAATAACAATTCTGGAGCATCTACTCTGATTGCCGTATGTTGTGCTATCCCCCTGTTACTTCTACTAGAAGTTTAGGAGGGAATTGCCAGCAGCTTCCTGTAAAGGTACAGATGGCTGTTACCAGCTGAGGGTGTGTCCCTGCATAGTCTGAGACCAGCAGCACAGACTGGACAGAGTCAGACACACCCGCTACTGGTAACACCCAGCAGTACCTTTATTGCAGACTGCTTGAAATTTATTTGTAGACTTCTAGCAGGAATAATACAGGAATGGCACGGAGTCATAAGAAGATATGCTCCAGAATTCTTATTATGGGGAAAACAAGTAGTTACTAAAAGAGACATGTAAGGAGAGGTGACAGATCCTCTTTAAATTGTGTTTTTATGTTAAACACATTTTTAAAGATTTTTTTGTAATTTTTTTTTAAATTTGCCATGTCACACAAAACAACTAAAATTCTGCAGTTTTCACACTGGCCACTAGGCCTACAATATGTCAAGACTTCCTGTCTCTTAAGAGCAGCCATATGGGCCATTGACACAACGGTCTGGAGCTGACCCCATTGACTTATATGGGAGCATTTTCTAGGCATGCTCTGTGTCCTGTACAGAGGTCAGGAGGGAGTAGATAAGCTGTGATAACACCTATTGTGAATGTTGGATCCTGGTGATATCTGTCGTTGTAATTCTGTCTGTAATGATAATGAGATTAATACTGAAAAGTTACCTGTATAGAATAGCTGAAAAAAAAGGGTGTCAGTCAGCACATCCAATGTTCAGGTGCACACTGCCATGGCTAGATACACTAAGGAAAAAAACACAATGCAGCAGCACTCTGCAAACACAAATGACGTACAATATTGTCATAGTAATAGAAATATTCTGGTGCTAGTGCTACACCTACTTTGCAAAATTGAGATTCTTGGCAAATACATTTTGTACAAAATTATTTGGGCCCGCCTGCCAAACGTCAAGGCGATCTCTTTAAGACGGGAACCTAACACTAATTCCTACCTGCTGTGTGCCATAATGGCCACCATTTTTTTCCTTACTGTACAGAATAGGAAATCATAATCTATTAGAAATCTAATAGCCAGTATCAAAACTTGCAGGATTACAAATGTTTTTTTTTAAATATAGATAGTGACACGGAAAATTAAAAAAAAAATCTAAAAAAATTATGTTTAACATAAAAAATTGATTTAAATAATGGGTAATTTTCTTTCCTTTAAATGTATATATATTATGTATATATATATTACACATTATACTGAATACTTGCCCAGAAACTACACATCAATCTGCAAGCAGAATGCATTGTATTTTGGTGACAGGTCCTCTTTAATAACAATTCATTTCTCTTTAATCTCTCTCTGCTCACACAAGAGTGACCTGGTTAATATGAATGTACCATGTAGATTATAAAGAACTGTACCTTCTTGTAGACACTGCCCACTATTGCTGATCGGAGTCTCATTCCAATGACATAGCACTGATAGTCATGTTGATGAAGGAAGAGGGACTGAAAACAAGGGCAAATCAGCAGGAGGACAGCAATCAAAAAGCTCTGCCAAGTTGGTGCCACAGAATTCTGCAAACGATCCAAGAGTAGCCTGGTGAAAATGAATAATGCTTAGTGTAAAACCACTTTATAATAGTAATAATAACATGAGCGCTTCAGCTCACTTATAATGTGGAACCTAATAACTCATTCTGAACAAATCATTATATGACTACTCCATTATTACTAATATATACCCTCTAGAAGCAGTGGGGGGGATTTACTAAGCTGTGCCAGAAATATGGCTTAATTTGTGCTTGGTACCACATTTATTACAGTGCCTTGATAAAGTATTTATACCCTTGAACTTGTCCACATTGTTTCACGTTACACCCAATTGGGATTGTATGTGATAGACCAACACAGAGTAGCAAGTACCGTATTTTTCGCTTTATAAGACGCACCCAATGATGACACACCCCAGATTTTAGAGTAGGAAAATAAGAAAAAAAATATTTTTCATCAGACCTCATAACAGACCCCCCCATAAATATCAGGACATCACATCAGACCCCCATATCAGCCCTCCATTTCAGACCCCCATCAGACCTCAGATCAGCCCTTTCAGACCTCAGATCAGCCCTTTCAGACCCCCATCAGCCCTTTAAGACCCCCATCAGACCTCAGATCAGCCCACTCAGACCTCAGATCAGCCCCCATCAGATCTCAAATCAGCCCACTCAGCCCCAATCAAACCTCAAACCAGCCCCCATCAGACTTCAGATCAGCCCACTCATCCCCCATCAGACCTCAGATCAGCCTCCATCAGATCTCAAATGAGCCAATCAGCCCCACCAGACCTCAAATTAGCCCCCTTCAAACCTCAGATCAGCCCACTCATCCCCATCAGACCTCAAATTAGCCCCCTTCAGACCTCAGATCAGCCCACTCAGCCCCCATCAGGCCTCAGATCAGCCCCATAAAACTAAAATAAAAAACTTCTCTCACCTCTCCTGAGCCACGGCTCTGCTCCAGTCCGGCGCTCCTCTGTCTTCCCCTGCCGGCGCTGCACTGTCACCTGACTGCGTGCAGCGTCAGGTCATAGTGTGCGCACTATGTCCTGACGCTGTACGGGGTCAGGACAGTGCAGTGCCCTGAGGAGAGGATTGCCGGACCAGAGCGGAGCCGCGCACAGGAGGGTGAGTATTCTAAGCGCTTGCAGCGCTTCTTCCCTGCTCCTGGCACCTAATGAATACTAGTGAGCGCTTCCATAATGGAAGCGCTCACTAGTATTCGCTTTATAAGACGCACAGCCATTTTCCCCCTACTTTTGGTTTTAATAAATACAAATCTGAAAAGTGTGCTGTGCATTTGTATTCAGCCCCCTGTACTCTGATACCCCTAAATTAAATATAGTGACCAACTGCCTTCAGAAGGCACCTAATTAGTAAATATAGTCCTCCCATGTAATTAATCTCTGAATAACTACAGCTGTTCTGTGAAGGCCTCAGAGGTTTGTTAGAACATTAGTGATCAAACAGCATCATGAAAACCAAGGAACACACCAAACAGGTCAGGGATAAAGTTGTTGAGAAGTGTAAAGTAGGGTTAGTTTATAAAAAAAATAATGCCAAACTCTGAACATCTTACGAAGCAATTCAATTCATCATCTAAAAATGGAAGGAGTATGGCACAACTGTAAACCTACCAGACATGGCTGTCCACCCAAGGAGAGCACTAATTAGAGAACCACTAATTAGAGAAGACATGGTCGTCCACCTAAACTGACAACCCAGTCAAGGAGAGCACTAATTAGAGAAGTAGCCGAGAGGCCTCTGGAGGAGCTGCAGCGATCCACAGGTCAGGAGAATTTGTCCAAAGGGCAACTATTAGGCTACTTTCACACTAGTGGCAGTGGATTCCGGCAGGCTGTCGGATCCGTGCTGCCGCTGGTGCACGTGTCGTAGTTTTGGTCCGGCCGTCTCTCGGCAAGTTTGCCATGCTGCGGCCGGATTCGCGGCCCGCCTCCATTATAGTGAATGGGGCCGGAGCATAGTTCCGGCCCCACACGTGCACCAGCGGCAGTACAGATCCGGCAGGCTGTTCACCCACCGGAACAGCCTGCCCGAATCCACTGCCGCTAGTGTGAAAGTAGCCTTAGTCGTGTACTCCACAAACCTGGCCTTTATGGAAGAGTGGCAAGAAGAAAGCCATTTTTGTAAGAAAGCAATAAGAAAGTCCCGTTTGAAGTTTGCCAAAATGCTGTGTGGTGGAAAAATAACACTGCACATTACCCTGAACACACAATCTCCACTGTGAAACATGGTGGTGGCAGCATCATGATGTGGGGATGCTTTTCTTCAGAAGGGACAGGGAAGCTGGTCAAAGTTGATGGGAAGAAAATACAGGGCAATCCTGGTGCAGGATGCAAAAGACATGAGGCTGGGGCGGAGGTTCAAATTGCTGTTCACAGATGCTCTCCACCCTTTCTAAGCTTGAGTTATTTTGCAAAGAAGAATGGACAAACACTTCAGCCTCTAGATGTGCGAAAGCTGGTAGAGACATACCCCAAAAGACCTGCAGCTGTAATTGCAGGTGGTCCTAGAAAGTACTGACTCAGGTTGGCTGAATACAAAGCACACTAGACTTTCCAGAATTTTATTTATTAAAATGTTTGAAAACCATGTATTCTTTTCTTTTCACTCCACACATACTTGCTACTTTGTGTTGGTTTATCACATAAAACCCCATAAAATACATTTTAGCATGTGGGTGTAATGTGAAAAAATGTTGAAAAGTTCAAGAGGTATGAAAACCTTTTCAAGGCACTGTATGTGTACAAATGGTTGTTCCTGATAATCTGACTATCTAAAAGTTCTGCAAATCACCTGATAAATGAGCGAAACACTTGTTCATTGGGTGAAATGATCAGAGGTGCGAGCACCTCAGTCATCGTTCCTGGGCAGCAGATCGTGCTGTCTAAACAGTACTCTGATGCCCAGGAGCTGACAATCGGCTGCTCCTCGCAATGTGTAAATGCGCCATTAGACAAGTGTTTAAACATACACCAAATGTATCATCCACGAGAAGCCAGACTGTCAAAATAGTAGATAAAATTAGTAAATCTGCCCCAGTGGATTTGGCGTATACAGATGATACAGAATATATCCATTCTAAAGTATTACTGAATTATGCCTGGAAATATAAGCGTGCTGCATATTGTCAAATCAAAATTATGCTACGGTAAAGCTGTGGATTTTCAAAGCGGATTTCATTCTTTTGATGCATAGGGTCAAATATACAGACATCTGTGTGAACTTAGCCTTAGATCACAGCTAAGATCAAAGTATCCATTAAGAGTCTGGATTAAAGGGTTTTCCTGGCTTATAATTCAAAAAGTTATCCCAATTCCTTCTATTTCTCCGCAACCTTTTGCACCATTCCGGCACTTTGAACTCTCTGCTCGGCATCCTTTCTTTAGGTTTCTGTCCAGCTATCCACCCACTGATATTACCATTGATGTGTCGTTCTCTCAGCTCACAGGAAGTCAGGGGCCAGAAAAATGTCCTAGTACTTCCTGTGAGCAGAGGGAATGGCGCCTGTGCAGAAGAGGAGGGAGAACAGGCTATAGTGAAACCTGCCCCCTCAACTGATATCACCAATGAGGTGGCATCCACTTACAGAACGTGAAGAGCTAAGTACACAACAGAAAGCTGGAGGAAGTGGAGAAAAAGTGGTAACGGGGATCATGTGATCATGCTAGCGATCTGAAAATAGGCACTGCCAAAGTAATAAAAAGCAATTACAAAGTTGATGGACAAATATGATTCATGCACATAGACCTCTGTGCCCGCAAAATTACATTAATTTTATGATATTCTACCAAACTCTGATTTGGTCGCACCTTGTGCTTGGGTCAATCATTATAATTATATTATCAATATACATATTCTAGAGATCATACAACTTCACCAAATGATTTTCTCACAGATTCCGAGTAAAAGAATGCAACTCTGCATTCTTGAAATCCTTTCAGATGCATTTTAACCTTGAAACCTTGAACTTGTTAAAATACATTTGCAAACAATACACCCACTACAAAAAAAAAAAATAAAATATGATTTCTGCAAATCATCATGACAGATGAACTACAGGTCAAAGCCACTAAAAGGTGAAGTACGTCGTAAATCATAAGCGCCCTGAACTTCTCTTTATTCCTGTCATGCCAATACCTCATAAGTTCGGGGCTGATGAAGAGGAATGTAGTGTACAGAATCATTAGTAGAGCACTAAACAGGTAGTGGTATCCAAAAGACTTAATGATGATCTTCAGAAGTGACCGGTTATTCATCTGCATGCTGGGATTTTTCAAGAGAATCTCAGTCTCATCTTGATCCTCTTGATAAACTTGAACATCGTTCTCGTCCTTGGTGTTAGAGAACTTTGTGTGGACCTCTAACCTGTTATGATACAAAAAGACACAATGTGTAAGGTACAATAGGGGTATTAAACACTCATATAAAGTGTGAAAAAATGAATGTAGTGTTGTTGTGGTCTCCCACCATGAATTAAAGCCCCTTTATACACTCGTTCCTGGTAATTGGCCTGTGTAAAGGTGCAGTAAATGCTCATTTAACGGGTGAAATCACTATGCTGACACCTAAATGATTCTGGGCAGCAGATCGTGCTGTGTAACCAACGATCTGAAGTCCAGAAACAATGAATCTGTATTGTAGTAGCAACTGCTCATCCATACACCGCGGAGATGATTGCCACATGTGATTGCAGCTCTCACCTCCTCTGATGAGCAGGCAATTATCAGCAAAGCGTGGTTCCAATAATTGCCTGCTCAGTTGGCGCACTGTAAATACATCATTAGAGTAATTTCCTGTTGACACCCGGCATCCAAGACAGAATTCCTACCCCTAACAATGGTGTTTTGTCATTTGCACAGATCAGATAAAGTGAGTAAAGCCTGTATTACACCTGCCAATTTTTCTGCAAATGATTGCTAACAAGCGTTCATATGATTCAGTGTCTCACCTTACCTTACCTATCTCATTCCAGAACATGTCCTATGTATCACACTATCCTATGGAACCTCCATCTGGAAGCTCCTACCATATGAAAACATCTTTCTCTATTTTCTCATTTACCTCAGGACACATAAGATGTACTGTAATAATTCCTGCAAAAAAAAGCAGTACAAACCATACAGAACGATGATATCATGCAAAATGGAACATCTAAAGAGGTCCTGACATCAGAAGATACCGTCTCAGGCTGAATGCTTGCTCATCACACGGTTTAGAGCAAAGATCTCAAACTCGTGGCCCTACAGCTGTTGTAAAACTACAACTTCCATCATGCCAGAAGAGTCTACAGCTATTGGGGCATGCTGGGAGTTGTAGTTTTGCAACAGCTGGAGGGCCATGAGTTTGAGATCCCTGGTTTAGAGTATGGGTTGTATCATTTGCTTTGCTGCAATTTCAAGAATCAGTGGAATGTTAAACAGCCTCTCCTTCCAGGGCTATGGGTACGAAATATAGGAACCCTCTCCTCAACACATCTGTTCACTGGACAGGCAATTCAACCCCCTTCACTAGTCTTACTTAGCTTCTTAGTACTCTCACTATCTTCCTACGATGCCATGACAAGTCATAACCCTAACTAACCACCTAATGTGTTCATATGAATTTCAAAAGTTAAAGAATTCATAAAAGTTATGAATACGTTTCAATGATGTACATTGCTGGATGGCCAGCATAGAACAGGAGTACTTTAATATAGGCCGGTATCACTTGAGCGTATTTAGTAAGGAAAGTACTGTTGGTTGCATTTCTAACACCAACCTTTGCTCCTTTGACCTGAACTTGGCCGACTGCAGGTCTCAAGGCATTATGTGACTACAGCACAGTAGACCCGTGGTCAGGCAGCAACTGACAGCATCAGGAGTCATTATGATGCTGTAAGTGGGAAATGTGGCCATCACACAAAGTGTATTTCCCGACACGAAAACACTAATGTGAAATGGACAATAAGCAAATGGTGAAGCTCATACAAGTTTCTTATCACAGGCATTTGAGGAATCACAGGAATTACCAACGTACTGTATGTAATATGAGTGACTGACACTCTTCATACAGTGCTGCAGAATATGTAAGAGCTTTATACATGAATAAAATAATAATAATAATAATATAGTATGGTCATCTGGAATAGTACTGGCATCAATATGTTCTTCAGCTTGTTATAGTTCCTAGGTAATCTGGATCTGAGTCTTAGGGGTTGTTCACATATCAGTTATTTGATCAGTTATTTCCATCAGTTATTGTGAGCCAAAACCAGGAGTGGACACTAAACAGAGATCAGGTGTAATGAAAAGATCTGCACCTGTTTGGTGTTTTTGACCCGCACCTGGTTTTGGCTCACAATAACTGATGGCAATAACTGATCAAATAACTGATGTGTGAATAACCCCTTAGGATATGTCTCACCGACCATCAGGAGGAGGAAAAGACTGTTAGAAAGAATGGGGTTCAGCCTGTGCACCACTAGCTTATGTCGGATATTTTTGGACAGTAATAAATGGAGGAATACATTGGATGCTTCTTTGCGTCTTTTTCTGGGTTTACTTTCTGCTGTAATCTGGGTCATGCTTGAGATGTAACAAGTTGCTGCTCTCTTCCATGTCCAATTCACATACAGTATTACTTTACAAATCACCTTTCAGACCACACTTGGAGCACTGTGTAGAATTTTAGGCACCAGTGTACAGAAAAGAATGGGTGGACTACAGTACCCGGAAAGATGATCAAAATTAGAGCTGTTTAGTTTTGAAAATATGTAAAATATATCAGGGCTACAGAGATTTCTCCCATCATCTATTTATACCCAGGACTGTGTCTATAACAAGGGAACATGTGCTTCCAGAGGAAAGAAGGTTTCTACACCAACAAAGAAAAGGATTCTTTACTGTAAGAGCAGTGAGTAGTGTTGAGTAAGGCCCCTTTCACATCTGCGATGCGGGTCTTCGGCAGGCTGTTCCGTTGGGAGAACAGCCCGCCGGATCCGTGCTGCCGCAGGTGCACATGTGGGGCCGGAACTGTGCTCCGGCCCCATTCACTGTAATGGGGGCGGGCCGGGATCCGGACGCAGCACGGCAACCCCTGCTGAGAGGCAGCCGGAACGAAAATACAACATATTATATGAAATTAAGTGTAGAGGAGACAAGCCCGGAAATGCAAGATCACTCATAATGCCGTGCAGCCAGCCAATCCTTAGATGGCCATCCCCTCTGATGTCACAGCCCTATAAAACCCTCATCCAGCGCGGTCTCCTCCCTCGTCTGTGAGATGAGGATAGGGAGAGATGTGGCAAGCGCTAGGGACAGTTTTGCTGAAAATGATTAATAGAAGAATACTGGAGAGGGAGAGTGCATGGACAGTGCAGGGAGACTACTGAGAGAGTGCAGGAAGAAAGCAGGGAGACTGTAGGGAGACTTATGCTTCGTCAGCTTTATCTCTTTATTCCTACATTTACTTATTCCTCAGTTATTCCTTATTTACATCAGCTGTAAACTAAGACATGTAATTCAATACCAATAAACTGGAATTCTTTATTATTTCACTGCCAGGGTGCCAACTAGGCTGTACCACCCTAAAACACAGTGGCCTGGGTATACCTGATTTATAGTAATTTGTGACAACTAGTAATTGTGACGGCTGTTCTGTGCATTGGGGACCGCAATTTGTTGTCCCCAATGCATGGACAACATCCGTGCGGTTTCTGCAGGAGGATGCAGACTCATCCAACTTGAATAGGTCTGTGACCGTGATCCGTCCACACCGCAAAAAATTAGAACATGTTCTATTTTTTGTGGTGTGGAGGAACAGAGAGAAACCCCATGGAAGCACTCCATAATGCTTCCGTGCCTCTGTTCCACACCGCACCTTCCAGATTTACTTGAAAGGGTCCGCATCTGTGATGCGGTGCATAAACGGCCAGGGCTCGAATATTGCGGTCCCGCTGTTTGTGGGCCGCAATATAGGCCCAGCCAGCATACGTGTGTGCATGAGTCCTAAGGAGGTGGTGATGGTGAATTCACTAAAATAGTTCTAGGTGGGCCTGGATGTATTTCTGGGTAATAATATTACAGGCTATAGTTACTAGATTTCAGGAGAAGGGTCATTGATTCTATGAATTTCTTTCCCTTCTGCAGTTTTATGAATGACTACATTTTTTGCATGCTGTTAAGTCACATTTTTACTAGTTCTGTATAACCTAAATGAACAAGCAAAGTTCAAAGTACTAATACAGACACTTTCAATTCCATTCAACTTACGGTTTGGTCTTATGCCATTCATTCTGGATCTCTCTTGAGAATTTTAATAAAATGTCTTCAGCTGTATCTGATTTTCTCAGGGACCAAATATCATTTTCTTTTAGTGGTTTTTTGTAGCCCCTAAACATTATTCTTAAAAGGAAAGAAACAATAAGACATAATTAACTGACATCCACTAATTCTTAAAGGAAACTTGTCATGGTGAACCTGGTATATGAGACAAAAGTATTACCGTATTTTTCGCTTTATAAGACGCACCTGATGATACGACGCACCCCAGATTTTAGAGTAGGAAAATAATAAAAAAATATTTTTCATCACACCTCATATCAGACCCCCCAATAAATTTCAGGACATCACATCAGTCCCCCATATCAGCCCTCCATGTCAGACCCCCATCAGCCCCCATATCAGCCCACTGTGCCCCCATCAGACCTGAGATCAGCCTACTGTGCCCCCATATCAGCCCACTGTGCCCCCATCACACCTCAGATCAGCCCCCATATCACCCCACTGTGCCCCCATTTCAGCCCACTCTGCCCCCATCAGACCTCTGATCAGTCCACTATACCCCCATATCAGCCCACTGTGGCCCCATCAGACCTCAGATCAGTCCACTATGCCCCCATATCATCCCACTGTGCCCCCAATATCAGCCCACTCTACTCCCATCAGACCTCAGATCAGCCCATCAGCCCCCCTCAGACCTCAGATCAGCCCACTCAGCCCCAAAAGGATAAAATAAAAAACTCTCTCACCTCTCCTGCGCCACGGCTCCGCTCCTGGTCCGGCGCTCGTCTTTATTCTCCGGCCGGCGCTGCACTGTCACTTGACTGCGTGCAGCGTCAGGTCATAGTGCGCGCACTACGTCCTGACGCTGTACGCAATCAGGACAGTGCAGAGCCGGCCCGGAAAAGACAGAGAGCGGAGCCGCGGCGCAGGAGAGGTGAGAGAGTATTTTATTTTATCCTTATGGGGCTGGGTGGGCTGATATGAGGTCTAATGGGGGTCCTGGCACCTAATACATACTAGTGTGTCACTTGTATAATCGCTTTATAAGATGCACAGCTATTTTCCCTCTACTTTTGGGGGGAAAAAGTGCGTCTTATAAAGCAAAAAATACTGTATGTTAGAGAGCAGGAGGAGCTGAGCAGACTGATTTATAGTTTTGTGGAAAAAAAATCATTAAAACCTGTAATTTATACATTTAAATTCCTGCTCATTCTGCTCAGTCCAGGAGGCGGTCCTATCAGTAATTGACATTTATCTCTGTATACACAATCATGGAGGGAAGGCTGTCTGAAGTCCAGGAGGCGGTCCTATCAGTGACTGACAGCTATCTCTGTATACACAGTCATAGAGGGAAGACTGTGAAGTCCAGGAGGGGGTCCTATCAGTGACTGACAGCTCTCTCTGTATAACAGTCATAGAGGGAAGGCTGTCAATCACAGATAGGACCTCCTCCTGGACTTCAAAACTCAGAATGAGCAGGAATCTAAATGAATGAAATACAGGTTCTACGGAATCTTTTCCAATAAAACTACTGTATATATCAATCTTCCCAGCTCCTCCTGCTCTACAACATGCTGTCTGCAGACTGCACTGCATTTTCATGGTGACAGGTTCCCATTAAATAGTTTAGCATATGTGCTTACATATGGCTTGCTATGTCTAGCAACTATATAACATTATAATCATATCTGCCTTATTATATAAAAAAATAGAAGAAAAATAGGCAGCACTCTCACCTTAAAATGTACAAAAATAGTCCTTTATTTACCCAGAGTGGGAACACAACGTTTCGTTTCTATACTAGAGCCTTTGTCAAGCAACAAGTGGTAGTGTGAACAGCATTTAAATACAAAAAGTGCATATATATATATACATATACACACAGTCAAGTCGCATTTTCATGACCACTTCCTACTGTCAATGTTGCAGCACAAAGCTCATGAAGGAAGTCCCGTGTGGTGAGCTGGCTTGGTGAGTATATAAGGTGTGTCATAGGTTGTCTGCACACATGTCCCTCATTGCAATAAAGGAACGATTTTTCAGAGTTACAAAAAGTGCCAATTATTGGCTGACGTGGAAACTGCGGAGCGTCATGTGCCATTAATGTGAGCGGTGAACGTCAGCTACGAAGGTGTGCGACAGTGGACCAACGTACTACAGGGGAGTAGCTAAGCCCTCAAAATGAACCAGGGGTCTACTAGACGTGTGTTTAAAACAACAGTTCGGTAAACCCTACTGAGTATGGAGCTCCAAAGCAAAAAAGACTCCACTGAACGGATGGATATTGGGGTGTCAGGTGAGAAACATGAAAGAACAAGTCTTCCTTGGGGTGGATGGGATCTTCCAGCAAGACAATGCGGCTTGAAATTTTTGACATTTTTGGAAGAGTATTATCAAGAACTACCCTGGCCCTCTAATTCCTCAAACTTAGACCCAGCTGAGCATGTGTGGCAGTGGCGTAACTACAACTAACTGGGCCCCACAGCAAATTTTTGAATGAGAAACTTCCTCGCAACCCCGAACTCAAATGCAACCCTCACTATTGTGGCTAGTCAAGATTGAGCTCTCCTAGACAAGGCCTGACAGCCGCTCCATCCGCTTTCTATAGTGTCACTGTATATAATGTCATTGTATAATACTGTTGAGGGGGGCCTGACAATAAAATCTTTTAGTCTCCCTCCTGAGGGGGCCCCTTGTGGGTCTGGGCCCCAAAGCAGCTGCTTCCCCTGCTTCCTCTATTGCTACGCCCCTGATGTGTGGGACCAGCTCGATCGTCATGTTTACTCTATGGATCCTCACCCATGCACCCTCCAGCAGTTGTGGGATGCACTGCAGTCAGCATGGCTTCAGATACCTGTGACAACCTACCAGGGCCTTACTCCCAGTCAGTCCAGCTTATGTCTGTGCTGCACATGGCGGTTACTCTGGATATTAGATGGTGGTCATAATAATGTAATTAATGTAATATATACACACACACACAATCTGTCACACCTATAGAAGCCTCTACAATTTCGCTCATGTGAAGTCACTTACTCTGTAAACCAGCTGAAAGTAACTTGGGAAAGAAAGGAAGCATCTGACACAGGGCACGGGTTCTGGGACAGGGAAAGAAGAGCAATATAAATCACAATGGAAACAACATATTGTACTTTTATTTGTATCAGTGTTTTATTATGAGAGGTTTTCTGGTTAGAAAAACCATTGTGATTCAGAACATACGCTCCTGACAAACAAAATGAAACAACTCGTAATGTATACTGTATTGGTTGTTTCAATAACTATAAAAATTTCATAACATTACAAAGTATTTAAGATGCTCTCACCAAAGAAATGGCCAGATATGTGCTACTGCTCTCCTTTACAGCTGCACAGGTATACAGGTAGAGTATACATTTTTACTGAAAACCACAAGGTCCCAGCAAACACTGATCAAGCAATATGCAATGTCTATAGGCACATCAGTATATTAAGAGACTTGTGCTGCATTATTATGAGAAAAAAAAAAAAACAACGTACCATGTCATTTTTTACACTGGTGAAAAATGGAGGCCGATCATTGAAGAAAGACAGAACGCACTGGAACAGCAGCAGTAAGAAGTACAACATGAAGAGTGTGTAGCGCAGCCAGTTAATCTCCGCTTCCTTAGAAATAGAAAGATGAAGAACAAAAGTGTTAGAATATCTGATATCAGTTTATGTGTTTTTTCTTTATAGTCGTCAACTTTAGAACTTTTTTTTCTCAGAGAACAATAGATCCAAAACAATGAGACCATGAACTCAAAAAGCAAGAAACAGAAAGGCCGCTATTTTTTACCACTTTTCCTCAGTTTTCTACTACTACAACTCCCAGCATGCTTTTCTCATCATTCTCCTTTGAAAAATTACACACAAATATTTTGCCTGGGACAATCTCTGGTCTACTCAGTGATCTAGTATTTATCCATACCTGGTAAAGGGCTACTGTGATTTTGGTTCTCAGCTGGAAGACAGTACATATTACAGCCAGCGTCCAGAATATCAGCAGGACAGCTGAGGAGCGAACGCCTCGTATCCTCTCATATTGGATGAGACATGTGGTTAGAATCTAGAAATTAGAAGAGGGAAATGAAGATTTTGATTTTTCTTTTAATTCTCATGTGAGGGAAAACATTTTTAAAGAACGGTTACATTTTCCTAGTATGATGCTGTAGTTACGGTTTTTAACTTCACTTAATGGGGTAGCTTCCCTCATCCCTCTTCATAAGTCAGACAAAGAACATTATACAGCAAGGAGAAACAACAGGGGCAAATTTACTAATGTGATTGCTCCAAGACTGTATTAATGTGCACATAAGCTAAGCAAGTTTGAGGTAAACAAATATTATATTTCCTCATTTCCCTAGTTCTGTTCTGCCCCTTTGTTAACATGCAGTTGCAGAGCTGTGCCTGTAACAACAATCTCTTAGGTTTTTCTTATGAATATGTGATGGTGTCTGCCCTTTCTCTTCTCCTGATCTGCAAAGGACTTAAATACAAATGTTTCCCTGACTGGTGAGATACTCTGTTGTATGTGTGGGACTACAAGTCCCAGCTGTACAGTACAATGGCATTGCTGATACACACAGGATCTCACCCAACCTGTTCTTGTGCAATGCTCTGCAGAGATTTCCTCACAGCCAGCAGAAGAGTACAGAGGAGAGAACCCCTGCAGTCTTTGTCAGCTCTGTGTTTGCAGGGTGAAGAAAAGGGAGGATGCTGTGCATAGCATTTGTCTCTTCAATGCCTGTAGAAGAGGAAACCTTGCAGCTGCTCATACCTGAGGCACAGCCTCCAACCCCGAGTCTGTGCTGCTGATGGTAGAAGGGGTTAAACTGTGCTGAACAATCCAGTGGGAGGAGAGACACAGGGCAGACAGTTCGGCCAGCAGATCTGGAAGTGCAGGGGGCATAACCAGCAGATAAGGCAGTTCAGGGGTCGTGGCTGGTCGCTCCAACCAGAACAGCCTTCACAGTGATGTTCCAAGCACAGAGGCAGACCTGCTCCTGATGCTCCCTCAGGCTTGTGCACCGAACATCAGAGCAGGGAAAGAGGCTGACATCACAGGTCATGTGACCTCAGCTAACTAGGAGAACGGGGCCCATGGAGACAATGTAAGTGAAATTAAAAATCCTTACATTTGGTTAGTTAGAAACATACCAAGGACTTTAATGGCCCACATTTACTATTGTTGCTGCCCCTGAATACTGGCATATGCTGCACCAAAATTTGGGTTCCCAACCTAAACTGCCCAATCACTGCACACACTTCCCCACAGTTGAACTTGCCTGGCTCTCACACCCATAGACGTGGATAGAGTCAGGCACAAGTGTGTCGACCTGTCCTGAATTTCAGTGAGGAAGAGGTTGATGTGAATCAGTGAATGTAGACGGTGGGACCAAAATTGTATAGCTGCCTATTTCAAGATAAGTGATAGTTACCAATTAAAGTGCCTTATCTTTTATTAAAGGGGTTTGATACTGATTGCCTATCTTCAGAATAGGTCAATATCTGATTGGTGGGGGTCCAGCACACAGAAGAAGCTGCGGAGCTCCAGGGAGCCCTGCAGCCTCCTCACAGCGCCATACATCTTATAGTGGCTGTGCTTGGTATTGCAGCCTAGGCCCAGACACTTGAAATGGAATGAGGTGCAAATAGGCTATGTCACCACAGAAAGTGACAGGAAGAGGTGTCAAACAGCTGATAGGCGGACTCCCAGTGTTCAGAGGACAGGCCATTAATAATGAATTCCTGGAAAACCTCTTTGAAACCCTTTGTCTCCTATAACACTAATGTTAATTTACCGTTATGAGTAAACATGACATTTAACACGAATCAGTGCAGATTACACATTAAACTGTATTTTCCCTTTACCATGGCAGCTCCTACTATCAGTGGGCTAATGAGGAGAACCGGAGGCTCAGCAATACCATGCGTCATGTTCCACACGGTGTAGAAAAGTTCTGTATAGCAGATAAGTGCCAGCAAAGCAGAAAGACACTGGAACGAGAAAAGAAGACAAATCCCGGGATCAATCAGATGTCAGAATTATTAATATAAATTATATTTCTTCCACAGTGCATTGCTATAATCACATCCCCTGCACAATAAATGTATTTCAATGCTCCCTTATCCATCAGATAAGAAGATAACCAGAGACCGGTCATGCAGTTCTACTGTCTGTGTATTATCTGGTTATTTAATACTATGTCAATATAGCATGCTGTAAAATTTTTGTAATGAATTCATAAAGCTGGGTGTAGACATAAGCTTATAAGTTAATTAACATGAACAATCATATTTCTGCTCCTGCAAATACCTCGGCCAAAACACGTGGCAGGAAAGGTAAGACATCGTGACCATATTATATATATATATATATATATATATATATATATATACACTGTAGAGCTGTAATAATGGCCTCCTATCTGCACCTACAGATATTTGCATGTAGTGGGCATGCTTCTATACGCTAAAAAATAATCATGGCACACTGTATAGGACTCGGACAGACACGACTTTTCCCCTATAGCTGGAGGCCCATAATCAGAGGCATGTACACAGGTGCATATCATGAGAACTGGTTATGGTCCTGACGTACTCCTGAGGGCAGGAATGCTAGGTGTCGGACCCCCGCAGATCTGAAACCGATTACCTATCCTGAGGATCGGTCATTAATATTAAAAGCCTGGAAGACCCCTTTAAGATCTTCCCTGCCCGATTCCATTGCTTCTCCTTGAGATCAGTGGTGTCACAGTCCGTCATGTTGTTATTACACATACTGCAGTTATATTCAGATCACGCCCGATCCCTACGGGATTGCCTGCAGCTCCTCGCACCACACGTGTAAACATGGCTTATTTGTGCATTGAGCCCAAGGGACAATATCGTAAAGCAGAGAAGGAGAAAGCAGCCTCTATTCCCAGCCTCTTCCTTCTAGTAACTGATCCTCCATGCAGTTTTTTATACCATTAGTTCTATAAAACCTACAACAATGTTATGAATACAAAGAACCACAAACTTGCAAGTTGTTCTTTTATTAGGTGAAGAACCCGAGCTGTAAATGTTCCCTCATGAGAAGGAGATTTTGTCCTTCACAGTTCCTGGTAAAAGCATTGTTTGAATAGTTTTATGGAGCTTTGCTATATGACAGTAAAAGAACAGGACGGCAATAAAAACAGCGAGCAGGTTATTGACCAAAAGATACTGTACACCAAACTGGGAGTCAGCTGCTGTGGATGGCTGGGGAGGCAGTGCGTCAGATGGGATCAAATGGAATTACCACAACAATATCACATTAAAGGGGTCATCCGGGAAATTATATTGATGACCTACCCATGGGACACGTCATAATTATCACATCGACAGGGTCCAAGTCCCGGCACCCCTACCAATCAGCTGTTTCAGGAAGCTGCGAAGCTCTGGTGAGCATGAAGGCCTCCCGGGCGCTTACCAAACACAGCACCATACATCGTATAGCAGTTGTGCTTAATTTTGCAGGTCAGCCCCATTAACTTGAATAGGGCTGAGCTGCGACTAGGCCACGTGACCGATGTACAGTGATGTCACATGGCCCAGGAAAAGGCCGCGCCACTAAAATCAATCATTGCCAGACCCCCATCAGACCTCAGATCAGCCCACTCAGACTCCCATCAGACCTCAGATCAGCCCACTTGGACCTCCATCAGACCTCAGATCAGCCCACTCAGACCCCCATCAGACCTCAGATCAGCCTACTTGGACCTCCATCAGACCTCAGATCAGCCCACTTGGACCTCCATCAGACCTCAGATCAGCCCACATCAGACCTCAGATCAGCCCACTCACACCCCCATCAAACCTCAGATCAGCCCACTCAGACCCCCATCAGACCTCAGATCAGCCCACTCACACCCCCATCAGACCTCAGATCAGCCCACTTGGACCTCCATCAGCCCTCAGATCAGCCCACTCAGACCCCCATCAGACCTCAGATCAGCCCACTCACACCCCCATCAGACCTCAGATCAGCCCACTCAGACCTCCATCAGACCTCAGATCAGCCCACTCACACCCCCATCAGACCTCAGATCAGGCAACTCAGACCCCCATCAGCCCTCAGATCAGCCCACATCAGACCTCAGATCAGGCAACTCAGACCCCCATCAGACTTCAGATCAGCCCTCAATGTTAGACCCCATCAGACCTCAGATCAGATTAAAATAAAAAACCTCATCTTACCTGTCCTGCGCCATGGCTACTCTCCACCTCCCTATCCTCGCACTATGACCTGACTCGCACTATGACCCGCAGTCAGGACAATGAGGTGCCAGCCAGGAAGACGGGAAGGGTGAGTAGCACAAGCGCTTGCAGCGCTTTGCTCCCGGCACCTAATACATACTAGTGAGGGCTTCCTTAAAGGGTTATTCTCATTTTAGACAATGGGGGCATATCGCTAGGATATGCCCCCATTGTCTGATAGGTGCGGGTCCCACCGCTGGGACCCGCACCTATATCCAGAACGGAGCCCCCGAACTGAATGAGGGCACACTGCGCATGCGCAGCCGCCCTCCATTCATTTCTATGGGGCTGCCGAAAATAGCCAAGCACTGGGTCGGCTACTTCCATCGGCTCCATAGAAATGAATGGGAGCGGTGGCCGCGTAGAAGCGCGCTGCGCTTCCATTCATTTCTATTAGCGCAGCGGGGAGCTGCGCCTGGTGGTGGCCGGACCCCCGGAAACCCGGGGTCCTCCAGGCGCAGCGCTCCCCGCTCCGTTCTGGATATAGGTGCAGGTCCCAGCGGTGGGACCCGCACCTATAAGACAATGGGGGCATATCCTAGCGATATGCCCCCATTGTCTAAGATGAGAATATCCCTTTAATAGAAGCGCTCACTAGTATTCGCTTTATAAGCTGCACAGCCATCTTCCCCCACTTTTGGGAGAAAAAAAGAGTCTTACAAAGCGAAAAATCCGGTAATACTTTTGGTCTGCAAACAATGGTTCCTGAAAATACAGATACCTTCCATGTACATTCCTTTTTTTTTTCTTCGCTTCTCATCCACAAAACTAACCAGAATAGGGCATGTTCTAGAATTTGCAAATGGAAGAAAAGATCCTCAAAAACATGGTCCCAGAGAAAAGAATGGGTCAGCGCGCACACTGGAAAATACGGTCATGTGCATGAAGCCTTACACAGAAAACATAACTGAGCATATCAGTATCCATGTAATGGGCGAGGTCTCACATAGTGACTCTGTGAGCTGCTTAAGCCTCCCATGGCGCAGGTTGCGCAAGTGGGATATATAAGGATATACTCACATGTGCGGGTTTTATGTTGTCTTTTATGCCATATGCTTATCTCAAAATTGAGGCAAAAAACTTGTGGTTTTATAAAATCATGGCAAAAATGGCGTCGTAACACAAAACTGCTGAATTTATCAATTTAAGAACCAAGCCCAATTTCAAAACCGTATGTAAACATGAATGATAATGGCACATGTTCACAGCAGTAATAACACCCTACATAACATAGCACATTTTAGAATACTTACAGTTTTTGCTTTGGTGAGCAGAGACAATCTAATGTAGCCTCGGCCATGGCGTCTTAGATAGAAGATGTAAAATGGCGAACAGGCGAATAGGTAGAAACAGGGTATCCAGTACAGAATGGTATGGTGAAAGCACCAGGAGAAGTCCGGGTTATCTGTGTGCCAAGTCTGGTTTAAATCCTGCAAAATAAAGAACCGATATACGGGATCAGCGCTGTAAAACTGCAATAAGGTACCTGGACATGGGTGCAGGTCTATTTCTATGCGGATTTCTGCACTCAAACACACTAAAAACCACAATACATGACATGCAGTTCTCACCCTTCATTTGAAAAGGGTGAAATTCGCAGCTAAAACTTCAAACATAATTGACATGATGCAGATTTTGCACAGCAGGTCAAATTCCACGTGGGAAGAGTCTGCAAAGTCTACATAAGATTTGTTTAAGTTCATACACATTGCTAGTACTGTACTACGCTGCATTTTTTCCATATGGGATTCTGCAGCATGTGAACGCACATTAGGATTTGGGGGGTACTATCTCTCCTTGAGGAGAGAGGGCCTTAATCGGCGTGAGGAGACTGATAGGCCATACATGCTCCTCTGGAATTCAGGGATGCAAATGAGCTCTAAACAAGCTCCGCCTCTAATGCCACCAGATGTAAGGCCCCATTCACACGACCGTATGAATGGGGCCGTATCTATCCGCAAAAATGTGGGAATAGATGTGGCCCCATTCACCTCTAGCACCGTGCCGCGGCTCTTTTGAAGCATGCCCTATACTTGTCCGTGCGCACGGACACGTATAGGCATTTTCAATGGTGCCGCACGGCGTGTGTTCCGAGCGCTGCGGAACACTCGCCGGGCGGCCCCCGTATATTTGCGGGTCCGCAGTAATGCGGACCCGCAAATATACGGTTGTGTGAATGGGGCCTAAGGCAGCTATCCTAGAAGTCAATGTTGGACCCTTTAAATAGGCCTTGAGACATGACTCGGATATTAAATAAGCCAGCAGCTCATCTGCAGACAGCTGTTTTGGGGTGACTGCCCCTCATCAGTGCAGAGGGTACTGGCTTAACTGGGTGAGAGGCCTAAATCAGGATTTGGTGGGTGATATCTTTCCTTGGAGAGAGCACCTTAATCAGTGTGAGGAGACTTATAGGCCATTCATGCTCTTCTGGAATTCAGGGAAGAAAGGGATGCAAATGAGCTCTTAACAAGCTCCGGCTCTAATGCCACCAGATGTAAGGCAGCTATCCTAGAAGTCAATGTTGGACCCTTTAAATAGGCCTTGAGACATGACTCGGATATTAAATAAGCCAGCATCTCATCTGCAGACAGCTGTTTTGGGGTGACTGCCCCTCATCAGTGCAGAGAGCACTGGCTTAACTGGGTGAGAGGAATAAGTCAGGATTTGGTGAGTGATATCTTTCCTTGGAGAGAGCACCTTAATCAGTGTGAGGAGACTTATAGGCCATTCATGCTCTTCTGGAATTCAGGGAAGAAAGGGATGCAAATGAGCTCTTAACAAGCTCCGCCTCTAATGCCACCAGATGTAAGGCAGCTATCCTAGAAGTCAATGTTGGACCCTTTAAATAGGCCTTGAGACATGACTCGGATATTAAATAAGCCAGCATCTCATCTGCAGACAGCTGTTTTGGGGTGACTGCCCCTCATCAGTGCAGAGAGTACTGGCTTAACTGGGTGAGAGGCCTAAGTCAGGATTTGGTGAGTGATATCTTTCCTTGGAGAGAGCACCTTAATCAGTGTGAGGAGACTTATAGGCCATTCATGATCCTCTGGAATTCTGGGAGGTAAGGGATGCAAATGAGCTCTTAACAAGCTCTGCCTCTAATGCCACCAGATATAAAGCAGCTATGCAATAAGTCAATGTTGGACCCTTTAAAGAGGCCTTGAGACATGACTCGGATATTAAATAAGCCAGCATCTCATCTGCAGACAGCTTGTATGCAGAGGAACATGTATGGACTGCAAGTCTCCTCACGCCGATTAAGTCGCTCACTCTCCAAGGAGAGATAGTACCCCCCAAATCCTGACTTAGGCTTCTCACCCAGTTAAGTCAGTACTCTCTGCACTGATGAGAGGCAATCAGATGAGATGCTGGCTTATTTAATATCGGAGTCATCTCTCAAGACCTATTTAAAGGGTTGAACACTGACTGATAGGATAGCTGCCTTAGATTTGGTGGCATTAGAGGCAGAGCTTGTTAAGACTTCATTTTCATCCTTTCTTCCTAGAATACTTGGGCAGCACTGACATGTAAAGAAATGCTGACTGGGTACAATATAACTATCTGTTAATTATTGACCCCACCCTGGCATAAGGTTAATAGTGCCTGGCAAGGATTAATACACTTCTACTGCTCCCGGTAATTATCTTGCTCGTGACTATTAAACATTTAAAAATTAGCATAATAAACTGGCAATAAATAATATTACATAAGCCTGCTAGGCTGGAGCGGTACGGCGATCCTGGCCATGACACCTGTTGTACACCTATGACTGCTGTGTAGCAGTGAAGCCACTGAACTGAATGGGGTCGCAGTGCGACTGTGACTCCATAATTGTAAAAAACAAAATAAAAATCTAACACTGTTGCAACTTGCAACCCCATTCAGTTCAATGGCTGCACTGCTACACAACAATTTTTGGTTTTGCAACTGACGTCATGTAGCCCCAGGGAATGTATCATCAGAAAACGCCTATTGTTTAAATCACTTTTTTAGGTTTAACATATTTTTAAAGAATTTTTGATATTGTTTTTCATTTTGCATGTCAAGATCTATATTTAAAAAATATATATATAAAACATAAAATCCTGCATTAGCTGCTAAGCCTAATAATAGGCACCACTTTACTGCAGTTATATATTATTCTAATCCTGCCTGTAATGATAACCTATCACCTTTGTGTATAGATAAAGACGAGTTGACGTGGGCCGATGTAACAGCGGATTGTCGGGAAGGAAACGTTCTTTCCCAACTGTCGGCTGCTCGTTCACTGAAGGAGACTGGTGTATTTACATGCATGATCTCCTCCACTGTATGAGGACGAGCGGTCACTATTGTGAACGCTCGTCTTTATACAGAATCATTGTTTCCGGGCAGCAGATCGCTGTTTAGGCGGCACAATCTGCTGTCCAGAAATGATGATTGGTGGTGCCTGCATGAAGGACAGGATCACCCGATGATCAGCGGCACATTTAGATGGCCAGATTATCAGGAACGGTCGTTCCCGATAATCTCTCCTATTATTGGTACGTGTAAAGCCACCTTAAAGGGGTTCTCCAGGAATTAAGAGAATGAAAATATTTGAATATTACTTCCTTTCATTAGTTATAATGGTTTGTTTTGTCTGGGGAGCAATCATTAGGAGAAATAAAATGGCTGCTGTCCTATTACTACACACAAAACCTGTCCTAATCACACAGGAGGACAAGTTACTTCACAACACTGAGGTAAAGAGCTGCCTCATCCTCCTATCTGCTTGTCAGGGATTATGATCCTGAATACAGCGGATAAGAACTTTAGCTGAATCTCTGGGGATTTTAGTACAGAGAGGCTGGATAGGACAGACTGTGGCTGAGGTAATAGAGACTGCATACAAGTTCTGCTGCTCATTAGCCACATCTCACCGTCCTCTCATGTCTCCTCATCATCTCCATTCCAACAGAGATTCACCTGTATTCAGGATCATGATTCCTGACAGCAGGGCAGAGAGAAGGATAAGGCAGCTCTTTACCTCAGTGTTTTGAAGTAACTTCCCTTCCTCCTGTATGATTACGACAGGTTGTGTGTGTACTTATAGGACGGTGGCCATTTTATTTCTCCTGATGATTGCTCCCTAGACTAAACGAGCAATTATAAATAATGAAAGGTATTTGGGAATATATTTATCATAAGATAATATTTAAATATTTTAATTCTCTTAATTTCCAGAGAACCCCTTTAAGTGATCATCCTCCATTCACAATAGGTCATTGTACAAGGAAAGAATAGATAAGCCTTGACAATGACCTCTGCACAGGTCACAGAATATGCCTAGAGAACTCTACCACAGAAGTCAATGAGGTCGCCTCCTGACCATTGTGTCTATGGACCATGGGGCTGCGGTAAAACAATTTTCTTAATGATTTCTAAATGCTATAAAGAACAGCTCAGGCAAGATGGCCGCCCCCATAATCATGTGCAGGAAATAGAATAAAAAAATCTGCAATCACAAAAAAAAATCAGATTAGAAAGAAAAGAGATGTGTTACTATCTGGTTTTAAAGGGTTATTCCTATTTTAGACAATGAGGGCATATCGCATATGCAGCCGCCCTCCATTTATTAGTATGGGGCCGCCAAAAATAGCCGAGCGCTGGCTCAGCTATTACCGTCGGCTACATAGAAATGAATAGGAGCGTTGGTCGCGCATGCGCTCCCATTCATTTCTATGGGAGCAGCGAGAATCTGTGCCTGGTGGTGGCTGGACCCCAGGAAATCTGCTCCCCGCTCCTACCGATATGCCCCTGTTGTCTAAGATGGGAATACCCCTTTAACTGGCAGATAACATCTTTGGTGACACATTTCCTTTAAGATCAAAAGGAACATGAAATCTGCTCTACTTTATAAAGAGATTCAATAAATTAAAAATATATACTTTTTGCCTTTAGAAATTCTATATCTGAAAAGGGGGAGTGGGAATAGGATAATTTTCCCTATCAGAGGAGAAGGCAGCCAAAATTGTTCTCAGTTCCTTCCTTTCCAGGATTACCAGTAGTATTGCACCTACTCCTAAGACGTGTTCACACTGTAATCCGCCTCCAAGTAGTAGGGAGGGAGTCATATGCATGTTCATCCCACACATAAAAAAAGACAATCAGAGAAATAGTTTGACCATGTGACTCACCATTTTGCAATAATTGTTTAATGTCAAAAACCCACATATTCACTAAAATCAATACAAGTTCAGAGCTGATTTGACATGCAATTAATGGGGTTGTGTCACAAAACATATTCTATATTTTTCAAAACAGCACCTGGACCTGAATACTTTTGTTATTGTATGTAATTAAAAATTTTATATAACCAGTGAGCTATTCAATAAAATGTATCTGTATAGCGCCACATGGTGTTTGTTATTTTCTTTATTTCTTTGACCTGCTCACTGAGAAGGCCGCACATGCTCAGTTTCATCTTTCTTCTGCCTTCTGAGCTGTGATAGGCAGAGCATGGGCACACCCCCTGAGCTGCAGCAGAAAAGACACTCCCCTTGAGCTGCCAGCTTAATATAAATCTAGCAGAGCAATGAATGGGGATATCTCTGGATCTATGTGAGGTAGAGGGCTGGTTGTAGCTTTTTTAGAAAGAGATTGCCATGTACTATATGATGTCTGATTTTCATTTTTTTTTTTCATCATGGAATAACCCCTTTAAAGAGCGTTACCCATTAAAACCTAATACAAGTATCTAAATGTCCTCATCTGTCACATTGCGACTAATCAAATTTACCTAATCCAGTTAACTTGGGAAATAGCAAAATCGTTTTATGTTGGATTAATGGGGGATTACCTAATAATCTGTCAGCGGTATGGCGGTGGCTATATGGGCTCTGTATGTCATGAGTATGCTTTGTGTATATACATGTATGGTCACAGCAATCATTAACTTGGCACTTAAAGGGGTTGTCCCATCTGGCAGCCTTATGGCCTACTGACAGGATTTGCCATAACAGAGAGGAGCGGGTTCTGAAGTGGGACCTGCTTCTATCTCACGGCTCCAAGCCCTGAAGTGTACAGAGAGCACACTGCGCATGCACGACCACCCACTATTTACCGCTATGAGCCAGGTATTTCGGAAGTCTCATATCAATGAATGCAGAGTGTGCTCCCTGTTACTTCGGGGGGCCAATTCTGGATATAGGAGTGGGTCCCAGAGGCGAGACCCACATCTATCTGACATGTAAGGTATGTCCTGTCACTATGCCATAAATGCCTTCAACATGCTACATACACTGCTGCAATAAACTTTAAATTTACATAAATGCCATTGAAAGGCAAGTTAACGTTTGCTACAACTGTTGTGTATTTAACAAATTTCGAAGTGTTGAGTTAAAGGGGAATTATGATAGTTAGACATCATCCCCTGTTTTACTGCTGGTACCCCCACCGATCACCAGAACAGGGTCCTTGTACCCCCTCTGAAATGTACGGAGTGGCCAGTCAGGCCTGTGTGCGGCTGCTCCATTCATTTCTATGGGAATTCCGGAGATAGTGGAGCGCTGTACTTGGTTATCTCCGGAAATTAATAGAGTGGTCATGAGCATGTACGACTGGCTGTTTAGTTCATTTCAGGGAGGCTGCAGGGGGTACAGGGCCCCCATTCTTGTCATTGGTGGGGCCCCCATGGTTCTAATAGTTATCCCCTACCCTGTGGAATACCAACCGGAATACCCCTTTAAAGACTTGTACATCTGTACATGCTCAGAGGTTTTATACTAATTAAAGGGTTAATATTAAGATTTGACATTCATAAGTCTGAATGACGACCTGTGAGGTATGGCATTAGTTACGTTATATTTAATTGAGGTTTTGCTTTGTTCTATCCCAGGGATCAGCAACCTTCGGCAGTCCAGGTGTGGTGAAACTACGACTCCCAATAAGCACACTTGCTTGGCTGTTCTCAGAACTCCCATAGAAATGAATGGAGCATGCTGGGAGTTGTACTTGCTGTAGTTGCTGACCCCTGTTCTATCCTTTTGAGGGAGAAATACCCTGTAAATGGTTTGCGAGCATCACCTAACTAATCAGTGGACCATTTCTTCTACAAGTTAGGTAAGCAAATATTTCCTGAAGAACTTTTACTCATATTCAAAATCCTCAACAATGGATCATCCCTGGGGGGGAAACTACTCCCTGCAGTTACCAGAAAACGTACAAAAACATCCATACAAGGCAGCCCATCATAAACACATCTGATTGACACACCATGTAGAAGGGACCTCGGCAGACTCCCTGTAAAGAAGTCCTAGAAGCAGGACGACCCTATCTGGCAATCATTTTCTAAACATATTGTATCAAAAAAATGCTTTATAGGTGGTGAGGGCATTATGTAAATTACACAACTTCCCACAGGAGTCTCCCAGCATGTCCATCGGTGCTCCCACAAATCACCCCAACACTTGCTAGCATACTGTATCAGTTAGGGTACGTTCACACAACTGTATGTGTTTTGCAATCTGCAAATTGTGGATCCAGAAAACACGGATACTGGCATCTGTCAGCAGATCTGTCCCTATGACACTGTCTGACCTGTTACATGTGCACTTGGCAACTGAAGACATCTGTGTTAGTCCCATGTTCATATGTGTCCACATTACTGAGAAAAATGGTGTTTTAATATATGCAAATGAGCCTCTAGGAGCAACAAGGGCATTGTCATTACATCTAGAGACTCTGCTCTCTCTGCAACTGCTGCATCCTCTGCACTTTATTGACAGGGACAGGCGTGATGACTTTTACACTGCCTGGCCCCGTTAAAGTACAACAGCTGCAGAGACAGATATGCCTCTAGGTGTAAAGGCAACGCCCCCGTTGCTCCTAAAGGTTCATTTGTCTATATTAAAACAGACAAATGCAATTTAATAAGACACTGACCGTGGCTTTACCACATCACACTTGCGCCATGTTTAATAAAAACCAAGCACCACTTCATAGATTAGACACAGTAACAAAAAACAAAGACAGACTTAAAATTGAAACTAGAAACATTGCAAATGATAATAATGATCATCCTCATAATCTATGTAAACATTTAAAGTGAAGTTACACATTTGAAGTCATTTTAAATATTCTATTTTCCTAACATAATGTTATCATTAGAATCACATATTAGAACTTCGGGCCTGTAATAATGACAATTTCAGGACTTGGGGAAGACATATTACGTCATGCACTCTCTGCAGACATAGGATGCTTTATTACCAGTTGCTGGATGTCATCCGCTGACAGAATACAGACTGCCACAAACAGACGGACTCCTTCCAGCACTGGACAGGAATAAATGACCGCTGCACTCCTTTGGTAATGGGCAAAACTGGAGAAAACTCAAATCTCAGACATTGAACCCCAGGAGAGGGCTCCATTTATTTTAGTCTGGACAATGACATTTTGTGTGTGTGTGTGTGTGTGTGTGTGTGTATATATATATATATTTATATACACACACACACACACATATATACACACACAGCTTGGGGCCTAGGAAAAACCACCATGACGGTAATATAATAAAGTCTGGTATAGCTGTGGTTATGCCTTTTCACTTTATGATGAACAGATGTAATGTGCTGCCATATAGTAAAACAATTACAAAATATAATTGAAATGTAAGGGGTAGTCCAGAATTTTACAAATAATGGCCTATCCTCACGAGAGACCATCACTATCTGATTGGTGGGGATCTGACCACCGATCGGCTGATCTGCAGTTGTCACCAGAACTACAGTGCCTTGCGAAAGTATTCGGCCCCTGGAACTTTTCAACCTTTTGCCACATTTCAGGCTTCAAACAAAAAGATATAACATTTTAAATTTTTGGTGAAGAATCAACAACAAGTGGGTCACAATTGTGAAGTGGAACAAAATTTATTGGATCATTTAAACTTTTTTTGTAATAATAAAACTGAAAAGTTGGGAGTGCAAAATTATTCGGCCCCTTTACTTTCAGTTCAGAAAACTCACTCCAGAAGTTCATTGAGGATCTCTGAATGATCCAATGTTGTCCTAAATGACTGATGAAGATAAATAGAATCCACCTGTGTGTAATCAAGTCTCCGTATAAATGCACCTGCTCTGTGATAGTCTCAGGGTTCTGCATCATGAAGACCAAGGAACACACCAGGCAGGTCCGTGATACTGTTGTGGAGAAGTTTAAAGCCGGATTTGGATACCAAAAGATTTCCCAAGCTTTAAACATCCCAAGGAGCACTGTGCAAGCGATCATATTGAAATGTAAGGAGTATCAGACCACTGCAAATCTACCAAGACCCGGCCGTCCCTCTAAACTTTCATCTCAAACAAGGAGAAGACGGATCAGAGATGCAGCCAAGAGGCCCATGATCACTCTGGATGAACTGCAGAGATCTACAGCTGAGGTGGGAGAGTCTGTCCATAGGACAACAATCAGTCCAACACTTCACAAATCTGGCCTTCATGGAAGAGTGGCAAGAAGAAAGCCATTTCTCAAAGATATCCATAAAAAGTCTTGTTTACAGTTTGCCACAAGCCACCTGGGAGACACCAAACATGTGGAAGAAGGTGCTCTGGTCAGATGAAACCAAAATCCAACTTTTTGGAAACAATGCAGAACGATATGTTTGGCGTAAAAGCAACACAGCTCATCACCCTGAACACACCATCCCCACTGTCAAACATGGTGGTGGCAGCATCATGGTTTGGACCTGCTTTTCATCAGTAGGGACAGGGAAGATGGTTAAAATTGATGGGAAGATGGATGGAGCCAAATACAGGACTATTCTGGATGAAAACCTGTTGGAGTCTGCAAAAGACCTGAGACTAGGACGGAGATTTATCTTCCAACAAGACAATGATCCCAAACATAAAGCAAAATCTATAATGGAATGGTTCAAAAATAAACGTATCCAGGTCTTAGAATGGCCAAGTCAAAGTCCAGACCTGAATCCAATTGAGAATATGTGGAAAGAGCTGAAAACTGCTGTTCACAAACGCTCTCCATCCAACCTCAAAGAGCTCCAGCTGTTTTGCAAGGAAGAATGGGCAAGAATTTCAGTCTCTAGATGTGCAAAACTGATAGAGACATCCCCCAAGCGACTTGTAGCTGTAATCGCAGCAAAAGGTGGCGCAACAAAGTATTAATGCAAGGGGGACGAATAATTTTACACGCCCCACTTTTCAGTTTTATTATTACAAAAAAAGTTTAAATGATCTAATAAATTTTGTTCCACTTCACAATTGTGACCCACTTGTTGTTGACCCTTCACCAAAATTGTAAAATGTTATATCTTTTTGTTTGAAGCCTGAAATGTGGCAAAAGGTTGAAAAGTTCCAGGGGGCCGAATACTTTCGCAAGGCACTGTATATAGCAGTGGATCGGAGCAGTGCAGCAGTAACCAGCTCCTTCCACTGCACAGTGCCAAGTAGTTAATAAAAAAATAAAACGTAAAAAAATTCATTCAAATAAAACTCACAAAACTTCTATATCAGGGATGGCCAACCTGCGGCTCTCCAGCTATTGCAAAACTACAACTCCCAACATGCCCTGACTGTCTAGAGCAGGCATCCCCAAACTGCGGCCCTCCAGAGGTTGCAAAACTACAACTCCCAGCATGCCCGGACAGCCTACAGCTATCAGCCTACAGCAGGGCATGGTGGGAGTTGTAGTTTCACAACAGCTGGAGGGCCGCAGTTTGGGGATGCCTGGTCTAGAGCTATCAACGTACAGCAGGGGATGGTGGGAATTGTAGTTTTACAACAGCTGGAGAGCCGCAGGTTGGCCATCCCATAACAAGCTGCACAACAGGGGTCAGCAACCTGCTGCTGGGAAAGTACAACTCTCAGCTTGTTGTATTCAGTTCTATTGGAGCTTCAGTAACTGTGGAGCAAGTGTGAATGCTGGGAGTTGTAGTTTGGCGCCATAGGTTGCTTACCCCTGCTGTATAATAAGGTTATTGTGTCTTTTGTGATGATAGCAGAATGGAATAACATTTAAGAACATAGTAATGAAGGCCATGACTGAAGACAACTTGTAACTTATAGAATATTTTTATGACCTGAAGATTATCTATAAAAAAAATATCCTTACCCAGAACTTCTCGGACTCGTCGAGCCTGCAGAGCCACTTCATGTTGGCAGGAGGCAGATTAAGATCACGGTTAAACAAGGAGCTGTATTCAAGACGTCTAAAAACCGACCATGATACCAAATACCAGGCTTGGGACTAAGAAATCCAATGTCTTCTGGAGCGCTGAGATATCATGTAGAACGCGGCCTCTATTTCAGACTTGCCTACATTCCAAGATCTTCCTTTCATTGTTCAAATCCATTTGTGAAGTTTCCTTTTCAGTCCATTAAGCAGCCCGGCGCTGCCAATCACACCCTGCAAGAGAGACGGTAATAACCAGATGTAGCAGAGGAAGACAAGGCAGGGAAGGCGTTCACAAGAAACTTCTAAGGGCTCATGCACACGAACGTGTGTGGTCAGTGACTGTGGGGCCGCAAAAAAGCAGTGCATGCACTACGTTTTTGCGATGTGGAGGCACGGCCAGAAACACCACAGAAGCACTCTGTAGTTTTATTCCGTAGTGCTTCATTGGTGTTCCGATCCGTGACTCCGCTCCGCATCTCTGTGATTGCAGACCCATTGAAGTGAATGAGTCCGCGATTCGTGATGCAGGATGCACGTGGCCGGTGCCCATGTATTGAGGACCCGGCGTATGCAGGCTGCAATACAGCCACAGGCCGGCACTGGCCGTGTGCATGAGCCCTAAGTCTAAATGGACACGTTCAGGATTTATGTGCGGACAATCCACTCTGAAATCTGCAGGGAAATCCGTGCGGTCAATCTGCATCAATTGCTGCGGATTTGCATGCGGATTTTACTCTCCCCATTAAAGTGAATGGAGAAAATCTGGACAGGAAAAATAAAATAAAATGACATGCTGCGGATATTAAAATCCGCACCGTAGGTCAAAATCCGCGCAGAGAAAAATCTGTATTGTGTGCATAAGAATTTTTAATTCTCATAGAACACAATGTACATGAACTACTGTGCGTATTTTCAGCACGGAAAATCCACACGCAATCCTTATTGTGTGCATTAATAAATGCACACATTCAGGATTTATGTGCGGACAATCCGCACTGAAATCCGCAGAGGTTCACAGGGAAATCGGTGCGGATTTGATGTGGATTTTCCGCATGCCAATTTTCCCGTCCCAATTGAAGAGAATGGAGAAAATCCGGACAGGAAAAATAAAATAAATTGACATGCTGCAATCTTTAAAATCTGCACCGTCGGTCGAAATCCATGTGGAAAAAATCTGCATCATGTGCATGAGAATTTAAAATTCTCATAGAATACATTATACAAGACCCACAGAAGGGTAAATGCACATGTTCAGGATTTATGTGCAGAGAATCCGCATTGAAATCCACAGGTGTTCGCAGAGAAATCCAGTCAATCTGCATCAATTAGTGCGGATTTACATGCGGATTTGGTGCAGATTTTCCTCTCCTCATTGAAGTGAATGGAAAATATCCAATCAGGAAAAGTAAAATAAATTGACATGCTGCAGATTTTAAAATCCGCATCACGTGCATGAGAATTTCAAATGCTCATAGAATACAATGTACATGACTTAGGCCTCATGCACACGAACGTGTGCCGGCCGTGGCCGTGCTGCGGGCCGCATACGGCGGGTCCGCAATAAACGGGCACCGGGCGTGTGCAGCCCGCATCACGGATCGTGGACCCATTCACTTCAATGGGTCCGCGATCCGGGAGATGCGGAGCAGAGGCACGGATCAGAACACCACAGAAGCACTACGGTGTGCTTCCGTGGAGTTTCTGGCCGTGCCTCCGCACCGCAAAAAAGTAGCGCAAGCACTACTTTTTTGCGGTGCGGACCCTCGGATGCGGATCGCGGACCCCATCCAAGTGAATGGGTCCACGAGCCGCATGCGGTGGCCCCACAGTCAGTGCCTGTGCACTGCAGACCGCAGTTTGCGGCCCGCAGCACGGGCGGCACACCGGCCTTACGCTGTGGATTTCTCTCACGCAATCCTGATCAAGTGCATTTAGCCTTAGGCATGCTCAGGACATGTATGCAGATTTTCACGCAAACACAGGGAGAACATACAAACTCCATACAGATGTTGTCCTTGGTCAGATTCAAACCCAGGACCCCAGCGCTGCAAGGCACCAGTGCTAACCACTGAGTCACCGTGCTGCCCATTAAAACAGAGTTTTCTTATGTTGATCTGAGGCTCCATTCCAAAGTTACAATACTTTTTCGTAATGTGCAATTAGTTGTTTGATACAATGAGGTCATTACATAATCTGCAAATTCTCATAGAATACAATGTACATGACCTATGCACACATTAACCCTTTCCTTATGGTACTGAACTCTGCATTCATGAAAAGATTTCTAATCTTCAAGCGTTTTATTCAGAATTACACCACATTTGGCCACTTTTTTTCCCAGTGCGCCTTCTCTCTTCCCTGCAGTTACCTGTCATGCCATTGCCTTTCCTATATTGTACTTGCAGATGATATGAGCAATCATATGACACCAGGATGATATATTCACATTTAATTACAGCGTCTATGAATAGTGACAACCGCACCTTCACCGCGTCTAATAACAGTGATCTAACTTTGTATGAACTGAAAACATCGTAAACACAAGTAAAGGTAAGAACTTCCACCTTTCTTTACCTGCCTTACCAAAGACATTAGGGGCGTGAGTAATATTCGGGGACCCCAGGGCTCCAGAAGAGCTGTGGGAGCATTGTGATATGACGTGATGCTACAAGGACAGTATGACAGCCCGGTACAACCTTAGGTTTTCCATTAAACAATTATCACCGATGATCTGGAACGGCTGCATTCTTTGGGATAATCAGGTTCTAGTTGCACAGTCAGGCTTTCGTTGTAATAATGCATTATAATTGGATGCAAATGTTGTCTTATACAGCCAAGATTCAAAGGGTTTTACAAGATTAGGAAAAAGAAGGTCGTTATTCAGAAACAGCACCACTCTTGTCCTCAGGTGGTGTCTGGTATTGCAGCAGAAGCTATATCTATGCATATATAATATACACCCAAAGGACAAAGGCTCCCTAGTAGAGTCACCTGCGATGCTAGGAAGGCTCGTCCCTGTCCCCTCCTGCCTGCCCCAACCCCCCAGACGCAGGATGTTTTCACCCGCACGTTGGGGAGATGCAGCGGCGACCGTACGGGCTTCAGAAAGCACGGTTAGGTAAGTACATTATATGTGAGGGGCCCGGGCATATGGGGGGGGGGGCATTTCAGGGGTTAGATAACCCCTTTAAGTATAGATTTCTCCATAGTTAATGCTGGTGGTCGGGCAATTAACAAAAAAAAGTCCTGGACAACCCCTTTAACGTGTCACTGAGCTGTCAAAAAACGTTAACGACATATGAAATGTTTTGATCGGTGGGAGTCTGAGTGCCGAGACAGGGATCACATGAATCAGTAACCTCCAGCACTTCAGCTGCTGTGAAACTACAACTCCCAGCATGCACACATACTTTTAACTCCTACAGAAGTGAATGAAGCATTCTGGGAATTGTAGTTTGTGAACAGCTGGCGTGCCGGAGGTTGCTGATCCCTGTTCTATCTCCTGCACCAGGAGTTTGTTTCTAGATGTTTTGGGGTCTCAGTACTTGGACCCCCAATGATCAAAACCTATGATATGTCGCTATAAGATCACACATTTTTTGAACATTCAGTAACTCTTTTAGGCTGGTGTCACTCATAGATTTTTTTATTTTTTTTTGCCGTACTGAGATTTTTCATGGTGTTTTTCTCCCTGATGAGGGCACATACTTTCCTATAAAAACACAAGGCATACCAAAGGAACCATTAAAATTCAGCAGGTGACAAAACATACTATTAGTGAATGGTACAACATTTTTTAAAAAAAGTTGCAAAAACCGCTGCAGTAGTGAGGAATTTGTTTTGCCCCCAAAAAATGCACAATACAAAACTGTGGGTGGCAGCCCCCTAAAATACTCAGGAGGAGTTAGGAGGGGGGTCTCAACGCTATGGATAATCCAATGTGTTTGTGCTAGACAGTGGGCCCCACCGACACAGCAGCCCCCATGCAGAACTGCACAATGCGAACAGAACTCAAAGGCTCAACTCTCAACGTGCTTGGAGTTGCAGATTTTTAGGTGCGAATTAGGGAGCCATCAGTGGAGTTTGCAGAATTTTCCGCAGCTGAAAATCAGTTCTGTCCACTGGAATGTGGCTTATAGAAATCCATGTGCTTGATGCCCCATTCAAATGAATGGAACCGATTTTCATTTGCGCAAAATTCTGCAATAAAATCTGCAGCGTGTGAGGGATGTTCACACGCCGGATTTTGAAAACACGCAGATTTTTTCAGCACGGTTTTTGGCACATTTATGTCAGTGTCACCATTCACTGCAATGGGAGAATCAGCGCGGATTACGGCCCAAAGTAAAGCAGACAACTTCTTTTTTTTCACGCTTTTTTCAGGGCGGAAAAAAAACAAGTTCTCCCTCCCACTGAAATGAATAGAAGTTTTTTTGGAATGAGGTCAGTGTGGAAAACAAGTGAAAAAAAGCGCCAAAAAAAACCCTGTTGTGTGAATGGGCCCTAATGGTACGGATTTTGTCGCGGATCTCCTGTATAGGGGTTTCTCTATTTAGTTTGACGGAAAACTGATTCTGCAATGGAAAATCTAAAACAAAATCCACTCCGGGGGGCACAACCCCTTTAATAAGGCATTTGACCCCAACACTATATTTTTCAATGTTTTTACACTGCCAACCTGCTGTAAATACACTGATAAATCTGCTCCAATGGCGCCAGATAACTATTTCCCAACTGGACTAATGGGCGGCCGAGTCCTCCGCAGCGGCTGTCGGAGGACCCTTCTAATGCGTGTCCCCTTTAAGACAAGACTGATAAATTTACTGACATTGCTTTTCAAGAATATATTACAGTTTAGTAAATGTGGCCACTATTACTGCCATTAGTGAAGCTGTGAGACATTCTACGCCTATGTCTCAGAGGCGAGACGTTTCCTCAGAAACTAGTGCTGGAAGACACTTCAATATGCAGTATGGTGGCTCAGTGGTTAGCACTGATCAAGGACAACAACTGCTCAGTGGTTAGCATTGGTGACTGGCAGCACTGGGGTCCTAGGTTTGAATCCTACCAAGGACAACATCTACATGGAGTTTGTATATTTTCCCCGTGTTTGTGTGGGTTTCCACCAAGTTCTCCGGTTTCCTCCCACACTTCAAAGACATACTGATAGGGACCTTAGATTGTGAGTCCCATTGGGGACAGTGAGTGGCGATAATGTCTGTAAAGTGCTGCAGAATATGTCAGCGCTATATAAGTGAGTAAAATAAATAACTCCATAAATAAAAATAAGCGGGACTGTAATCTTCCATCTCTAGTATTAGCATCTGAGAGATAGTGAGAGTAGTAGTCTGCCTGCCTGGCTTTCACTGGAGTAGCTATATACTGTGATTCATAGTCACTGTATATAGGCTACAAATGATATATGAAATGTATACTATAGCAATAATGCATATATATGCAGTATGATAAATATATATATTAATACATACAGTGCGATAATGTATAGTAATCATACATACAGTGTGGTATAATATGTATAGTAATAATGCATACATATCATGTGGTATAATATACAGAGCATCAGAAACATTTGCTCTTTATGTAAAGAATGCATACATTTGGTGCTGTATAGTACTTATAGTATAGTGATGCATATATACGGTGCTATTTAGTATCTATAGTATAGTAATGCATAAATATGGTGCTCTATAGTATCTATATAATAGTAATGCATACATGTGGTGCAGTATAGTATCTATAGTAAAATGCATACATATGGTGCAGTATAGTATCTATAGTAAAATGCATACATATGGTGCAGTATAGTATCTATAGTATAGTGATGCATATATATGGTGCTATATAGTATCTATAGTATAGTAATACATACATACCGTGCTCTATAGTATAGTAATGCATACACATTGTATGTATACATTACTGTAATACAGCACCATGTTCTATAGTAACTGTACTGTATACATACGGTGCTCTATAATATATAAAGTAATAATGCAGTGCCCTATAACATGTATAGTAATAACGCATACTTACAGTGCGATTCTGCGAGTGCGAGGATCCCCGCAGCGGCAGAAACTATAACACAATTACACAATTCATAGAGCGGCTCCAGGACGGAGAGAGGAAGCCTGTGGTGAGAGAGGGAAGTAGTGATCAGCAGGGTGGAGACTGCTTTGTATGACAGGAGGGAGGAGCCGCCATGTCTGTCTGTCAAGTGCACGGCGCTGAAAGTACATGAGGGGCCATGCATCCTCCATAGTGTACTGCCTCCTTCTACATAAGTATGGCCGGTGAGGAGCGCAGCACATGTATGGAGGAGTACTGCTGGTGTAGAGGAGGACAGCACATGTATGGAGGAGTACGGCTGGTGTAGAGGAGGACAGCACATGTATGGAGGAGTAGTGCTGGTGTAGAGGAGGACAGCACATGTATGGAGGAGTATGGCCGGTGTAGAGGAGGACAGCACATGTATGGAGGAGTACGGCTGGTGTAGAGGAGGACAGCACATGCATACCTCCCAACTTTTGAAAATTGCAAAGAGGGACAATGTGTGCCCCGTGCATCACGGCAGTTTTTTTCATACTAGGCCACGCCTCTAACTCCGCCCAAAGCAAAATTTCTGGAGCCCCTGCGGCAATTTTTTTCTTGCGCTTCATTGTCCATATAAATATTAACACATAAATCATCAGATTATAGATATTTTAAGGTCCAAATTACACCAAATAATGAAGTTCTGATCTAATTTATAGGTATATACACTTTAGTAAGGAGCAATTTAGTAAATTTATTAATGCACATTTATGCATTAATCCTCCAGGTCAAAAAGAGGGACATTTAAGGATAAAAGAGGGACAGGGGGACTTGGGTCAAAAAGAGGGACTGTCCCTCCCAAAGAGGGACACTTGGGAGGTATGCACATGTATGGAGGAGTAGGGCTGGTGTAGAGGAGGACAGCACATGTATGGAGGAGTATGGCCGGTGTAGAGGAGGACAGCACATGTATGGAGGAGTACGGCCGGTGTAGAGGAGGGAAGCACATGTATGGAGGAGTACGGCTGGTGTAGAGGAGGGCAGCACATGTATGGAGGAGTACTGTCGGTGTAGAGGAGGGAAGCACATGTATGGAGGAGTAGGGCTGGTGCAGAGGAGGACAGCACATGTATGGAGGAGTATGGCCGGTGTAGAGGAGGACAGCACATGTATGGAGGAGTACTTCTGGTGTAGAGGAGGGCAGCACATGTATGGAGGAGAACGGCCGGGGTAGAGGAGGACAGCACATGTATGGAGGAGTACAGCCGGGGTAGAGGAGGACAGCACATGTATGGAGGAGTACAGCTGGTGTAGAGGAGGACAGCACATGTATGGAGGAGTACTGCCGGTGTAGAGGAGGACAGCACATGTATGGAGGAGTACTGCCGGTGTAGAGGAGGACAGCACATGTATGGAGGAGTACTGCCGGTGTAGAGGAGGACAGCACACGTATGGAGGAGTACTGCTGGTGTAGAGGAGGACAGCACATGTATGGAGGAGTACTGCTGGTGTAGAGGAGGGCAGCACATGTATGGAGGAGTATGGCCGGGGTAGAGGAGGACAGCACATGTATGGAGGAGTACAGCCGGGGTAGAGGAGGACAGCACATGTATGGAGGAGTACAGCCGGGGTAGAGGAGTACAGTACATGTATGGAGGAGTACGTCCGGTGTAGAGGAGGACAGCACATGTATGGAGGAGTACAGCCGGGGTAGAGGAGGACAGCACATGTATGGAGGAGTACGGCAGGGGTAGAGGAGGACAGCACATGTATGGAGGAGTACTGCTGGTGTAGAGGAGGACAGCACATGTATGGAGGAGTACGGCCGGGGTAGAGGAGGACATAACATGTATGGAGGAGTACGTCCGGTGTAGAGGAGGACAGCACATGTATGGAGGAGTACGGCAGGGGTAGAGGAGGACAGCACATGTATGGAGGAGTACTGCTGGTGTAGAGGAGGACAGCACATGTATGGAGGAGTACGGCCAGTGTAGAGGAGGACAGCACATGTATGGAGGAGTACGGCAGGGGTAGAGGAGGACAGCACATGTATGGAGGAGTACGGCGGGGTAGAGGAGGACAGCACATGTATGGAGGAGTACGGCGGGGTAGAGGAGGACAGCATATTTTGCGTAACAAAACAGCTGGCTCCTTTTTTTACGGAACGGACATACAGAAATGAAATGTACACAGAGTAATTTCCGTTTTTTGAATTGAAGTGAACTGTTCCTCATACGGGCCACAAAAAACATGGAACAGACATGGAAACAAAATATGTTTGTGTTTATCACACCTTAATTAAAAGGGTTATCCAGGAAATCAATTCAAAAGGAATTAGAAATTCAAAGAAAGGATTGATGCTTCTCCCTGCTGGATCCACTTCTGGCATTGGCTCAAAAACTGCCACAAAAAGCTGTGTGTGGCACCACGCTAAGGCCTCATTCACATGTCCGTGAATCATGGAGAACATGGACACTACACACACTGTGTGATCACACATCTGCGAATTTCCACGGTACGTGGGGCTGTGGGTACTTCACAGAAGAATGCTCTGTTTTTTTGTCAATGTTCACAGACCCCCCCCGCCTATTATAGTCTATGTGTCAGTGAAAAAACACGGACACAACACAGATGACATGCGTGTTTGACAGATTATTGCTAGGAATTGCTTTTGAAATTAGTTTTCATCTGAGCGCTGTCCATGGAATATGGATGACACACGAACCAAACACAGATCCTTCTCGGACAACTTTACGGATGAACCACTGAGCATTTTGTCATCACGGACACAGTCGTGTGAATGAGGCCTAACACTGTCCTTTTTATGGGGGGTTGTATGGGTGACAATTATTCAAACATCTAACTTTATCTGCGTGATGGGTCCTCCTACAGCATGGCAAAATGTTACAGGAAATACACAAAATTACATTCTTACAGTAATCTACTAATTTCCTTAGGGGACAAAAAATTCTTTGATGTTTCCAAGGACAATAGAACAGAAGGAAACACTATTTTGGAAGAAACAAAAAAAGACAAGACATTAAAAGTTGCACATTTTCTAATAACTCCTTAGTCTTAAAGGGAGTCTGTCACTTCATTTTCACCAATATAACTAAGAACACTGCCCCACAGAAGATTGCAGACACATCCCAGACATACCTGTGTGCACTGTGTGTCTGTATTACGTCACATCCCAGACATACCTGTGTGCACTGTGTGTGTATTACATGTCACATCCCAGACATACCTGTGTGCACTGTGTGTCTGTATTACATGTCCAGGAAAAGCACTTTTATTCTGCAGGAAAACAGCTCCCAAGTGCCCAGCTCTGCTGCTGCAAGTGCCCAAAGCAAACCAGACTGAAGAGGGGAGGGCTGCTTTAGTTGCTCATATCTTGGGATTGACCTTCTTTGAAAGCTGACATTCCAACCTTTCAAACTATACCAGAATCACAGCATTATATCAGAAGATATAGCTGTTAGAAATCGAGTCAGGAGAGAAAGCGGTTTTTACTTTCACTTTCAGCTGGGCACTTGGGAGCTGTTTTCCTGCAGAATAAAAGTGCTTTTCCTGGACATGTAATACAGACATACAGACACACAGTGCACACAGGTATGTCTGGGATGTGACATGTAATACAGACACACAGTGCACACAGGTATGTCTGGGATGTGACATGTAATACACACACACAGTGCACACAGGTATGTCTGGGATGTGACATGTAATACAGACACACAGTGCACACAGGTATGTCTGGGATGTGTGTGCAATCTTCTGTGGGGCACTGCTGTTAGTTATATAGGTGAAAATGAGGTGACAGACTCCCTTTAAAGGGTTGTCTCCTGTTAGACATTGGTGGTATATCGGTAGAATATGCCACCTATGTCAGATAGGTACAGGCACCAGGGGTGGGACTCTCACTCATCTCGAGAATGGGACCCTGAAGTGAGCGGAGGGAGCATGCGCAGCCACCCTCCATTAATTTTTGTGGGACTGCTGCAGATAGCCAAGCCAGCAGTGAACAGAATGGAGCGGTGGCCACACTTGCACGGTGTGCTCTCCTCTCCATTCATTTCTATGGGACTTCCGAAAATTGCTAAGCACGCGGTTGGCTATTTTCAAAACTCCCATAGAAATGAACGGAGAGCACACCGCACATGCGCAGTGCTCTCTCTTTTTTACTTTTGGGGGCCTGTTCTGGAGATCAGTGCAGGTCTCAGAGGTGGGTTGGGCACCTATCTAAGGGCACACGACCATTGGATGTTTTGCAGTCCACAAAAGACGCATACCGGCCCCCTAATAGAATCATACTGACATAAAGCTGTCAGTATGATTCTGTTATAGAAAGCTCAGGCACAGAGCTTTATTAATCATGATAATGCCACGCGCTTCTGTAGTCCAGACAGCAGGATCTCTCTCTCTCTCATGGAGCCTGATTCCCACAAGGGACACGCTCGTGTGAAAGAGCCCTTAAAGGGGTATTCTCATCTTAGACAATGGGGGCATATCGCTAGGATATGCCCCCATTGTCTTATAGGTGCGGGTCCCACCGCTGGGACCTGCACCTATATCCAGAACGGAGCGGGGAGCGCTGCGCCTGGAGGACCCCAGGTTTCCGGGGGTCCGGCCACCACCAGGCGCAGCTCCCCGCGCCGCTCATAGAAATGAATGGGAGCCGGGCCGTGCATGCACGGTGCGCTCCCATTCATTTCTATGGAGCAGACGGAAGTAGCCGAGCCAGCGCTCGGCTATTTTCGGCGGCCCCATAGAAATGAATGGAGGGCGGCTGCGCATGCGCAGTGCGCCCTCATTCACTTCGGGGGCTCCGTTCTGGGACCCGCACCTATAAGACAATGGGGGCATATCCTTGCGATATGCCCCCATTGTCTAAAATGAGAATAACCCTTTAAGGTATTCAGTGGTAATGTTTGCTGCGGTACAGCTATAATATTGAGCTAAGCTTTATATTCTAAGCATGGTCCCTTTGGAAAAAACTATATACTGGGTTTGCTTTTGAGGCCTCACGCACACGGCTGTTGCCCATATATCAGTCCGCAATATGCGGGCACTGGCTGAGTGTGCACCGTATAAAGGATGCAGACCCATTCAAGTGAGTGAGTCTGCATTCTGGAAGATACAGTCAGGGGTGGACTGGGAACTGGGAAAAACATTCTAAAAGTGGCCCCATTTTGTAGTCGGGTCCAAATTGATGGAAGTCATTGTGGCACATTATGCCACCCAAACAGGGCCAAATACCACAGTCCACCACAAAATACATCCCCAAAAACTTCCACTGGCCGGCTGTGAGGAGGGCCCAGGAGGCCCCCTGGTCATCAGCCCACCTGGAAATTTTCCTGTAAGGTCTATGGCCAATCTGCCTCTGGATAGGGTGCAGAATAGAGGTACAGATCGGAAGCATTACAGAATACCTTCGCACCACAATAAAGTAGTGCATGCAGTACTTTTTTGCAGTGCGGACAATTGGATGCAAATCACAGAACCCATTCAAGTGAATGGGTCTGTGTCCACATATGGCGGCCACATGGTGGTGCCCGTGCATTGTGGGCCGCAGTGTTATTCTGCCGGTAAAAGGTTTGTCTGAGCATCTGTTGTCACAGAACAGAGTATATGACGTGTCATCAGCTTTTTAAAAAAAATTCAGTTGGAAATCGGTGTTTACTTCTTCGTCAACTAATTTAGGTCTATATAAAACGAGGGGACGTTAAACCTGAAAGTCAAAACCATGGGGAGATTTATTAACGCATTACATCAGGAAAACTGGAGTATATAACCATGGGTTTGCAAATTTTTGACCACCATTTGCGCAAACATTTTTCTGCAAATACCGTTTGTACACGGAGGGGGAGCAGAGTGGGCAGGGCCATTATGCAGTTTTATCACCATTTTCACAAGGTCTCCAATTGATGACGACGCCATAGATTTCATTTGATTCGCATTCTTCCCCTATTCGATCACCATTTCTTTTTTTTACAAAAGCACCTAAATTAATAGTTGCAATCTTTTGTACAACCGAATCCACTTCATGCGCCAAATGAATGGCTTTATACACATTATCAGAAGTGGAAACGCTGGTAACATCTTTCTCCAGGAATTTTTAATAACTTTCATCAATATAAGGCCCCATGCAGACGAACATATATTGCAAATATACAGGGGCCGCCCGGCGTGTGTTCGGCAACACTCGGAACACACGCCGGGAGGCCCCATCGAAAATGCCTATACTTGTCCGTGCGTACGGACAAGTATAGGACATGATTCAAAAGAGCCGCAGCACGGAGCTAGCTCCGTGCCGCGGCTCCCGGCCCCATAGAGGTGAATGGGGCCGCATCTATTCCGCAATTTTGCGGATAGATACGGCCCCATTCAATACGGTCGTGTGAATGGGGCCTAACAAGCTGGATCAAAATGCAGAGAGCACATTCTATAAGAGTCTGATTTCTCTCCTTATTAACCTTAGCCTCATGCACAAGACCGTATCCGTATTGTGGTCCGCAAGATATGAACACCTTTAGTGTGCAATCCGCAGTTTTCTCACTCTAAGGCCTCATGCACACGAACATATTTTCTTTCCGTGTCCGTTCCGTTTTTTTTTTCAATGTGGAACCATTCATTTCAATGGGTCTGCAACAAAAACGGAAGTTACTCCGTGTGCATTTCGTTTCCATATTTCCACGTTTCCGTTCCACAAAAAAAACAGGACATGTCCTATTATTATCCACATTACGGACAAGGATAGTACTGTTCTGTTAGGGGCCAGCCGTTCCATTCCGCAAAATACAGAATGCACACGGATGTCATCCGTATTTTTTGCGGACCTCAAACACATACAGTCGTGTGCATGAGCCCTAACTAATAGAAATGAGTATTCTTGTCTGCCAAATGGACAATAGTACATGTTCTATAATTTGCGGACCGGACATGTAGATGCAGACCGCACACAGATGACAAGCATGTGCTGTCCGTTATTTTGCAGACCAATAGAAATGAACAGGTCCGCAGCAAGCCACAAAAAATGCCGATTGGACACGGATATAAAACACTGTAGTGTGCATAAGACCTTATTATTTGAAATACTAGTTAGTTTGTAGAAGCAGCCATTTTTTGGTGCAGAATAATACCAAATGTAAAAAAACACCACCGATCTGATATAGACAACAATCCGGAGGATAGGTCATCTACAGTATATCTCTAGACCGGACAACCCCTTTATTCTTTCATCTACATCTACAGTGGAGTTCCATCAGATCTGAATGAAAATTCAGTTTGGCATAAAACAAAACTATGAGATTTTTCTCTGTATATTTTATTTTGGCCCAAGATACCTGGCCGTATGCCAAGCTGAGGAACAAAATCCCTAAACCTTTGGATTACACTTTAGACTATTTATACTCAACACTGTGCAATCTTACATACAGTATACCCAATGCAATCTCCAAAAGACAAACGTTGGAGGTAAATGGATGGTTTAAAGGACATTAGATCTCAGGGAATGGGAAATGTTCTAAGAAGCATATTTCACCAAGCTGGAATCCAAGGAATGGGTCCAGGTTTGGTGGACTCTAGAAGAACGCAGGAAGAAAGAAGTGTCCGAGTCCATTATTTTGGCTGTGGCCCTTAGTTCTAGTGAAGGCAACAACATTCAGTGTCCTGGAGCAGGGATCAGCAACCTTTGGCAATCCAGCTGTTGTGAAACTACTACTACTCCCAGCATGCTCCTTTGACTTCTGTGGGAGTTCAGAGAACAGCCAACATGGGAGATGTAGTTTCACAACACCTGGAATGCCAGAGGTTGCTGATCCCTGTCCTAGAGGCTTATGTGTTTCCAACGTTACAGGCACTTGTCTGGTTTCTACAAGAAAAAAAAAATGTCTATACAAAAAAAAAAAAAAGCCCACTTTGGTATAGAAGAATTTGATCAGAAGGAGCCCTGAACATCACATTTGGAATGGATTTAAACATTAGTCTTACTGATTATGAAATATAAAGTTTATTGCTAGGCTGGGTACGCATATCACATATTATGCTTTTGAACAAGCCTAAAAATTAGTACCAAAGTTCATGTGTTACATGTGGTTATCATTGCGCATTCAACCACTGCATGAATGTTGCTGGGAGAATCCACGGCATATCTGCAGCGTGTGTATAATTCATGTCTAATCTGCATTAGGCTGAATCCTGTCCATGTGGCCTATTAGGATATAGGCACATCATATCCTCGGGAACTGCTTCTAGGAGCCAGAATCTCTAACAAGCAGCTGTTCTCACTCCGAGGATTCAGACTGTCCATGAATTACATGGACGGCCCATCATCTGACTGAAGGACTGTTTGCTGCAGTGATCACCCCCCTTATTGAAAGGTTTTTCTACGATGAGCCACCCCTTTTAAGATATTACATAAGCATATTTTACGTATGGCAGCACACCATTACACATGCAAACAGTAGAACTAAGGATTAGGGATTATTCTGGATTAAACTGGTACAATACCTACTATACATAAAAAACGCAGGCTCTTTGCATACATTTTTGATGTGTCCGGCCCATCTACCACTCTCTGCCCATCTGCCCAGGACTTCTGAGCAGAGTATAAATGTAGCTGGTTTCTACACCGCCCTGAACATTGTAGGCTTAGGTTAGGCCCAGGAGAGGCAGGTCAGTTAGTGTTAGGTACCATCTGCAGAAGGCACCTTAGCGCCGATAGATGGGCACACGTTTGATATAAAATGTGCGCAATGAGCTTCCATTTTTTATGTATAGTAGGTATTGTACCACTCCAGAATACTCCCTAATCCTTAGTTCTATAGTTTGCACGTGTAATGGTGTGCTGCCATGTTTTTGTTTGCTGTCTGCATGCTAGCTTTATGGATGTGCACCTGCGACTATGAATGTGCTGGTCTAAATTTTCTTGCAATAAGCATATTTTACATCACTCCTAACCAGTTTATTCCATATAGTCCCAATTACCTCCCATAACATGAATATACCTTTAAAGGGTTGTACCACGAAAAATATTCTACATTTTTCAAACCAGCACCTGGATCTGAATACTTTTGTAATTGCATGTAATTCAAAATTTGGCATAGCCACTGAGTTATTCAATAAAGTTTATCTGTATTGCGCCACCTGCTGTTTATTTTTTTCTTATTTCTTTGACCTGCTCACTGAGATGGCCGCACATGCTCAGTTTCATCTTTCAACTGCCTCCTGAGCTGTGATAGGGAGAGCATGGACACGCCCCCTTAGCTGCAGCAGAAAAGACACTCCCCTTGAGATGCCAGCTTGATATAAATCTAGCAGAGCAATGAATGACGAGATCTCTGGATCCATGTGAGGTACAGGGCTGGTTCTAGCTTTGTTACAAAGAGATTGTCATGTACTGTATGATGTCTGATTTTCATTTTTTACATTAGTCATGAGATAACTCCTTTAAGTGAAGAAAATAGAAAGAACTGTACACTCAAATTTTTATTAAAAAAGTACATATATTTGTCTCCAAGCCAATTCACAGCATGTTCTTACAACAAAACACACATCGTAATCTCAAGAATACACATATAAAGACAAGCAGAAGAACAAGGTTTCTCAGTATTAAGTTCTTTAGAAATCGTAAATGTTACAAAAAACATTTGCAAAAGAATAGCATTCTGTAAAATGAAAGATTATAACTTACCAAAAAATAAATAGTTGTAACCTAAGAATAGATTTGTCTCTAACCGAGGTAATATATATATATATATATAATAATATGCCATCTTCATGTCAAAACTTAAAATGGATGCCGTAGCTGAAAATCACTGGCCTGGATCTAAACATTCTGCCAGTGTGAATATATGGATCTGATGTATGGCAATGCGCAGCTGAAGCCATCTATGATATAGTATATAAAAAGCATTCTACTACTTGAGCCATTTCCTGACAGCCTCTGAATGACCACAAGGGTTTATCAGGGTATGCTGAGAGTTGTAGTTTTTCAGCAGTTGGAAAGTCACAAGCTGCCTTCCCTTCCTTATACATGGAGTGTCACGATGAGCACGTTGAGCCTGTGTTAAGGACCAGACACAACGAACATTCAATTAATGCAATATTAGATAGCACCGTATAGTTTTTTTTGTTGTTGTTGTTTTTAAAGCATTTTAAGCAACATTTTACAAGAAATGAACTTGTCACAAGTGTATGGAAAATCCAGAACAGGGAATAGTCCAGGAGCTCTCTCCGAGTGCTCTGGTAAATGGTGATCTAGACAGCACAGGTCTTAATAAAGCTCAACCAGTCATATAGGTCACTAAAGGGGCATTGTCATAAATGTGCCATAGGAGCAGGGCCACTGTCAGAGTCGGACTGGGGTTCCTTGGGCCCGCCAGAGGAAATTATTCTTGGGGCTTAACCCCTATATCAGCAACAGGTTTAGAGTCAACGAAATAGACCCTATTGGCAAGTGATTGGCTCTAAAGGCAGCTCCAAATGGGATTTTTCTCTTTGACCTTTGGGGCCCACTGGAGGATTCTCTGTTAGGGCTCATGCACACGGCCATAAGCGCTCAGTGCCCATGTTGACGACTAAACGGCCGGGGCGCAATATACAGGCAGTAGTCGTGTGCACTCCAAGGTGCGGACCCATTGACTTGAATGGTTCCACATTCAACAGAGACGATTGAAGATGGGACCTCACTGATCTATTTGTGGTGTAGAGGCCAAAGCCCCAAGGTTTTTAATCCAGTTTGAGGTGCAGTTTATTGAGCCAATGTCAGGAGTTGTTCCAACAGGAGGAAAAAAAGTCCTTCCTTTATCATTTCCTCCCAAATCCATATCTGGCATCAGAAGATGCATGTGTGATTTTTGCCTTAAAGGGGTTCTGTAGTTCTTTAAAACTGATGATCTATCCTCTGGATAGGTCATCAGCATCTGATCGGCGGGAGTCCGACACCCGGGACCTCTGCCGACCAGCTGTTTGAGAAGGCAGTGGCGCTGCAGGAGCACTGCGGCCTTCTCTGTGTTTACCGCAGGCCAGTGTTGTCACAACTAGTATCACTGGCCTGGGCGGGGCTAAGCTCCATTCAAGTGAACAGAGTTTACCGCCTCCCAGGCCAGTGATACTAGGCCTGCGGCAAACACAGAGAAGGCCGCAGCACTCCTGCAGCTCCGCTGCCTTCTCAAACAGCTGATCGGCGGGGGTCCCAGGTGTCGGACCCCCACCGATCAGATGCTGATGATCTATCCAGGGGATAGATCATCAGTTTTACAGAATTGCAGAACCCCTTTAAAGTGTACATCCAATCTGGAGATCTACCAGATGGAAAAGTAATAAGAAACTGCATTATACAAAACTTTGTCATACACTTATAGGAGTGATCTGTGATGGAACAGGATTCTCCCAGGCTCTCATACTGCCCATATACCGACTACAGACTGTTACAGTGGTATATACTGTGCACACAGCTCCAGGGAACTAATCTTTCTATTTAATGCAATTTCCATTTGCTACAATACAGAACAAGCCTTGAGACGGACAAGGTAGCATCTCACCTGTGATATGTAATTAACCAGATAAACATAAGCCATTGTCATTTCTACAGAGAATTTACTTCCCAAGAAATGAATTCCTGCTGAAGGACCTACAATGTCCAGTGCCAAGACGTCTGGAGCATGTGAGAAGGCAATATAAATAGCTTGCATATTAATAGAAGTCATGTTACAGCACTGCTGGTCGGGATAGGCGGCGCAGAGTGAAGCTACGTCACTACGTGCATCTGAATTAGTTTGCCTTTCAATCACCTGGTTTACAATTTTTAGCTCCTTAGGTGACTAAACCGGTGTCCAGAATTGATAGATTACATCCACTTGTCTGACCTATGACATAACTGTGGCCTACATATAAGAGAAAGCCATTTTGAAAGCTGGACCGATTCTGACCACCATGAAGGCAAATCCTTATGCTACAGCATTCAGTGCCCTTTGAGAGAACGATCTGCTTCCTACACGTGCAGACTGGGGACACCCTCGTTTTGTTTCGACGAGAAAACTGATGAAGAACTAAGTTGTGGGATATTAAAGGGATATACCACAACTACATCTTACAATGTGTCAGTGGATTCTGCCAAGTGCACGCTCTACTAATGTAGAAAGCAAACAGGCCATGGTGCTCATCTTCAGCTCAGGTGTGTCCTGCTGGCATGTAGCCTCAGCCATTGAAAAGTCTGGATAACTATCCGTGAAGAGGATGGTCATCTATAATGAAAACAAGCACCTGACCCTGGTTCTTCTTTAGTTTTGTTCCCTCTCTGGGTCTTGAAGGGGTTATCCGATACACACAATGTACTTTGCTTCCCGGCACCCATGTTGCTTCTGAAGCCTGCATGGCCACTGCTGGGTTTCAGAAGCAATGCGGGAATCGGGAAGCAAGGTAAGGACATTGTTTGTGAGGGGCATTTCATGGGTCGGATAACCCCTTTAAAAGGGTTTTCCAACATGCATAATATTGATGACCTATCCTCTGGGTAGGTCATCAGTATCTGATGGACCCCCGCCGATCAGCTGTTTGAGAAGGTACTGGCGCTCCCATGAGTGACATAGCCTTCTCACAGCTTACTAACCACAGCGCCGTACATTGTATAGTGGCTGTGCTTGGTATTGCAGTCAGCCGCATTCACTTCTATGGGGCTGAGCTGCGTCCAGGCCACGTGACCGATGAACGTGTCGTCACTGGCCTAGGAAAAGCTGAAAGAAGGCTTCGGTGCTACTGCAAGTGCCACTACCTTCTCAAACAGCTAATCAGCGGGTGTCCAGAGGATAGCTCATCAGTATTATCAGCTCGGAGAACCCCTTTAATGTTCATAAAGAATGGTTCTACGGACAAAATGGCTGCCTCCACTGTGTGTAGTCGACAAGTATAGCACAAGGTGTTGCTGCACATGCGTTGCAATAAAGTCCCTTTTATTATTCAAGAATCAAGCTGTAATATCTATTGATTAGTGAACCAAAGTGCTCTATATAGTACAGAGTATGCTGGTGTCTTGAAATACTGTACTTATCTAGATAAATATATATTTCTATTGCAGTACAAAAGTGCAATGCTACTTGGTAGCAACAAGGGAAGAACCTCCAAGTGTCAGTTTTAGAAAAAAAAAAAATGTACGCCTTTACAGTCTGACAGAATGCTTGTGGCGAGTGTCCAACGCTACATACACTTGTGATTTCTCACCCAGACACATTGGTAGAAATTCGAAAAATTAGCAATGGCACAAAAATGATTGGCGTATTCGATTAAACTGACCAAAAAAAAATAACTTAAATATGGAGGTGCTGGAGTCCCAGTCTTTAAATCCTCAAATGCTTTACAAAGTTAAAACATAATTTAAAAGTGTATTCCCATCTCAGACATTGATGGCATATCACTAGGACAGGTGCAGGTCTTGCCTCTGGGACTCGCTCCTATCTACATTACAGGCCTCCGCCAAAGCGAAGGAGAGTGTACAGCGCAAGCGTTCACCGCCATGGCATTTCTGAAAATAGCCGAGCGCTGGATCGACTATTCCCAGCAGCCCTATAGCGGTGAATGTAGAGATGGCAGTGCGCTCTACATTAAAGGGGTATTCCCATCTCACAAATGTAGTTTGTATAGTTAGATATAGCCATACCAGTATTATTACTAATAGGATGTATTTATATAAAATGTACCGTTTAGAAGATTTGCCTATTTGTATATCCATTGTCCCACAGACATCAGTCAGGCTGTTGCCCCTGGTTACGGCCACCGTGGCCTTGTTCATTTTCAAACTGCTGTGAGGTAACTGCTGTATTGTGGGTTGCTTAGGGTTGCAGCATTTTTGTCTGCGCTTCCAAAACACAGAGAAACGGATCCTGTTCCAATACCTATTCATCTCTATGGAGAAGGATCAGTTTATAAAGTCTGCGTTTTGGACGTATCCTGACCATTGGGTTTTGGACTGGTAGCGTCCAAAATGCAGATGTGAAAGTGCCCTATGATGTGTCTCCTCATGCAATGTGCGTTCACAATACAGCAGTTACCTCAGAGCGGGTTTGAAAAGGAGCAAGCCGGCCACCACTACTACATGGCCGCGGTGGTCGTAACTAGGGGCAACGGCCTGACTGATGTGTGTGGGACAATGGATATACAAACAGGAAAATCTTCTAAATGGTACATATTATATAAATACATTCTATTAGTAATAATATTGGTATGGCTATATCTAACTATACAAACTACATTTGTGAGATGGGAATACCCCTTTAATTGCTATAGCAGAGCGTGCTAGCTTGGCTATTTTCGGAACTCCCATGGCAGTGAATGGATAGCGGGCCACGCATGCGCAGTGTGCTCTCCTTCACTCCAGGGGCCCCTGATATGGGGATGGGAGCAGGTCTCGGAGGTGTGACCTGCACCTATCTCACACTGATGGCATAAACCTAGTAATATGACATCAATGTCTGAGATAGCAATAACCCTTTAAAGACATATTCAATATAAGTTAACATTTTCTCAGAAGGGGAGACGAACAGATGCAAAATACATAAGCAAAAGAAGCCTTAGCCTGCTGTACTAATAAGTACCTCAAAGTCACACAGCGGACGCAGTCATTTCATGGCCTCCAGTCAGAAATTGGAGGCCGTAAAATGAAATGTTCAGAGAAATGACTACCTTCACTGTCTATGTACAGTACAAATGGTACATGATAATAAAAACACATCCAATATAATATTTTCATAAACCATTTCTAACTCTGCTTAAATAATCCAAGGGTAAAATATTGGCCTTTTTAAGAATTACTAAATAGAAAAGTTTGGCTTTCACCATGAATAAAAATAACTTTTTTTTTTTTTTTTTAATAATTGCTCCTAAATGAAAATAGAGATTTTATAGCTGAGAGATAAAGAAATAAAAACATGAAAACGTACATAAATTATTCAATTATTTCTTTTCCTGAGACTTGGTGTGAAAGGCATTGCAGAATTCTCATAGAAGACCTGAATTGGTTACCATATGACTGCACCCTAGTGACGTGCTCCGATCATGTGTGCAAAATTCTGCCGCTGGCATTTACAGATTAAACTTGAGAAATTCTTCCGAGGAGTGTAAGACGGCTACATTAAAGGCCTGGCCTATGTGAGAAAGTCCAATCTACTGAAAATCAAATGTACGTCTCTCACCTTTGACCACCAGTTTATTGTTGATAAAATCCATATTTAAAAAACGTAAGTACGTTGCACTGCTTGTTATGTACTGATCCTACATTACAGCTTGTCCAGAGCTGAAATCACAATCCAGCTGCCTTCAGAGCTGAAATCGTATTGCTTTCTTTTCTGGCTTGCTGCAGCAAATTGCATTTGGAGACTGCAAAGTAACCTAATGAAGAAAGATCTACAACTCCCACGGCTCAGTTGCCTCTGTCCACAAGTCTTTTGACCGTTTCCACCAGCAACCAGCATAACTGTGGAAGCGCAAGTCAGCACAAGACAAGCAATGCAATGTCCTTACATAAAGTTTAAACAAGTGTACACAATTGAGTGTGCATAATTTACGTTAAGAGGTTCCACTGGATTTACCTATGCTTAGAACCCGTTTAAATGGCGCTAACTAGTCACACAGCTTTGCATAAATCAATAGTACAAATCAAACTGTCAGCTTATTTGCCCTCCCCTCTCCATGGACAACTTAGTGAGCTATGTACTATTGATTTATGCAAAGTTGTGCAAAAAGTTAGTGACCATTTTAAAGGGAACCTGTGAGGAACTTTCATATTAGAAGATATAAAAACCTTACACAGGTAAGGCCTTGTTCACTCATCAGTTATTTGGTCAGTTATTTTCATCAGTTACATAGTTAATACGGTTGAAAAAAGACACATGTCCATCAAGTTCAACCAAGGGAGGGGGTAGGAGTGATGAAGGGGAGGGGGACGGGTATTGTGAGCCAAAACCAGGAGTGCAGCCTACACACCTGTTCAGTGTTTTTGACCCGCACCTGGCTTTGGCTCACAATAACTGATGGAAATAACTGACCAAATAACTGATGTGTGAACAAGGCCTTACCTGTGTAATGAAGGAAGATCTACAACTCCCACTGCTCAGCCTAACATTGTTCATGCTCTTCATTCCACAATCGCCTGCTTCTCCGCGTGTTCTTTCCTTGTAGCTTATTCAGTGCACTCAGCCGGCGCATTACAAGCGTTCAGAGCAACAAAGGGGTCGTGACTCTCGAAATGCCGCCATTAGTGAGTGCAGTGTGCTGTTCTGACTGCATGTGATTTTGGTCTTCTAATGTTTCAGCTGAATGTATGGAATAAGCTACAAGGAAAGAATGCAAGGTTTTTATATCTCATAATATGAATGGTTTTTGGACAATTGTATACCAATAAAAGGTGGATTAATGTTATACCTTTTGGTGTGGCTCCAGCTATTGGATACATGTGAGGTGGAACCTGGTGCTGTATTCCTGATGTAAGCTGCGGATACCTGTGAGGAACTCCAAGAGTTAATGGGGTGGCTGCCTGCAGACTTCTCCCTGCCTGGCTCAGGTTGATTGACAGTTCTCTCTCTATACACAAAGATGGAGAGACTGGTCAATCAAACAGAGTCTGGAGAAGCTATTGGGGAGCCGCCCTTGTGATTTAAAGAGAACCTTTCAATGTTCCTGACATTACTGTTTTAATAGCTTTATGCATTCCTTTATTATTTGCACTAGAAGTTATGAATGAATTTCTATTTGCCTTAAGTAAGGGAACAGAGGGGAGGTAACAAGTTGGGGGTGTACCTGCACAGTCTGAACATGGCCACACTGATTGGCTAGAGTCAGACTGTGCAGGGACACACCCCCAACTTGTTACCTCCCCTCTGTTCCCTTACTTAAGGCAAATAGAAATTCATTCACAACTTCTAGTGCAAATAATAAAGGAATGGCACAGCATACAGACATAATAATAGATGTTCCAGACTTGTTATTACATGGGGAATGCATGAAGCTATTAAAACAGGCATGTCAGGAGCGGTGACAGGTCCTCTTTAAACTATGCTTTCACAGTAAAACCTAGTTGGGATCCTGTCAGGGTGTAAGCAGCATGAGGCTCCCAACACGTTCATTTTAATGCACCCAGAGCAATCTGTTAAATACAGATTTGGGGCAAGGCGACTACTATAATACACTATCTACACAGCCATCCCTTTAACTACCCATTTTTTCCAACTGAGATTAGTGTTTTTTTTTCCCCAAAAATAATTTGGAAGCCAGGTTTGGAGTGAATTTCTTAGTGATGTACCCCACATCTTATGGAAATAAATAGAAGGATGAATCAGGCAGGTTGACTACAAATAGGCTTTGCTAACAGATATCATGTGTCCTGCTGTAAACCACTGTAAAGGGTGATGGGTCCGAGCAGACACACATGCCTTTGGGTTATAAGTTTACAATTTGACAATTTATAACCTAATTGTTCCTACTACTGCATGCTATGACTTTAACAGCAGAAAACATACGTAGGTAAGTTTGGATGGCCATGACTATGTGAAGGAGCTATAAAATTCCAGTCAAAAAGAAACCTAGGAGAAAGAAAATGCATTCCATGTCTACAATCTTCTGTGCAGATGATTGGTGGAAACTGTGCTTAAGTAACAGTCAAGCATAACTTCAAGTCAAAAAGCTGACTTGTCTTCAAGAGATCAATGCAGTAGCGTACGTCCATCCACAATCAAACCAATCCCGAATCTTTGGCCATGCTGTAGAAAATCCCTTTTTTCTGAAGAAGGTTGCTTGGAGAGTCAAACTCCACTATTTGGCCTTTGTCAAGAACGATCACCCTAAAGTCAGAAAGCAAACAAACGGTCGGTAAGAAATAACTTCAGTACTCTATGAACAACTGTAACTATTGCAGTGATTACAATGATCATCTTAAAGGGGTTGTCCAAGTTATGAAAAAAAATACATAGCACTGTAAATCTGATGGGCAGCAATATATAACTAAGTTCAGCAAGTTTTAGGCAAAAATAAAAATCTATATTTCCTCATTTCCTTGGTTCTCTTCTGGCCTTTGTTTACATGCAGTAATAACAATCTCAGCCCCTCCCTCTTCTCTGCAAAGGCAGTGAATACAAGTGCTGAGTGACATGTCTGCCTGCTAGGATACTCAGCAGCATGTTGTTTGTGTAGGACTACAAGTCCCAGCTGTACAATGACACTGCTGATACACACAGGAAATTCTCCCTACCTGTTCTTGTACAATACAATTCCTCTATAGCTCCTTGCCCAGAATTTGTCTCCTCTCACTGCTGCAGCTACTATTTGTTGTAAAGCCTTGAGCCCTCAGTGTGTTCTGGCTGAAGGGGTTAATGTTTTATCTGAAGGAATCCAGGGAGAGAGAGCAGATAGCAGGAGCCGGCAAAGAGGGGCGTGGCCAGTGACGTCTGGTGTACAGACTGTTATCTGAACTCTGAGGCTTGTGCACAAAACATCACAGAGCAGAGAGATAAGGTGACATCACAGGTCATGTGACCCCCAGTCAACTCTGAGATACCAGCAGCTTTAGAAACACAAAGTATATGGGAAAGTTGTTATACCTGACAAGTTAGAAACATATAAAGAACAAAAAAATAACACGGACAACCCCTTTAAGGGGTACATTAAGTGAACTGTTAAAGGGAGTCTATCATCTCCAAAATTAGTGTCAAAGTAAGCGTACCCCTGAAATATAACCATAATTTTCCTGTAAAAATCTTGTCCTCTAATCCTGAGAAATTCTCCATTTTATTTTTATGCAAATAAGATTTTCGGTGAACCTGTGAGTGGGGCCTCTCCACTAAGTACACAACGGTCTGCCAGTAATACTACCTAGGGTGAACCGCCCTCCCCGTCCACACGCCAGTACTTGAAATTACCGAGGCGGAAACTGATTTTGGAATTTTTTTTTTAAAAAGCACCTGTCAGCAGATTTGTACCTATGACACTGGCTGACCTGTTATATGTGCGCTTGGCAGCTAAAGACATCTGTATTAGTCCCATGTTCATATGTGCCCGCATTGCTGAGAAAAATTGTTTTTATATATGCAAATGAGTCTCTAGGAGCAACGGGGGCGTTAGCGTTACACCTAGAGGCTCTGCTCGCTCTACAACTGACGCACCCTCTCCACTTAAATTGACAAGGCCAGGCAGTCAAAATGTTACCACGCCTGGCTCTGTCAAAGTACAGAGGGTGCGGCAGTTGTAGAGAGAGCAGAGCCTCTAGGTGTAATGGTAACGCCCCCGTTGCTCCTAGAGGCTCATTGGCATATATAAAAACATCATTTTTCTCAGTAATGCGGACACATATGAACATGGGACCAACGCAGGTGCTTTCAGCTGCCAAGCGCACATATAACAGGTCAGTCAGTATTGTATGTACTAATCTGCTGACAGATCCCCTTTAATTGAGCGCAGTATGGGTTTTAATTTACTTCCTTTTATTTAGACAGCACCAACATGCTACAGATCCCCAGGGCAGCAAGATTTCTATTTCCACCTACCTTGTATAGTCCATGATCGTGTTAAGTCTATGAGCAATAGTTATTACTGTACAATCTTCAAATTCCTTCCTGATGGTCGACTGAATGAGTCCATCCGTCTCCAGGTCCACGGCGGCAGTGGCTTCATCTAGCACCAGGATTTTTGTCTTACGAAGGAGTGCTCTTGCCAGACACACAAGCTGACGCTGACCAATGCTGTGAGATAAAGTGGCACCATGATAATATGAGCAGGAACAATTTTAGATGGCTTAATATTTATATGGCTATTACATAAATGATGCCACTCAGTACAAACCATTCCATGTCACTTGTTAAAGGGAACCTGTCATCAGACTGGATATGCTTATGACCTGTTAAACGGAGGCAGTCAGGTGAATTTTGCTGTTCTATTTAACAGCAGGATATGATGGAGGGAGAGAAGCTGAGCTATGTGATATATAGGCGTATACGGTTTGGAGCAGGATTACTGATTAAAATGCAGAATAAATCCTGACAGGAGAGACAGGGAGTCCTGCTTACCCTGCTCACTTTCTGTGTGCACACTGATAAAAGAAGAGCTTTCGATCAATGTATACGGGCAATGCAATTAGCTGAAAGCTGCGGATACAAGTGCACTGAGCGGCTTGGATCCTCCCTTGGTGTAACTAACAGCCTTTTTAACATAAATTTCTCAAGAATGCAGCATCCGATCAGTAAAAGAAAGGTACTATTACATTATGCTGAGACAGCCTTACCAGGGACTGTATCTGGTTTAACCCCTTAACCCTATATGACATACCTGTACATCATAAGTGTTAAGGGGAAAGGGAAGTATTGAGCCGAATTATGTTCTGAGCTCACCCCAGACACTGCAGGTACCAGCTGAAACCTGCCGACAGGGACCAGGAATGAAGATAACTCTGATTCCAGTCATTTAACACCTCAGACGCCGCTGTCAATAGCGATTGCTTCATCTGTGGGGTTAAAGGTAGGGGACCCCCAATTTTAAATTGCGTGGCACCGAAAAGTTGCTATGGCAGCCTGAGGCTTTGTGAAAGCTTCCAGGGCAGTCATAGCAAGCTGCCTGCAAAGCCATGCCCGTGGCATGGCCTGACAGGAAGCTTATAAGACTCCCATTGACTGCAATAGTCTTCTGAAATAGTGTGACAAAGCGGAAAAATATTTTTAAAAGTATAAAAAAGTATAACAAAAAAATATTAATAGGAATCACGCCCTTTCCCAATTTTACACATAAAAATAAACAAAAAAAATGAACATCATTGTGATTGCTGTGTTCAAAAATGTTGTTAATATTAAAATATAACATTTGTCGTATGCAGTGAATGCTGTAATGGAAAAAAATAGAAATAGGTGATTGGCTGTGTTTTGGTCACAATGTTCCCTTTAAACAATTGAATAGAAAGTGATCAAAAAGTTGTATGCACCCCAAAATGCTACAAATAAAAACAGCTTGCCGTGCAACAAATGAGCCCTAATACAGCTCTGTAGACATACAAGTGTAAACCTTATAACTGTCAGAATATGACAATTCAAAAAAAAGTTAAACTTTTTTAAAGTAGTAAAAAATAATAGAAACTATATAAATCTGGCAACACATTAATCATACTGATCCGCAGAATAAGGTTGTCATGTCATTTTTTAATGCACAGTGAATGGTGTAAACACAAAATCCCCAAAAATGGCAGAATTGTGTTTTTTGTTTTTTTTTTTCAATTTCACCCCACAAAGAATTTTTTTCCCAATTTTTCAATACAAGCAATGGTAAATTAAATGGTGCCATTACAAATACAACTTGACCCACAAAAAATAAACCCTCAAGGCTATATGAATATAAAAATTTTAAAAAGTTATGGCTCTTGGAAGGTGGAGAAATAAAAACCTGTCAGGTTGAACATAGTAATCCAACAGCTCGGCCGGCACACGATCCTGAATCCACGTTGCGCGGGAAAGAGCGAACCCCGTAAAATAGTAAAGAAAATCATATGTCATATGTTTCTTAATGCTTAGTTTTTATTCCATCAAAATGGCTTGTACAGTGTCCACTTGGACGCGTTTCGGCAGTTGAGAAAGGCACAACTGCCGAAACGCGTCCAAGTGGACACTGTACAAGCCATTTTGATGGAATAAAAACCAAGCATTAAGAAACATATGACACGCTTGCTAGTTTGAACATAGTGTCTGACATGCAGGCAGCATGTTATAGAGCAGGAGGAGCTCAGCAGATTGATATATACAGTACTTTTATGGGAAAAGATTCAGTGTAACTTGCATTTTATTCATTTAAATTCCTGCTCATTCTGGGCTTTGAAGTCAAGGCAGCGGTTCTATCAGTGATTGACAGCCTTCCTTCTATGAGGAGGAGGTCTTATCAGTGATTGACAGCCTTCCTTCTATGAGGAGGAGGTCCTATCAGTGATTGACAGCCTTCCTTCTATGAGGAGGAGGTCCTATCAGTGACTGACAGCCTTCCCTCTAAGAGGAGGAGGTCCTATCAGTGACTGACAGTGTTCCCTCTATGAGGTGGAGGTCCTATCAGTGACTGACAGCGTTCCCTCTATGAGGTGGAGGTCCTATCAGTGACTGACAGCGTTCCCTCTATGAGGTGGAGGTCCTATCAGTGACTGACAGTGTTCCCTCTATGAGGAGGAGGTCCCATCAGTGACTGACAGCCTTTCCTCTATGAGGAGGTGGTCCTATCAGTGACTGACAGCCTTCCCTCTATGAGGAGGTCCTATCAGTGATTGACAGCCTTCCCTCTATGAGGAGGAGGTCCTATCAGTGACTGACAGCCTTCCCTCTATGAGGAGGAGGTCCTATCAGTGAATGACAGCCTTCCCTCTATGAGGAGACAGTCCTATTAGTGATTGCCTTTCTTCTATGAGGAAGAGGTCCTATCAGTGACTGACAGCCTTCCCTCTATGAGGAGACAGTCCTATTAGTGATTGCCTTTCCTCTATGAGGAAGAGGTCCTATCAGTGACGAACAGCCATCCCTCTATGAGGAGGAGGTCCCATCAGTGAATGACAGCCTTCCCTCTATGAGGAGGAGGTCCTATCAGTGACTGACAGCCTTCCCTCTATGAGGAGGAGGTCCCATCAGTGAATGACAGCTTTCCCTCTATGAGGAGGAGGTCTTATCAGTGATTGACAGCCTTCCCTCTATGAGGAGGAGGTCCTATCAGTGATTGACAGCCTTCCCTCTATGAGGAGGAGGTCCTATCAGTGACTGACAGCCTTCCCTCTATGAGGAGGAGGTCTCATCAGTGACTGACAGCCTTCCCTCTATGAGGAGGAGGTCCTATCAGTGATTGACAGCCTTCCCTCTATGAGGAGGAGGTCTTATCAGTGAGTGACAGCCTTCCCTCTATGAGGAGGAGGTCCTATCAGTGACTGACAGCCTTCCCTCTATGAGGAGGAGGTCCCATCAGTGAATGACAGCTTTCCCTCTATGAGGAGGAGGTCTTATCAGTGATTGACAGCCTTCCTTCTATGAGGAGGAGGTCCTATCAGTGATTGACAGCCTTCCCTCTATGAGGAGGAGGTCCTATCAGTGACTGACAGCCTTCCCTCTATGAGGAGGAGGTCTCATCAGTGACTGACAGCCTTCCCTCTATGAGGAGGAGGTCCTATCAGTGATTGACAGCCTTCCCTCTATGAGGAGGAGGTCTTATCAGTGAGTGACAGCCTTCCCTCTATGAGGAGGAGGTCCTATCAGTGACTGACAACCTTCCCTCTATGAGGAGGAGGTCCTATCAGTGATTGACAGCCTTCCCTCTATGAGGAGGAGGTCCTATCAGTGATTGACAGCCTTCCCTCTATGAGGAGGAGGTCCTATCAGTGATTGACAGCCTTCCCTTCTTGAGGAGGAGGTCCTATCAGTGATTGACAGCCTTCCCTCTATGAGGAGGTACTATCAGTGATTGACAGCCTTTCCTCTATGAGGAGAAGGTCCTATCAGTGACTGACAGCCTTCCCTCTATGAGGAGGAGGTCCTATCAGTGATTGACAGCCTTCCCTCTATGAGGAGGAGGTCCTATCAGTGATTGACAGCCTTCCCTCTATAGTTTTGCATACATATATAGCTGTCAATCACTGATAGGACCGCCTCCTGGACTTCAAAGCCCAGAATGAGCAGGAATTTAAATAAATAAATTACAAGGTTGACTGAATCTTTTCCCTTAAAACTATATACAAATCTGCTCAGCTCCTCCTGCTCTATAACATGCTGCCTGCAGCTCAGACACCATGTTCAGTGTGACAGGTTCCCATTAAGAGTCAAACTGTTTATTGTGTAGACTGAAATATAAGCCAGTGACAGACAGCCAAAAAGGGTGCTATTACATATGCGGCTTTAGCCACGGTTCCAGCACCACGGCTTCTGCTAACTGCAGGACCACACCTGCGTTTGCTACTTGAACGAACGGTGCATTCAAGGTGCGGCCTGACAATTAGGGGTAACCTTGATGTGGTACCTGCAGTTCAAGCCACACATGCAATAGCAGACAAATGCAAACCTGAGATTTACTAGAGAAGACATCTCACCTGAGGTTCTCCCCTCCTTCTGCGCACTCATGGTTGAGCTTGTCAGGAAGACCTGTAATAAAATTCTTAAGATGTGCAAGCTCAAGGGATGTCCAGATTTCTTCATCTGAATACTTTTCAAAGGGGTCAAGGTTCATTCTAAGGGATCCTGAAAACAAGACTGGATCCTGTGGATAGAAATGATAGAAGACAACGAGCTATACACTGGATCTCTATATGATGGAAGATTTTCCCTGTTTACGTCAAACAAAAGCAAAGAGTAGAATGTAAGCAGAACTTCATGGGTTTGACCAGATTTAATCTAAACGATTTCATATTAGTGATCATTGTAATTTTTCTATGAAGCTAAGGGCTGTTCTGTGGCAGTAGTGTCTAAGGCCCTGCTCAAAACGTCACTTGTAGGAAACAGTGGAAGAGCAATGAAAAAATCTGTGATACTCAATAAGCGCTACATTTTCTGAGGTATTAAAATGTATTGTTAAAGATGATTTGTCTTAAAGTAACAGAATATTCAGAGGAGAGATGTACCTGTGGAATGATCGTAATCTTAAATCGGAGATCGTGCAGACCAATCTTTGCTATATTGCAGCCATCTATAATGATCTCTCCAGAGGCGGCCTCATTGATACGAAACAGTCCAAGTGTAAGCGAAGACTTCCCGGCTCCAGTTCTGCCAACAATCCCAATCTATAAAGGGGCATAATGGTAAAGCATACATCTTAAGAGAGATTAAATGGCAAAACACTTACGGTCGTGTGAATGTAGCCTAAGGGGGTTATATATATATATATATATATATATATATATATATATATATATATATATATATATATATATATATAAATAAAAATCTGCCCCAAAGATGTCCATAGCCTTTAAAGTCTACAGCAAATAACAGAAAAGTTAACATAAAGTACACAGAGGTACACTTACTAGGCTACTATTGTGGCAAAAAAAAAGAGTAAATTATGGCACACGTCATATGTGCACCTTAATTTGTGACTTTTTGGGCTTCTTGCTACTTTTCTGAAGTGGCTATAAAGGGGGTGGGGGCTTAACTGCAGGGGGTGAGGCTTTAGAAGGCCCAGCAGATTTACTGTAACTTATGCCAGAAACTGGTGTAAGTTATAGCTAAACTGTTAGCAAAGGGATGAGAATAAGGCCTAAATTAGTGTTTATGAGCTGTCAGGAGTTCAGAGATAAGGCTAAACAAAAAGCCACATATTCTCTGCAAGATAATCTGCAGATTTATTGAAAGGTAAGGCTGTAAAACAAACTTTTGGAATTTTTGTAAGCTATATTCTTATCAAACAGATAAGGGTTTAGCTATGACGAGTGTTTAGGAGCTGTCAGGATTTCAGAGATGAGGGCTACAGTCGGAGCCTGCTCTGTTAGGATTCACTGTGAAGGGAGAGCCTTACAGTTTGCAAATACACAGAAACTGAAAGCTGTACAGGAAAAGCGTTTTTTTGCCCAAAATGAATAAAATGTAATTATAAAAAAAACAAAAAACAAAAACACAACCCTCTCCCCCACGTAAGGTGTTCCTAACGTCTTAGTGTTGGTTGCTAAATTCCTTCAACTTCCACTGGGTGGCAAAAAAACAAATGACATCAGGTGCCCTTAGTGACTGTACATGGATTACACCACTACTACTCAATCAGCTTCCACTTACCTTCTCTCCACCCTGCACAGTAACATTAATGTTTTTTAAGGCCAGGTCTAAATCTTCTCTATAACGCAAGCAGAAATTTCTGAACTCAATTTTCCCTTCATGGGGCCAGTTGCTCTCTGGTGCTGTCTGCTGCAATGTCCATGGAGCCTAAAATTAATGACATAAAATCAGATGAAAATGTCAGGTGATTTACATGAAGAAGAGCAATAGAAGCCAAAACAAACATAAATGTAACCTAGAATATCATGTATAGGACTTTAAAGAGGCTCCTGCTTGCCTCTTAGCACATAATGTAAAGCAGGATTAGGTTCACGTACCACATAGTAAGAGTATTACTTATAGGACTTCTAATGCGTATTGTACCAATAACCACAATGAATAACAGTGACCTGCCCCTTATTAAAAGCCATGTACAGTTTTGGGGGCAATTTTTTATTATTGTATATTACTCATTTTGAGGTAAAAATCATTTTTACAACTGGTCTTTATTAAAAACATGGAGTCCTTTTCTCTGTACAGAGCTGAATTTTCTCTCTGCTCCGTCAGGGCGCTGACAGCTCCTTACATCTGCTCTCTGACCATTAAAGCTCAATCCTTATCTGGCTGATAAGGATGTGGCTTAAGGTCCCTTTACACGGCACGATGTAAAAGCAGATTGTAGGGAAGGAAATGTTCCTCCCTGACAATCTGCTGATCGCTAGCGGAGGAGACCTCTGCATTTACATGCAGCGATCTCTTCCAGAGTATGGGGAAGAGCGACTGCTAATCCCATCACTTTTCCCCATACAGACTCGTTGTTTACACAGCACAATCTGCCACCAGGGAAACAAGGATTTTTGTTTTGCACTAATGATGCACTTACCCGATGAATGAGCAAAACGGTAAATTGGCGGTACATATACACTGGCAGATCATTGATAATCAGCGTTACTATGAATGCTCGTTAGCGATGATCTTTTCAATTCTCATCCTGTGTAAAGGGCCCTTATAATAAGAGTTTATGATCTCTTAGTAATTTAGAGGTAAGTGTTATTAGATGACCGCCAAAAAGTGAAAGTAGGACACAGCTAGAAAAACTCTGTGACAGAAAGGCTCAATATTTTTTAATAAAGACCAACTGAAAAAATGATTTTTAACCCAAAATGAGTAAAATGCAATCATGAAAAAAATTGCCCCCGAAAGTGTACATAGCTTTTAAAGAGGAGCTCCCACCTCTGTTTAGTAACTACTTGCATTTCCATGTAATAACGATTATGAAGCATCTTGTCCTGTGATGGCTAACCTCTGGCACTCCAGCTGTGGTAAAACCACAACTCCCAAGATGTACACTTGTTTGGCTGTTCTCAGAACTCCACAGAAATGAATGGCGCATGGTGAGAGTCATAGTTTCACCACAGCTGGAGTGCCGGAGGTTAGCCATCACTGATCTAGTCTTTAATGCTATGTTGTGCCATTCCCCTATTATTTCAGCGAGACAGTTATGATCAAAGGTACAAGGTTTCACAAGTTGGGGAGGAGCGGGGGAGGGGTCCCTGAAGTGTCTGACTGTGCGCCACTGACAGCATTGCTTGGACAGTGGTAGGCAGGAACACCCCCCCCCCCCAACTGGTAACACCCAGATGGACCTTTATTTATAAATGTTTATTAGGAATAACAGAGGAATGGTGCAACATATAGTTATAAAAATACATGTTCCAGAATTGTCATTTCATTTTGAATACAATTATTTACTAAGTCAGAAGTGTCAGGAGAGGTGTATATCATCTTAAAAGAAAAAAATACTATAATATATATATATATATATATATATATATATATATATATATATATATATATATATATATATATTTTTATTTATAGGTTTAGTTCAATAAATGTTATCCAGTCTTTTCCCACTTAACTACTGTGTATATCCATTTGCTCAGCTCCTCCTGCAGGATGAACTGCATTTCCTATGTAAGAAATTTTTTAAATGGGCATTCAGATTTGATGTACGTGTATATGAAGAGCTGTTCACGTGCCCTCCTTCTAGAAGTGAGATTACAGTCTCTTACAGTAGAACGGTATAGCCCATCTGATATGCCTGTACACATTAGATGAAACTCCACCAAACCGGGATGTACTCAGGAAGGATCTGCAATGTAAAGTATGGGGCCTACCAACTCACCCGACAGGAAGGAAAGATATTACAGAGGAGATGAGCTGAGGCCAGAAGTTTGTTACTTTATACTCCCTGCAGCAAACATCAGATGAATGGTTATTGATTGTGTGTGATGTATCTGTCCATGGGCTAAATTGACAGGCTAAACATGGCATCCGGGATGTGACCTACAACATTCAGCCAGTAACAGGGTCAGTCTGAGTTCACGTCCCTGTTTAGTTTTCCGTTCTTCTGATCTGTCAGAAGAACAGAAAAAAAGCAAAAGAAAAAAAAACCAAAACAGATCCTTTATTTTAAGCATCAGCCATTTCCGCCTGAGACCTGTATTTTAGATGAAAAAAAAAATGCCTTTTCACCCTATAAGACGCACTTTTTTTCCCTACAAAGTGGGGGGGGAAATGTCAGTGCATCTTATGGGGCGAATACTAATCAGCGTAAGGGCTCATTAGTGCAGGAGGACCAGGAAGCAGTGAATGTCGCACTCCTTGGTCTTCTCCTGCAGACTCCTCATGCTATGTTGTGACCTGCACACAGCATGAGGACATTGGCGAGCTCTGTGACCTCATGTTGTGCAGGAAGACCAACTGGAGCCGGAGCAGGAGAGGTAAGTTAATTTTTTTATTTGCTCTGAGCATGCGGGTCTGAACTGAGGTTTGAATGGGGAATGGAGGTTATTCACAGTGGGAGTCTGATTTGAGGTCTGAATGGGAGATGGGGGTCTTATTCACATTGGGACTCAGATCTGAGGTCTGGCTGGGGTCATTCACATTGGGGTCTGATCTGAGGTGTGAATGGGGGTAGTTTTCACATTGAGGGTCTGAGCCGAGGTCTGAATGGGAGTCTTATTAACATTGGTGGTCTGAGCTGAGGTCTGATCAACAACGGGAATTTGATTGGTGGTCTGAGCTGAGGTCTAATTCAAAATATTTTTGTTCTATTTTCCTTCTCTAAAACCTAGGTGTGTTTTATGGGTAGGCGCCTCTTATAGGGTAAAAATTACATTATTTTTTTGTAGGACTTCTACTTCTGTCTAAAATAATAGATCTCGGACGGAAATGGCTAAACATGTTCATATAACGGAGCATAACGGATACTTAAAATACAGGATCCTTTTTTTTTTTTTTTCTGTCCTTCTGACCGATTAGAAGTACGGAAAACTAAACAGTGATGTGAACACAGCCTAACACACAGAATGTACTGGATCAGAACACCTCCGTGAAGGATCGAACTGATTTTAGACCAATGCGTACTGTGTATTTACCTGGAAAACATGTCTCCAGGTATTGTAGTCAAAGTATGAATAAATGAATTAATAAAAAAAAGAAGGGTTATACAATTCTACTGCACTTGTATAAGGGGTGAGCTGACATGTATACACCTATATTAGCATATGGTATGGTTTATTGTGTTATTGGCAAATAAAAAAAATGGAACATGTCTGTAACATGTGAATAAAGAAGGTTAACAATACACAAAGAAACAAGAAACCAATAGACGATTAAGATTAGCATGTTCGTAACTGGAATGTAATATAAACATCCAACTTGCAAATGTAGCCAAACTGGTACTTCAAGTAATAAAAGACAGAGCAATGTTCGACCTTCTAAAAGGACATAATTTAGGATTACAGCCAAGCCAGTACCTCATTTGCAAACATTTAGTAAAATGAGCAAATCTGGCCCTCTGTGTGCCTGACAGTTAAAAACTCACTGTACTTTTACACAATTTCATTTAATTTAATTGAGAATAAATCACTTCATTAAAAAAAAAATATCCCTGCATCCACCTGAAAAAGGGGCCTCACTTCAACCTAATTTGCATTCCACTTCCTGTTGTCAGGCAAGATCCATCCCTAGTAACAGAGACACAGGAGACGGCTCACAGGAAATGGGGGCGTGACAGAGCTAGCTGAGATCCTGAACCTGGTAAAAGAACTGCTTCTACACAGCTTTTCAAGATTATATGAGCCTTCTGTGTGTCTGAATCTGTTCTGTGAGCTCCAGGGGTGAAAACAAACACAGTGGGAAGTAATGCAAAGGACATTACAGCAGTACAGTGCTGGCATGTTCCACAGAAGGGAGAAACCCCCTGCTTCTGAGTGAAATGCATCTCGCTGTGCAGGGGCGGACTGGGAACTTAAAGTGGCCCTGGAAAAAATACTAAAAGTGGCCCCGTTGTGTAGTTGAGACCAAATTGATGGAAGGCAGGGCACATTATACCAACCCAACAGAGCCAAATACCACAGTCCCATCACAAAATACTGCCAGCAGCACAAAATACACCCCAAAAACTTCCACTGGCTGGCCATTTGGAGGGCCCAGACGGTCCCCTGGGCATCGGCCCACCGGGAAATTTCCCTGTAAGGTCTATGGCCAATCCGCCCCTGTCGCTGTGCAGCTGAAACAGGGAATAACATTAGGGAATCCCCCAAAACACCCGTTCCTTTACATATATGACTGTATAAAGAAGCACAGCCATTATGCAAACTTTTTTTTTTTTAAACTCAGGTACACCTTAAATCTGCACAGACTATGAGATGGTGTAAATGTTATCCAGCTTCCATTACTGATTATAGCAAATCTGAAAAAAAGTCCAAAATTTTTGACATTTGCAAAAATGATGCCTCTCTGAAGTTCCTTTACTGGACGCCTTTACTGCATACCAACATATGCCAGCCCAATGGAGACCAAAAAGAAAGTGTTCATCTCCCATGGGTAAATCCAGACCTATGGATACTGTTGTCGTATATGTGCTGGGATCTTGTGAATGCACTGGGCAACCCCTTAAATCAAATAGGAACTACAGTTCTGGAAGTCTTAAGGTGGATTTAGATGGCCAGATAATAGGCCAGATTATCGGGAATTATTAACGTTCCTGACAATCTGCCCGTCTAAAGGTGCCGCGGATCATCTGATGAACGAGCGAAATGCTGGTTCATTGGGTGAAACTGTTTGTGTAGGCACCTAAATGATCATCTGTGGGCAGCAGATTGTGCTGCCTAAACAGTGATCTGTTGGCCAGAAATAATGCATGTATGAGGATGATCGCATTAGGGTTCTTTCACACTAGTGTTTATATATTCTGGTATTGAGTTCCGTCATAGGGGCTCAATACCGGAATAAAACGCTTCAGTTTTGTCCCCATTCATTGTCAATGGGGACAAAACTGAACTGAAGAGAACGGAGTGCTCCTAAATGCATTCCGTTCAGTTCTCTTCAGTCTCCAGACCGGTGAGCAAACCGCAACATGCTGCGGTTTGCTCTCCGGTCTGGGCATCCGCACCAAGACGGTTCCGGAATGACCCCCAATGCAAGTCAATGGGGACGGATCCATTCGATGTGACACAATAGTAAACAGATCCGTCCTCCATTGACTTTCAATGCAGTTCATGACGGATCCGTCACCTTGCACTTTTCCCACAGCTCCCTCCTCCCTCCAGCAGGGGCCGCTGTGGGGAATCTTCCCTTCCACTGTGCTCGCCGGCCTCCTCCTCCTGTGGTGTCCGGAGCTGCTGGGACAGGTAAGACAGTGTCTGACACGTGTGGGGCCGGAGCGCTGTTAGCCATCGCTTGTCCTCATACTTTGGAGGTGATTGCAGCATGTTAATTTAACGCTTCACCCCCACTGAACGAGCAGCCGACTGTCAGGAAGGAACGTTTCCTGCCCGACAATCTGCTGCTCAGCTGGCCATCTAAATCCACCTTTAGGTAAACAAAGGACAGACGGAAGTGTCTTATCTCTTCAGATAATATAAGGCATCATAAAGTAATCTAAAAGGGCGCACTTTACCTCCTGCTCCAGATCGGCATATTCTTTCACTCTCTCCACCGCCACAATATTAGTCTCCAGCTCTGAAGACATCCTTACCAACCAATTCAGATACGCCGTCACCTAGAAAGGGATGTCAAATAAAAAGCATTACATGGGGATCAGCTAATTGGCACAGATATGTCATGAGAGCCCTCTATGGGGAATATTTGCAGGACAATGGGGCATTAGCCCAGGTTGCTGCTAATCATGAGGCCCCATTCACACGACCGTATTTGTGGTCCGCAGCTGATCTGCATTTTTTGTGGATAGGATGCGAACCCATTTATCTCAATGGGTCTTCCAAAAATGCAGACACCACACCATGTGCTGTTGTCCGTTCCGCAGCTCTGCACAAAAGATAAAACATGTCCTATTCTTGTCCGTTTTGCGGACAAGGATAGGCATTGTTGAAATGTATCCGCAAAGGAGGTCACATAGATGTCACCCATATTTTTTGCGGACCGTAAAACACATACGGTTGTGTGAATGCACCCTAATGCTAGAAACTTGCAAGTCGTAAACTGTCAAAAGCATTTATATTGCTCTATCCAAGAGAAACCCGTGACTGACTGTGGCCACTGAGAAGACTGATAGGTCTATTATAACATATTGCTTATTATGAACTTTCCCCTCATCACTAGTAGGCAGTCGGGAGGGTGGCTTCCCCCACCCCACACATAGTGACACTCAGCCTTCCCTGTATGAGTGCACAGTTTACAGCAGATTACACATCAATCTTCTCATATTTTGGGATCTTTAATGCTTTTTTTCGCTTCTTTTTGTGTCTTGAGACTGCAGTGTCTGTGTCTTGAGACTGTGGCTGCGTTACACAGTGTCAGGTCTGTTAAGACTCGGAGATTTACATCTAAAGCATCCAGTGCAAGGACTGATCCCAAGTGCGTACAACATTGAGGCTAAAAATTCCATGTCCTGTATACAAAATGTAACCAGAAGCATGAAAGCAGAGGATTATGTTTAAGCAGAAAGAGTCCGGTTTCAATAGCACTGGGGCTCTTCAGTTACACTGACCAAGTAATTTCAGACTTTTTGGGCAATCTAAGGCCCCATTCACACTACTGTATGTTCATTTCCGTATCTTATCCGTATTTTTGCGGATAAGATGCTGAACCATACGGACCCATTCATTTTTCCATAGGAGAAAAAAAAATGCGGAATGCACACCGTGTGCATTCCGCATCCGTATATTACGGAAGTTCTCCCGCAAAAAAAAAAAGAAACATGTCCTATACTTGGCCACAAAACATGTCCGTAGCCCCATTAAAGTCAATGGGTCCGCAAAAATGTGGAACACTACGGAAGACATTCCATATGTCATCTGTTTCGTTTTTATACGGACACGGAATACATACGGTCGTGTGAATGGGGCCTAAGGCTCTGTTCACATTGCATCAACTTTCCATCACACGATATATGGTCATTGAAGGTTTTTGATAGAACAGTATTAAAATAAGACATACTGTATACCATGTCCTACAGCAGAGATCTCAAACTCCTACAGCTGTTGTAAAACTACAACTTCCATCATGCCAGGAGAGCCCACAGCTATTGGGGCATGCTGGGAGTTGTAGTTTTGCAACAGCTGGAGGGCCACAGGTTTGAGATCCCTGCCCTACAGGTTTATCGGTATCAATTCCCTATAGGTACACACTTGCATGTGTATACGTTGCTTGGAATAGGGAAGAAAATGTGTGCACCATGTTAGCCAGTGGACAAAGATAAAAAGAGAGTCCTCAGTCCCAGATACATTTTAATGGCTACCTGAACAGATGATAAATAGCAAGCTTTCAAGATGAGTTGGTCTCTTCATCAGGCATGGAGTAAAACCAATATCTGCATAGTCACATATTTATGCATATAAAGGACAAGGAAAAAGCATGGTAAATGAGACAAGCAATGTAAAAGAGAACTAAGGCTAGTTTCACAGCTGCCGGAATTCACTGCATCCAGCACTGCAGACGAAATGTCCGACGGCCCCAATAAATCTAACGAGGTCCAGCAGAGATCCGGCAGACAATGTGGAGAATCGGCCGGACACAAACTGCTGCATGCTGTGGTAAGTGTCCGGCCGCTTTCTGGTATTGTCTACCTGAACAGCCGGCCGGGATTCACATCAGAGGTGCGAACGTGATCTAAATGTACTGAGTCCTTCAGACATAGGCCCCATTCACACGACCGTATGAATGGGGGCGTATGTATTCCGCAAAATTGCGGAATACATGCAGTCCCATTCACCTCTATGGGAGCGCAAAAAAAAGATAGAACATGCCCTATACTTGTCCGTATGCACGGAAAAGTATAGGCATTTTCAATGGGGTCAGCGCTCCGGGCGGCCTACAGCTATTGGGGCCGCATGCGGGGAGTTGTAGTTTTGCAACAGCTGGAGGGCCACGAGTTTGAGATCCCTGATCTAGACAGTGATGATTAACATGCCCATTGCACAACTCCTTTAAAGGGAATCTGTCACCCCGATCTTAGACTATTATCTGCAGTAATACATGAGTAGTACCAAAAGGATTTCAGATCGCTACTTTCTATTTTTCTATTGACCCCCGTTCTCAGCATTTAATGTTCCACTGAAATACATTTTCGGGACTGCTATGCATACGCTCAAGTCCTCTTCATTGTGTTAACTGTGTATTTCAGTGCAGCCCAAAATGTTGAAAGCAGGGGCATGGGGGGCAGCAGGGTTAAATAAAAAAAAAAAGGCAATATGGACTCCGTATGTGCAGCACTATTCATGTATTACTACAGATATTAATTCAGAATCATGGTGGCAGACTCCTTTAAGGCATGTGCCCCTCCGAACAGATGGGGTATCACAACCATGGACCAGATCTCAATCAGTGGACAATAAAAACCTTTCACACTCCTTATCTATGAAATGCTCCAATATTCACTGCCACAGCTATTTAACCATTTCTTCATGCTGATATCCCTGTTTTACGTCCCTTGTCTCATTTACCAAACTATTTGTTATTCTTAAATAACATTAAACATTATGATAGATAGGAAGGTTAAAGGGATTTACCTGTAAAGCATAAGAAACAGAGAGTCCTACCAATCCAGGACTGAGTTTATGCCTAGCAATTACAGCAAACAGGGAGGCAAAGAGGACTATGCAGTTTCCGACAAACTCCAGTCTTATTGCTAACCACCTGAGAAGAGAAGAGTAGACATTGCTCAGTTGAATCTACTGCTCCTTAAAGGGGTTGGAAGGTTCAGGAATTACGAGGGGGTCCAGCATTCAGCACTCTCTCATCTACTAAAACAGAAGCAGTAGTGGATACGCTCACCTGAAAGGACGCCACTTAGGAAAGCACGGACTGAAACTGGAAACGGCAGCTCCACAGCAGTAAAAATGATGAAAAGGTCCAGCTTCTCCAAAAAGTGACAATCTTTATTAAATATTACATAGTGCAGATAAAATCCATAATCCAAAAAACAGCCTTTACGCATTTCGAACCGCTCTGGTTAGGTCCTTATTCATGAATAACCAGAGAGGTCCAAAACACGTAGATGCTGTTTTTTGGATTATGGATTTTTGAGGAAGCTGGACCTTTTCATCATTTTTATAATTCTCCTATCTACTACTACTAGGATAATGGCTTGTGAATGGAGAGAGTAACGCATGTGTGTAGTCATTCCCTTTAAGAAGAGAAATAGCGCCGTAAATGTGTTTTACAATTGGCTCCTCATATCACATACCTGTTGGAGACAATGCCGGGGTAATACGCCCTCTGATTCTCATCCACTCTGAAGTCGCTAATCTGAATAAATTGTTTCTGTTCACCAAATGCCCGGATGACACTAGCACCTAATAGCGTCTCATTGAAATGGGAATATACTGGAGACCGACTGACCGACTCCAATCTTTTCAGCTGTCGAGACGTAGCTACGTAAAACCTCTACAGTAAGAAAAAAAAAAGGAGTGGTTAAACCATAAATGAGATGAATTTTTCTACAGAAAATGACCACCCTGCAATCCAGCAATGGTGGCCATGCTTGCATGCCATAGGAAAAGGCTCCGGTCTCTCTGGGGCCGGGACTGTGGGGGTGCACATAGGCCGACACTTTTTCCTATAGCGTGCGAGCACGGCCACCGTTGATGGATTGCAGGGTGGTCTTAACCATAGAAACGAGCCATGTAAAAATGAATCAAGGAAGAAATATGGACAATCACAATACTTTAGTAACTGCCTTGTATTAACTTTCTCTACATGATAAATGCCATCTGCTGAAGTGATAAAACCCCGTCAAGAACTGCTGAACAATACTCACCTGTACAAAAAAGTAGAGCAGACCCAACGGTGGAATCATCACAGCAACTATTGGGGTTGCCAAGAGAATGATAATGCATGCTCCAATGACATTAAATAGTGACCCCATGAACATCTTAATGATCTGTGGTATCATTGAGTCAATGGTGTCAATCTCCTTGGAGAAACGGTTTACAAGATTCCCGCTGGGAGTCCGCTCAAAAAAACTCATAGGAAACCGGAGGACATTGTGAAGTAAATCCAAGTGGAGATAGCGGGAAGCAAGGACGCCGCCTAGTGAAACGGTTGTGGAGTATCCAAACACAGCGATGCCTGTAAATACAGATGTATAATTCATGTATGCTCACATAAGCACAATGCCAAAAACACAAGCGGAGAAGCTCATTTTTGTCTGTTTAAAGGGCGGAGTAAAAGTCTTTTATGTGCCTTTAAAATGCCATGTGGTCACCATTCCTGTAGTTGGGGTAACGTCAAATTACTGATGGTCACCAGGCTAACACAGCAGTAGGTGACCGAAATCCACCTCCTTGCGTGTATTCTCCTACCTCTGGTCTCTGCACATTAGGCGCATGAACTGTGCAGTCCAAATTCTCCTTTTACCAGCACAAGTTCCAGAACCTTTCAGCCTCCAAGAGACACATCAGCACTTTTTGAGTGTGGTGTGACTGTAATTTACAATACAACAGACCCTAGGCACATGTAAGGAGCTTCAAACATTAATTACATCTAGTTCTATAACTAATAAAGCCTGTGCTTGACATGTGTCTTACTTACTTTCTAAAACATCACCTTTATTTTGTTTATTTTAAAAACTCAATTAACCTCAAACTATAATTAAAAGTATCAGTTTGTCCTATCCCCTTGTTCAGATTCACTATATGCGGACGCTGTTATTTTCACAGTGTTCCTAACTACTTCAGACGTAGGAGACTGGTAGCAGCGCGCTAGTCCCAGCTCCTTACACTTCTTGTGTCTGACCACTCAGTTTACGTATTACGGAGCAGGATCTGCATACTGCCCTAACAACCTGAAGATGCCAGATTACATATTGGGGGGCAGCGTTTAAGGGTCTTTTTAAGCAGTATGTCGATCCTGTCCAGTAATAAAATGAATAAGTCCACACCCGTTCCGCTAAATTCCAAAACGGTTGCGGACCCATTTTCCGGACGTGTAAAAGGAAGTAAAAGACACATGTCAAGCATAGGCTTTATTAGTTATAGAACTAGATTGGTGGAATGGTTAATTAGTAGTCTTCACATGACCTTTTAATGACCCAAAAGGTTTTGACCCAGAAAACCCCTTTCACCAGTACCTTAAAGGGGTTGTGCAAGAATAAAAGTTTTTGGCAACCTCCTTCCCCCATTCTAGAGGACCCGTAAAGGGAAGATGACTTACCTGCTTCCCACTCCTTCTCCCGACCTGCGGTGCTCCTCTGGGCTCCAGTGATGTCAACATCCGGTCCAATCAAAGACCACGAAAGTGTCAGGCCCCCCTTACATTATGACAAATTGTTGCAACGGGAGCCTGACACCCCCGCGGCCTGTGATTGGCTGCAGTGATGTGAAACCGGATGTTGACATTGCTGGAGCCCAGTGGAGCACCACAGGTAGAGAGAATAAGGAGCGGGGAGACTGTGCCAGGAAGCAGGTAAGTCCTCTTCCCTTTGTAGGTCCCGCATAATGGAGGGAGTTTGCCAACCCCCCTCAATTCGTGCACAACCCCCTTTAAAAGGGTATTTCCATCTGGACATCTATGCATATCCACAGGTGAGAACACCACCTATTTAGAGAATGAGGCCCTCTCTCTCAAAACCTAAAATGGAGACATGGCTATGAATGAGCGACTCTCTCCCTTCACTTCTATAAAAGTTCTGAAAATAGCCATGCATTACTCAGCTATTGTAGGAATTCCCATAGAAGTGAATGCAGAGAGAGTTACATATGGGCACCTCTTAGTTCCCAGTGGCTTGAGACAAGACTCCTTTCCCCGGGACCCACATCTATCAGACATTTATGGTATATCCTGTAGATATTCCATGAATGTCCAGACCGGGATAAGTCAAACCTAATAACAGGCAGCAAATGTGTTGCAAAAATGTCTGACAGTTCAATTCATGTAAATGGGACGTGCAGAAATCCATGTATTTTCCATCATGACATTTCTACAACAAATCTGCCAAATTTATCTTTAAATGACTTTAAAAAAACTAATTAAGGGCTCTCGTTCTGTAAAGTTCCCTCCTTAGCACTTAAACAGTAGAAGTGGAACAAGTCGTCCAAACCTTGTGCCATCCCCAGCGAGCCGTAGACACTTAGTCTCATTTTGGTGTGCTGTTGAGTGCCATTGACCACTTCATCATCAGTCCACAAGCTGAGCCAGTAGTTGGAGGCTAAGGCAGACACATGATTGCACAGGAACAGGACGACACTCAGGAAAGAAAGGATCAGGCCAATGGCTTTCATGTATTCCCAAAACACCACCAGCTTGACCTGTGACAAAGAGATAAACATTTAGCACTTAAACCCAAGCTGGTAAAAGTTACCCCAAGACCAAGTTAATAAAAATAAAAAAAATACAGCTCAACCAACGTACATTGCCCGTTTTAGCCTTTTCCTCTTCAGTCAATTTCCAGTCCTCCTTTTCTGCCCCAGACTTCTGGAGATCGGCCGTGCTGTTCTGGTGACCGGACTTCTCAGACGTCGCACTCAGCTGCCTGTTTAATAGAGAACGGTGTATAGTGTACTTCATTAATAGCCAAAAACAGAGATGTGCCCCAATGCTAAATCTTTCTTAGGACTCCCCACCAGCCATGTGCCATTTATATGGCTGCCCTCTTTTGCTGTGGGTGCCCTTTGCTGTACCACTACCTAAGCGCCCCCTACAGCTACACCCCGGCCTGAAAGCATGCACGGAACAATTAAAAAGTTTGGGTAGAATTAAATATTCTTAGAGGTCTGCCATAGTAACCATTGGCACCCTGCAATCCCGTTGGGGGTGCTAATGGAGGTAAAAGGGGGAGCTCCCTGCCTTAGAAGGCATGGTGATTAGCAACTGCTTCAGCAAAATGCTTTCAAAGAGACAAAATGGCTGTGATTGGAGGCCCCTTCGATCCAAGCCATTGGTGTAGGACCACTGCTGTTCTTAGAAACGCCATGCCAGTAAACCTATTGGGGTTTGTAAGTTGCATATCGGCAGTCACTAAGGGGGTTCTCTGTTGTTTTTTCTTCTGTATGTAGGAAGACAGATTAGGTGGCGTTTACCTCTCCGTTGCCGCTGGGGCCTCTTTCTCTCAGGTCCTGACAGGATGTGTGCCCTTCTCTTTGTGCTTAGTAAATGCAGATGGAGAGGAACAGAGGGACACACATCCAGTCAGGACCCAAGTGCAGGGGCCCGAAGCCTGTGTGAGGGCACAAGGACAGATGCATAAGTAATAACTAAACTGTCTTTCCTCCTCAGGAAGAAATGAACGATTGCCTAAAAAGCCTGGAAACTCCTTTTAGTATTTTTCTTGCTGTGGAAAACCGGACAGATCTCTGTTCACACTACTGTGCAGCTCCTGATGCTTTTTGGCGGCCACTACAGCAAAGTCTATTGTGTTACCCTTTACTGTAGCAGAAAGATGAAAATCTGACAGACTCATTTTAAGTCAATGAGATCCATCAGGAACGGTAATACTGTAATACAGCAGTTTCTATCAGTGATTATGTGAAACATACCGATGTAAACTTTTCTCATTCCTTTCGCCGACCAATACTCCATTTTCCATGTGTTTCTCTTCAGACGGGCTTGGCACTTCTGTAGGGGGAGGGGGAAGCAAGACGTCACTTTCAATTATGTACAACTAGACCGCTCACATGCTGCAGATGATCATGCAGTCACATGCCTTTTCCCTTTTCATTTCACTGCAAGCATGCCCACAAGCTACACAATAACACCAAATCACCCAGGAATAACTACACACTACATGTCCAGCCTTTCTACGTAAGGGGTATTCCAGAGCAAAAAAAAAAACAAAAACTCCCCCTGGGGTACAAAAAAACCAAACACACACGCCTACACTCACCTCCCCATTACTGTTGAACTCTGCTTACTGCTCCCGTCTCTACAGGACAGGAATTAGCTAGGATTTCCATTCAGCAACCAATTACTGCTGCCAATCAAAAACTGCTTAATCCATACAATCCAGTAGATGCAACGTTTCGGCTAAAGCCTTTTTAGCTGCAGCCAGATATTGCTGAGCGGCATTCACAACCATTTCCAACAGGGTCAAAACGTGAGCAGGAAGTGCAGCACAGCGGGGACCCTGGCACCACTGGAACTCCAGGAACGGGGGATGGGAGAGGTGAGGGCAAGTTCCGTTTTTTTGGGCTTTTTTACGGCATAGAATAAAACCCTTTAGACCGCACGGTTATCGGAAAACTCGTTCACAATAATAGGCTCGTATAACTGAGCAGCCAGTCAGCCGATGGCTTGTTCACCAGATGGTAGGCAGGATGAAATATGTCTGATTATTGGCAGCACATCTCCCTATGTAATCAGGGCTGTGCTGCTGATCATCCTTAAAAGAGGATGAGGGGAAAATGACTGACAGTAATTGCTCCTCCAGCGTTCTTTGTGCATCGCTTTGTGTAACCAGACCAGTGCAAATGAGGGGCGATGGATGTGTACTCCCGTACATCAGGCAGCGTAATAGCAACCAAAGGTTTTCTTTGTGCTGTAATGCCCCTGTAATAACCCTTCATAGTAGCACTGTAGTTTTACATGATGCCGCTTCAGACTGCCACATTTACTGTATCATCTACATTTAAAATGACCTCTTTCTTTTCTAAAGTCAATTATTTTCACACTAAATCTGATAGAGAACCCTAACATTAATTCAGCTGTCAGATTGAAATTTCTTCCAGAAAGAAGAAGATTACAGCATGCAACGCTTTAGAAAAACATGCAATTCCTCTCCTCCTGCACACATCTAATAAAATAAATGTTTAAAGTAAAATATGCACTTGGCATCCAATTCTACTAATGGAAGGCTAAAACCAGCACTGCCTTCTAACAACCAGTAGATGTCAGCAGAGGTTTTTGCCCTGTATAAAGTCACATTAAAAAAAAAAAAAATTTTTTTACTTTTAGTAAAGTGTCGCCCCAGTTTACAACCTATGTCCAGCAAATCATCGCTGCATCATCGCAATGAAAAGAAAACACCAGGGGGCATCACATTGTCATATAAGCAGAAATTTTAATCCTTTAAAGGGGTTGTCCGAGTTATTTTTTTGTTCTTTATATGTTTCTAACTTGTCAGGTATAACAACTTTCCCATATACTTTGTGTTTCTAAAGCTGCTGGTTTCTCAGAGTTGACTGAGGGTCACATGACCTGTGATGTCAGCTTATCTCCCTGGTCTGTGATGTTTCGTGTACAAGCCTCAGAGTTCAGATAACAGTCTGTACACGAGATGTCACTGGCCACGCCCCCTTTCTTCTGCTATCTTCTCTCTCCCTGGTTTCCTTCAGATAAAACATTAACCCCTTCAGCCAGAACACACTGAGGGCTCAAAGCTTTATAACAAACAGTAGCTGCAGCAGTGAGAGGAGACAAATGCTGGACAAGGAGCTATAGAGGAATTGTATTGTACAAGAACAGGTAGGGAGAATTTCCTGTGTGTATCAGCAGTGTCATTGTACAGCTGGGACTTGTAGTCCTACACATACAACATGCTGCTGAGTATTCCAGCAGGCAGACATGTCACTCAGCACTTGTATTCATTCCCTTTGCAGAGAGGGGGGAGAAGGGGGAGGGGCTGAGATTGTTGTTATTGCATGTAAACAAAGACCAGTAGAGAACCAGGGAAATTAGGAAATATGGATTCTTTTTTGCCTAAAACTTGCTTAACTTAGTTATATATTGCTGCCCATCAGATTTACAGTGCTATATATTTTTTGTCATAACTCAGACAACCCCTTTAAAGGGAAGCTGTCATCTCCGAAACACCCCCTGAACTAGAGTAAGCTGTGTATAGTGTAAGTGATGCTGAATCCGAATATGTAAGTTTTATCTTCATACTCACTTTCCTTCTGACGATGTGCTCCCACAAACCTGCAGTAAAATGCACTCACAGGACTCTTCTTTGAGTCCTCTCCATTATATGAGTGAGCACAGTAGTCCACTGAGTGCATTTTACTGCTGGTTTGTCAGAGCACAGAGTCAGAATGGAAGGGAGTCTGAAGATAAAACTTACATATTCGGATTCAGCATCACTTACACTATACAACACTTACTCTAGTTCACGGGGTGTTTTAGAGATGACAGGTTCCCTTTAAGCCAAAAAAACTCCCCCAAAAAACGCTCATAAAACACAGGCCTGCCTGACAATATCACATCTACTGTATGTACAGTCACATAGTGTAACAGGATATGTGTCAACGTCAGAGCAGTGAAAATTGTATTAAAAGGATTTAGATAGTTTAAGACCGGGCCATTTAACCCACCTTCGCGGTCAGACGTATTTTAATTTTTTTTCCTAAACAGATTTGAAAACAACGTTACTTTCACTTTTTCGAATTATTTTGTGATACTCAGGACTTTATTTTTATGTCATTTTTATTTTTATTTAATTCAAGAAAATGTAAAAAGAAAAAAAAATGATAATGCAACTAAACTGCACTATACTGTGTCCCCTTTCCATTACAGGAATATATTGTTTGTGGTGATTGGCACATGGCGGTAATGAGAGCTCGTGGTGGAATCCTTTTCTTTTACAGGTTTTCCCTGACAAATTAGCCCTCATGACTGGGGAAGTAAATCCTCTGGGGACTTACTGCATTCAGGAAGGCAGGGACAGTAATAAACCATCTCTAGGAGGCTTCTGGCTGTCTCTGACAACTGGCTTCATGCATCTACAGACTCCGCAAGTATATTCAGAAATTCATCTCTAACTACTTGCAGACTCCCGAACAACTTAGAACAGTCCAGAGGTCCACAAGTAGTTAGAGAGTTTATGTAAATAAGGCTTAAAGGGGTCAGGCCATGATTAAAGAAGAACTCCCACAAAAAAATTTATTCTCTGACCTGTTAGAAAGGTGCATGATATAATCTGTAGTGATTGTTATTTTCTTATCAGTGACTGTTTCTGTGAGTAAAAACCTCTCTTCTTATTGTAGCTGGGTCATGTGACCAACTCCCTGACCTCCAACTGACCCAGGACACAAAGCCAGTAACTGCTCTATTCATTCCTATGGGAGCCTCACTTTCAGTCTCATAGGAATACATAGAGAATTAGACTTCCTGTCCACACATAGGTCTAAGTGTGAGTTGGTGGGTCTAATTGCTGGTCACATGACACAGATAAGAAACTTCAGGATGATATAAGTCAAAAATTCAGACACTGGTAAGAAAATGACATTCACTCCAGATTATATCATGTACACTTCTAGCAGGACATGGAATAAAATTTTTGTCGGGAGTTCTTTAATTTAAAAAAAAAATGAATGAATCAAATAGTGCAAGAGAATCTCTTTCTAACAAAGCTAGAACCAGCCCTGTACCTCACATGGACCCAGAGATCTCCACATTCATTGCTCTGCTGGATTTATATCAAACTCCGTTCTCTCCCTGTAACTGACACAGCATTTAAAAGAACACATGGCTGGTGGCAGTTATAGATTTAAACTGAGCGCGTTCGACCAGCTCCGTGAGATGGACAAAAATCTAGGAAAGGAACAACCAGCAGATGGCGCTATAAAGGTACATTGTAGTGGATAACTCAGTGGCTATACTACATTTTTAACTACATGCAAATACAAAAGTATTAAGAGCCAGGCGCTGGTTTGAAGAGTGCAGCATATTTTTCTGGGACAACCACTTTAATTCCCAATAAAGAAAAGTTTTGCAACTATTGATTTAATTTTGATTCAATTTCACACCATTAAGCTGTCTCTGAATTTTAACACTTTATAAATCACGGGTAGTTTTTTTCTGTTGTATCGGGTGCAAATAAAAACGCAGGGGCATGCTACATGACAGACTAGCTCACATCACTGTATGCACACGCAAACATGGGTCAGATCAAACAACTTATCATAAAGACATATAAGGACGGACAACATGCTTGAAGACAAACCTTCCTCCTCTTCCACTTCCACGTCCACGTCCGTGTGGACTGCAATCATGGCAGCACAAGCAAAGAAGGATAAGCAAAGTTAGAGTAGGAATAAACTGCTGCAGCAGTCCCAGCGATCAGCTCTATAAGGTCTGTTATTTAGACATCCAACGTGGATTTTTCTCCATAGGTAGGGCAGATTTTACCTAGTGCAAGTGGCCTTAAAGGGGTTGTGCAGGCAGTATATACAAATGTACAACCATGAGCCAGTTACAAGATCTACTGTGTGGGTGCAATGCTTTATATACTGTTGTAAATGAGGGGTGTACAATGTTTAGTCACGGTGAACTTTAAAGGCAATGCAATACAATTCCAGGGTCTTTGGTTACAAAGCCTGGGTCAGGCGCTCACCTTGTCCATTGTTCTGCTCAGCATTGGCATAGGTTCGTAGAAATTCAGCAAATGCACCGTCCTGTTTCAAGAGCTCCTGATAGGATCCAATTTCGGTGATTTTTCCCTCCACCATCACAATAATGGAGTCCATTTGTGGTAAGTAACTCACTCCATGAGTGACCAGTATACGAGTCTACAAGCACAAAAAGACTAAAATGACCCATTCATGCATTAACCTTGATGGTAGAGACGGACAATTCTTATTACTGCCACATACAACAATTTCCTAATAATCAATAGCTGGCACAATTATTACTTACAAGAACTGAATCACTTAGCTGAAGATTCTTTTTGGCAAAGTAGTAATATTTTATACGTTTCACAGGTGGTTAGGAATGGTGAGCTACTTCCTTTTTCTTGTATGGAACAGACTTTGAAACTTACTGATTCTGATTGGTTTAGGTATTGGCAGTTACGGTCAGCATTTTCTACTTTAAAAGATAAAGCACGATTGGTGTTCGATTACACTCCACTTTTGAATGATTTGATAGGGAACACTAACCAAACTCTAAAGCTATCGCACTTCTATAAAATATTAGTTAAGGCACAGTTTAATAAGTTGGTTTCTCCAGGGCAAAGGGCCTGGCGAGCTGAGGGTATTAGTACTGAATTTGAGAAACAGGGGAACAGTTTTTTGGATTTAAGATTAGTGTCACATAATTTTAACCCTTTCAGTACCGGAGGGTTTTTCGGTTATGCATTTTCGTTTTGCGCTCCCTGCCTTCAAACAGCCATAACTATTTTATTTTTCTGTTCACATAGCTGTATGAGGGCTTGTTTTTTGCGAGACAAGTTGTACTTTCCAACGCCACCATTTAATATTGCATATGGTGTAGTGGGAAGCGGGGAAAAAAATTCCAAATCGGGTGAAATTGCAAAAAAAAAAAACGCTATTCCGCTACAGTTCTACGGGTTTCTTATTTACAACGTTCAATGTTCATTAAAACTGACCAGTTACTTTCATTCTACTGGTCAGTACGAATCCGGCGATACCTAATATGTATAGTTTTTCCTGCGTTTTGATAGTGAGAAAATAATTATAAAGTTGGCCTTTTTTTTTGTCATATCTTGACCCCTATAACTTTTTGGTATTTATGTGTACGGAGCTGTATGGGGGCTCATTTTTTGCGGGGCGATCTGAAGTTTTTATTGATACCATTCTGGGGTGTGTATGACTTTTTGATCACTTTTTATTTAATTTTTTAGAAAAAAAAAAGAGACAAAAAACAGCGAATCGCCATTTGGACGCTTTTTTCCGCCACACAATTCACCGTATTGGAATTTTTTCTTATATTTTAAAAGTACGGGCGTTTTCGGTCACGGTGATACCCATGATGTCTATATTTATTGTTATTTAAATATTTATTTTTTAATTATACGGAAAGGGGGGTGATTTGAACTTTTATATATTTTTTATATATTTTTTAACTTTTTTTTTTTGTGATATTTTAAAGCTCAAATATGAGCTAATATATTGTGTTTTTTTTTCTTTATGAGCAATCAGGGATTTACTAGATGGAGATAAATCCAAAAATTGCTCATTTCTTATAATGGCCTGCCATCTAGTGGCCAGAATAAGAATTGCCGTTTGAAAACTGTAATCCTCACCAGCGAGGATTACAGTTTTCATATGGTGTACAGACACCCCGATTGGCCACTCGGGGCGTCTGTACACCACCTGGAAGCGTATGCTTCCGGGTTCAGACGCATCCTGATGCTGTGATCACGGCATCTGAAGGCCCAGCAAGACGCCGCCGATGGCGGTAAGTACCCGCAAGTCTCTGCTGTTACGCCCGCCGCACATGCGAGCGGGCGCCATGTGTCCGCATCGCCCGAGCGCCGTACATGTACGTCGCTGGGAGTCTAAGGGTTAATCACTCTTTAGTACAATTTAATATTCTACACAGGCTTTATATTACACCTATTTGGATGAAAAAAAACGGGGTCTAAGAGAGACTTCTAATTGCCCCCGATGTGATATAACTGATGCGGATTTTTTGCATATGCTTTGGGCCTGTTCAGAATTGAAAGAATACTGGACGTCTATTTAAAATTATATCCTACAAAGAACGAAGGTTCAGGTCCCTTTTACAATAGAATGCTTGATATTAGGAGATTTATCTAACATTAATTGTTTCAGCTTTAGAAAAAAACCCTCTTAATTAAAATAATGTTTTTAGCTAGACTCATTATTTCTTGAAGTTGGTTCTCACGAGAGATCCCGAGAGTAGAGCAATGGTTGTATCTTGTTAACAAGGTAAAGAGATATGAAAACATCTTATTTACTCAAAGAAATATTGGGGAGAAATGGTCTAAGGTATGGGGAGTTTGGACTAAGTAGCTGGTTTCTCCTTTCTCCGCACCATTTGCTTATTTATCTATTTACTTATTTTTTTCCATTTTCTATTTAATTTTGCAGATACCTGCAATTAGTTTAACTCATCATCATCCACCATCATCAACGGTCGTAAAATAAATAAAATGATCACAGTGGCTCACCCTCCTAGTATTAGTGGAGAAGGTGCACTACCTTGGCACTCCCACTGCCATATAAAGATGAATTAAATATAAAATTCTGAAATGTTTATAAAAAAAAAAATAAAAAAATAAAAAATCAATAGCTAATATTTTAGAGACTCTATAAAGGTGTGTGGCTGAACTTTAGCTACTTGTAACAAGATGTGCTAGAGTGGAATCTGTAGCAAGGCCCTGATAGAGTCATTCTGACATTAGGCCCCCATGAGGTCTGATGCAGAGAAGGCAGCAGGATGATCGAAGACAGAGGACTCTCTACAGACAAAACAATTCTTGTAGCTCAAGGATGCATTTTAACTCCTGGTTTTACGGTTCAAAGTGTACAAGGCGTGCAAAATTGGAAGGGTACGCCGACATGGCAGGTGGCCAGGAATATGGCTTTGAAATATTTGCTTTGACTTGGCAAGATGCCAGAGCCTTGACCATCTCTATTTGGCATATCTTTATTTACTTCTATTTCACAATTATCTCCTTCACTATCCTTCTAACCCTCATTCTCACACTCTCCAGTTAAATCTCTTCTGCCTGTGAGAGACTTTTTAAAAAAAAATTTTTTACAGAAGGTACTGACTCTCATCAGTTTTGGTGGAGGATGAGGGCACGTCCAGCAACCCTTAGTCCTTGTGAAAGTGACCTGGAAACGGGAGGACCTACCGGACAGACCAAGTGAATGCAAGTGAGATTTCTTACCAGTCTCTCCTCGTCTTCTCCTCTGAAGGTCTTAAGAGACACTGCCAATCTCTCTCTGTCTCGCAGGTAACTCTTTTCTTATAATTGTTTCCAACTGGTTTCATGGGACATCCCTCACACACTATGCCTGTCTCAAAGGAGCAGTAAAAGTGCCCCATGTCTGGGTATAGGGAAGCGTTCTTTGAACACTCCAGCCTCATAGTGTGCTAACTACCACATAACACAGCCCCATCCATCAGGCTTTCAGTGTCAAAGCCCATTTATTCTCTCTTGTGGGTTGGCACTGGAAGCTGTGCCACAGGTCACTGCTCGACTATTTGGGTGAAGTGTTCTACTTTTACCTTGCAAATCTGGAATGCATTGGGTTATATCTCATGGAGATATAGAGTTGTGTAAGTCTAGGACTATGGCCACGGATGCCAACAGGGGTGTAGAGCAGCTGTACTAAACTAAAGGTGAGTGAGGTGTTTGTAGCCTGTCTCCAATTCAGGGTAACCTAGACAGTGACACTGATGAGAATTGAGCCTGATGATGGCATTTAACAACCAAAATAGAAAGAGTAGAGGATGGTGGCAAAGGACCTGTTAGTCACGTTTGTGGACCTCATCCAGCATTAGTGAAAGTTATGAGGAGGTCCCACACTAAGCAGCAAATGCAGAAGGAAGAAGAAGGGGTGAGCTGCTACCTCCATAACCTTCCAGATTATCATAGATGAGTTACTTCTTCCATTGCCTGGTTGATATGGGGGCAGTGAGAACAGTATTACAGAGTGACTTGGCTTCCAAACATCCCTTTAAACACAAATATGCGCCTTGGGTAGGTTTGGACGGCAAGATAAGGATACTTACTGAGGCAGACACTGCCAGTACAAAGTGGCCCCCTCAGCACACAGGCAGCCTTCCATTAAGATAACTCAGGCTATTGTTAAAGTTACGAAATGGTGACATTAGCCATGGTCACAGTCATACAGTAAGGGGTAACTTTCCTTCTGTTTGCTTTTGCAGATAAGAATGTGTTCTTGTATACTGTAGATATGCCTGTGTGTTGTGTACATGTTATGTCCGATAACCTGATTTCTATCCTACAGCTGGTATTATGGCAGAATATAGTGGACGTTGATGCTGCTTCCATCTAATCTTCTCTCCCCAAGTGACTAACTTTTGGTTACGTTAGGGAAGATGAGAAGCTTCCAGCCATTCATACATGGATGTGATATAACTTGCTCAGGGCATTTGCAAATCAGTATGCCTCTTTTTAAGGGTGCATTCAAACGGCCATAATTCTGGAGCTGCATCCGTTCCGCAATTATGCTGATTGGGTGCGGACCCATTCATTTCAATGGGGGCGCAAAAGATGTGGACAGCACACTGTGCGCTGTCTGCATCCGATGTTCTGTTCCGCGGCCCTGCAAAAAATATAGAGCATGTCGTATTCTTGTCTGCAATCGCGGACAAGAATAGGCATTTTCTATATAGCGCCGGCCATGTGCGGTTCACAAAATGCGGAATACACACGGCCGGTATCCACGTTTTCTGGATTCGCAAAACACTTATGGTTGTGTGAATGCACCCTAATGAAAATGCTATTGAGACAATATTGTGACACTAAATCAGAAAAAAGGAAATTACAACTTTATTTCAACGTGAATGAATTTGGGAATCTTAGACTAAAATCTTAGACTAAAAGGCTGGGGTCAGCTGGTCCCACACGGTTCACCCTCCATGCTTGTTCAGAGAATTTGATACATTTTTTTAAATAAATGATTTTACTAAACTAAAATTGAAAAAAAAAAAAACTTAAAGAGGACCTTTCACCACTCCTGACATGCCTGTTTTAATAGCTTCATGCATTCCCCGTGTAATAACAATTCTGGAACATCTATTCTTATGTCTCTACGTTGTGCCATTCCTTTATTATTCCTGCTAGAAGTTATGAATGAATTGTTAGGCCTCTTTCACACGAGCGTGGCGGATTAGGTCCGGATGCGCTCAGGAAAACTCGCACCATTTTGCAAGCAAATTCAGTCAGTTTTGTCTGCGATTGCGGTCAGTTGTTCAGTTTTTTGCCGTGCAGGTGCAATGCGTTTTGATGCGTTTTTCACGCGCGTGATAAAAAACTGAATGTTTACAAACAACATCTCTTAGCAACCAGCAGTGAAAAACGTACTGCATCCGCACTTGCTTCAGGATACAACGCGTTTTTCACTGAAGCCCCATTCACTTCTATGGAGCCAGGGCTGCGTGAAAAACGCAGAATATAGAACATGCTGCGTTTTTCACGCAACGCAGAACTGATGTGTGATAAAAAACACTCATGTACACAGACCCATTGAAATGAATGGGTCAGGATTCAGTGCGGGTGCTATGCGTTCATGTCACGCATCAAACCCGCGCGGAAAACTCACTCGTGTGAAAGGGGCCTTAACTGTCTGCAGTAAGTGTTCAGAGGGGTGGTAACCAGTTGGGGGTGTGTACCTACACAGACTGAACATGGCAGCACTGATTGGATAGAGTCAGTCTGTGCAGGTACACACCCCCAACTGGTTACCTCCCCTCTGTACCATTACTGCAGACTGCTAAAAATTCATTGATAACTTCTAGTAGAAACAATAAAGGAATGGCACAACATAGAGACATAAGAACAGATGCTCCAGAATTATTATTACATGGGGAATGCATGAAGCTATTAAAACAGGCATGTCAGGAGAGGGGACAGGGCCTCTTTAAAAGTTTTAGAAGTACATGTTAGGAAGGGATAGAGAGATGACAGAGCCTTCTCAAATAGCCTTGAGGAACACTGATAAGAGAAAAAAGGTGGGGGCCGCATAGCTGTGTGTGAAAGTGTAAGCGTGCAGCTAAAGGAGAGAAGGGTTTAAGGGTACGGCTACATGGCAGGATGTGATGTGCGACATTTCATGTAGCGTATTTTAATGGTGTCGCAAAATATCCATCAAATCTGCCTTTTTTGTGACTGTCACATCACACCATGTCACATTGTGGCACCACTGAAACACATTGTATACATTAAGTGTTTTTTCCATTGTAGCCTTCAAATTTTTGATTTTTCCGTCTATGCAGCCATATAAGGGCTTGTTTTTTTTTTTGTAGTTTTTAACCCTTTCACGACCGGAGGTTTTTTCGTTTTCGTTTTTTGCTCCTTGCCTTCATACAGCCATAACTTTTTTATTTTTCTGTTCACATAGCTGTATGAGGGCTTGTTTTTTGCGGGACAAGTTGTACTTTCAAATGCCACCATTTATTATTGCATATGGTGTAGTGGGAAAAAAATTCCAAATCGTGTGAAATTGCAAAAAAACCACTATTCCGCTACAGTTTTCCGGGTTTTTTATTTACGGTGTTCGCTGTTCATTAAAACTGACCGGTTACTTTCATTCTACAGGTCAGTACGAATCCAGCGGTACCTAACATGTATAGTTTTTCTTGTGTTTTGATAGTGATAAAAAAATTATAAAGTTGGTTTTTGGTTATTTTTTTTTTGGGTCGTCATATCTTGACCCCTATAACTTTTTGTCATTTATGTGTACGGAGCTGTATGGGGGCTCATTTTTTGCGGGGCGATCTGAAGTTTTTATTGATACCATTCTGGGGTGTGTATGACTTTTTGATCGCTTTTTATTTTTTTAGAAAAAAAAAGCGACAAAAAATAGCGAATCGACATTTTGACGCTTTTTTCCGCCACACAATTCACCATGTTGGAATTATTATTATTATTTTTTTAAAAGTGATACCCATGATAGTATTTATTTTTTAATTATACGGAAAGGGGGGTGATTTAAACTTTTATATTTTTTTTATTTTTTATATATTTTAAAAAAAAAAATTTTTTTTTATTTGAAAGCTCAAATATGAGCTAATATATTGTATTTTTTATTTTTTCACTATGAGCAATCTCTGATTTTTAATCTTGAATTAAAACTCATGGTTGCTCATTTCTTATCCTGGCCTGCCATCTAGTGGCCAGAATAAGAATTGCACTTTGAAAGCTGTAATCCTCACCAGCGAGGATTACAGCTTTCATAGAGTGTACAGACAGCCCGATTGGCCACCGGAAGTCTTCAGAAGGGCCCACAAGGAATAATAAGCCCATCGGAAGACGCCGCCGATTGCGGTAAGTAGCCGCAAGTCTCTGCTGTTAAAAACAGCAGAGACTTGCCGACCATGACGCCCGCCGCACCGCCCGAGCGCCGTACATGTATGGCGCCGGTCGGGAAGGGGTTAATGGTGCCATTTTGGGGTACGCATAACTTACTGATTAACTTTTATTAACTCTTTCTGGGAGAGGGATGGGAAAAAATAGCAATACTGCCACTGTGTTTTATAGGTTATACATTTTGTGGCGTTCATATTACAGCATAAATAACAAAATAACTTTATTCTCTAACTTTATGCAGGGACGGTAGATCCGCTGCAGTTATGAAGAGGCGCTTCCTTGCTGGCTTATACTTAGAGCATTTTCAACTCCTAAAACAGGAGTAGAAAATGGTAAACGAGACGGGCCTTGGAATTTTCGTTGGTATCATTTTGGGGTACATAACACTTTTTGAACGCTTTTTATGCAGCTTTTTTGGTGGTGACAAAGCAAAAAGCAGCAATTCTGGCATTGAACAACATTCACTGACATGACGATAACAAATACGGGGAAGAGATTTTATTTCTGCAAATTTTTGGAAGTGTATTTTTGTACAGTTTTTTTTTTTTAATTTAATATATATTTTTTTACTTTTAGCCATCTAAACTATTTCTATAGTGCATTGTATATTAATGTCAGTGCTATACTGACAGTCACCAGCAGCCTGGCGAGAAATGCTGGAGGCAAACCTGCCTGTACTGACATCGACACCCCATGATCTTGTTTGCGGTGTGCCGATGGGAGACAGCATACATGCTGCGGGTTCTGCGGCACGTAAGGGGTTAAACTGCCTTGACTGGCGCTCCTGCTGGTCCAGACAGTTAGAGCAGGCGCGTGGCTCTTATGGGAGAGCCAAGCCCCACTGCTCTGCTGCAGGGAGACCCTCCAGCCCCTTAGTGCCTTCTCTAAAAAGATGTATTGGTGGTTACTTAGGCTACTTTCACATTAGCGACAACCTTCTCCGGAAGTTGTTCCGGCGGGTGAACAGCCTGCTGGATCCGTGCTGCCGCTAGTACACGTGTGTTGCTGGAAGTCCGCTTCGGCCTCATTCACTGTAATGGGGGCGGCCGGAGGTCTGGCGGCAGCACGGCAAACATGCCGAGAGGCAGCTGGAATAAAACTACCATGTTAGTCGGAGAAGGCTGCCGCTAATGTGAAAGTGGCCTAAGGAATTACGTTTTTGTCTGGTAACATTTGTCAACACTTGCATATATTACTTCACATACTTTATGCCAAATTATCTGGTAATTATTTTTTATGATAAAAGCCAATTAATGATTACATAAAACAATGTAATACATTGTAGGTGTCTAACTGCAACTAGGAGTGCAAAACCAGATTCCTGATGGAATGTGGAAGGGTAAGGAAAGTAATCGGGTCACCCAAGGCACTTTGGATGGCACTTCCTGACCCTACGTGAGCCTCTAAGACTCCAAAGATCCATGGTCACAAGTAACCAGCCCAAAGCAAGGTACATATCCCACTAGGTGTTTAATATGGGCAAACAAAATGTACCCAGTAACTTCACCTTTCCTGAGTATTCAAAAAATGTAGATGGGTATAACATATATTGAAACACAAATGTAATACTTTTTATAGCATAAACTAGCCCGATTTGTTCAAGGTACTTGCTGTCTGTATAGCATGCTTTTAGAACAACTCTCACAGGGCATGTTAAAGGGGTTGTCTCACTTCAGCAAATGGCATTTATCATGTAGACAAAGTTAATACAAGGCACTTACTAATGTGTTGTGACTGTCCATATTGCTTCCTTTGCTGGCTGGATTCATTTACATTGCGAATTTCCATGGTTACGACCACCCTGCAATCCAGCAGCAGTGCGGTCGTGCTTGCACACTATAGGAAAAAGCGCTGGCCTAGGCACACTCCCACCAGAGGAACCTGTGCTTTTTCAGATAGTGTGCAAGCACGTCCACCACACTGCTGCTGGATTGCAGGGTGGTCATAACCCCTGGAAACGAGGAGTATATAATGTGATGGAAAAATGAACACAGCCCCCTCAGCTTCCATATTAAAAAAAAAGAAGACGACAAAGGGTGCTCCCTAGTCTATAACAATATCTGATATAGGCGGGTAGCACACTCTGGGTGCTTCACTGCTGCTCGGCGAGAGTCCATAATGTAGTACAGATGATAGGGATAAAGTGCAGGACATTGGGCGCTGCTGTTCAACCATCTTGAAATTTACTAAAAAATTTGCAGTACAGAGATGTGATATTTCCTTCCTAAGGCACATAACGAAGGTACATCAAGTAGAGGTTTATATGCAGATGACCAGAGAGTACAATACATGAATACAAGGGTCACAGGCATTCAGAAAAAGTAAAAACCAAATAGGCTTCTTCCGACAGCTTTATGAGCCAAAGCCAGAAGTGGATCCAGCAGCAAGAAGTACAAGACCTTCCTTTTTTTTTCTTTCAACCCACTTTTGGCTCAAAAAACAGTACATCAAAAATGCCACAAAAAGCTGCATGTGACGCCACCCTAAACATAGCAACACGTATGAAGGAACGACGTGTTCAGCAGAATGAATAGATGTATCAGTTCAGCATCCCATTTGGTTTTGCAATATATATTTACATTATACATTTTTTATACGTTCATTTCTTCCAGTTGAACTGTTTATGTTTTTCCTATGACACAGAACATTTTTTTAAAGATGATAGTAACACTTCCACTTCTTTAACTTTATTCTCACCATGTGGGTAAGACTTGTCTCCCACACCCGGAACATCACATTTTTTCCTGCACAACTAATATATTTATTTGTTCTGCTGAAAGTTACTCGTTTTTACAAGTTACCGTAAGTAATGTGCTTTTTAATAGTGTTTTTATGTTTAAATGCTGGTGACGCTTGTATTCATGTATTGTACAGTTGCAGGTGATCTGTAGGTGTTATCAGTGATTGATAGTATTCTCTGTGTAAGTGTGTATACATAGATAGCTGTCAGTCACTGATAGCTGTACACAGGGGAGGTGTTATCAGTGATTGATAGCATTCTCTGTGTCAGTGTGTATACATAGATAGCTGTCAGTCACTGATAGCTGTACACAGGGGAGGTGTTATCAGTGATTGATAGCATTCTCTGTGTAAGGGTGTATACATAGATAGCTGTCAGTCACTGATAGCTGTACACAGGGGAGGTGTTATCAGTGATTGATAGCATTCTCTGTGTCAGTGTGTATACATAGATAGCTGTCAGTCACTGATAGCTGTACACAGGGAGGTGTTATCAGTGATTGATAGCATTCTCTGTGTAAGTGTGTATACATAGATAGCTGTCAGTCGCTGATAGCTGTACACAGGGAGGTGTTATCAGTGATTGATAGCATTCTCTGTGTCAGTGTGTATACATAGATAGCTGTCAGTCACTGATAGCTGTACACAGGGGAGGTGTTATCAGTGATTGATAGTATTCTCTGTGTGTGTATACATAGATAGCTGTCAGTCACTGATACCTGTACACAGAGGAGGTGTTATCAGTGATTGATAGCATTCTCTGTGTAAGGGTGCATTCACACGAACGTATTTTTCATCCGCGTCCGATCCACAACTTTTGCGGACCGGGTGCGGATCCATTCATTTCAATGGGGCCGCAAAAGATGCAGACAGCACACCGTGTGCTGTCCACATCCGTTGTTCCGTGGCGACGCAAAAAATATAGAGCATGTCCTATTCTTGTCCGCAAGCACGGACAAGAATAGGCTTTCTCTATATAGCGCTGGCCATGTGCGGTCCGCAAATTGCGGAACGCACACGGCCGGTATCCGTGTTTTGCGGATCCGCAATTTGCAGACCGCGAAACACTTACGTTCGTGTGAATGCACCCTAAGTGTGTATACATAGATAGCTGTCAGTCACTGATAGCTGTACACAGGGAGGTGTTATCAGTGATTGATGGCATTCTCTGTGTAAGTGTGTATACATAGATAGCTGTCAGTCACTGATAGCTGTACACAGGGAGGTGTTATCAGTGATTGATAGCATTCTCTCTTTAACTGTGTATACATAGATAGCTGTCAGTCACTGATAGCTGTACACGGGGATGTGTTATCAGTGATTGATAGCATTCTATGTGTAAGGCTCCATTCACACACCCTGATAATGTGTCCGCATCCGTTCCGCAATTTTGCGGAACGGGTGCAGACCCATTCATTTTCAATGGGGCCGCAAAAGATGCGGACAGCACACAGTGTGTGTGCACATCCGTGCACATCCAAACTTCTGGTCCGCGGCCTCGCAAAAAAAAAAAAAAAAAAAAGGACATGTCCTATTCTTATCCACATCCACGGACAAGAAAAGGCATTTCTATTATACAGCCAGCCATGTGCAGTCCGCAAAACGCACATGGCCAGTGTCCGTGTTTTGCGGATCCGCAATGACATACGGACGTGTGAATGAAGCCTAAGTGTGTATACATAGATAGCTGTCAGTCACTGATAGCTGTACACGGGGAAGGTGTTATCAGTGATTGATAGTATTCTCTGTGTAAGTGTGTATACATAGATAGCTGTCAGTCACTGATAACTGTACACAGGGAAGGTGTTATCAGTGATTGATAGTATTCTCTGTGTAAGTGTGTATACATAGATAGCTGTCAGTCACTGATAACTGTACACAGGGAAGGTGTTATCAGTGATTGATAGTATTTGCTGTGTAAGTTTATATACAGATAGCTGTCAGTAACTGATCTCTGTACATGGGGGCCATCTTAAGTTGAGAAAAGGCAAAAATATAAATGTATAAATTACAAGTTTTACAGAATTTTCCAACAAAACTATATATCAATCATCTCAGCTCCTCCTGCTCTATAACATGTTGCCTGCAGACTGCACTGCATTTTGTGGCAACAGGCTCTTTTTATGCATCTTATCCCTATCATTTGTATTTGTCTTAAAAATAAAAGTACACTTATAATCTAAAAATTACGTATGTATACGCACCTTATCTTTGAGAAGTCCCTTTGGACCAATAACTTTGTCAAATATGTGTTTTCCAACATGTGCATCCACAGCAGACAAGGGATCATCAAGTAAATAGACATCAGCATTGCAATACACTGCCCGGGCAAGGCTCACTCTCTGCTTCTGACCGCCAGATAAATTCACACCCTAGCAACAGGTAATACAATAATTCAAAAAACATTAGTTTATCAGCAATACCACTTTATTGTAAAAACAGCACATTATACATAAAATGGGACTAGTGAAATAGCTGCAATACAAAATATAACTCTTACTAAACAGTTTGCCAGGAGATTTATGCCTACCACAATTTATAAGGATACGTAAAACCGTTTCTTTCTGGCCGTATCGCTCTCTTTTTATTACAGAAAACTAGAACTGTATGCACATTAACTGGAAAGTGCCCCAAGAGTGGTTCCAATGGCGGCAGGGTCTTAGGGTCTCACTTGCAAACCCTGCCTAGCCCCTCCCCCTTTGCCTTGAGTAATAGTCCCATCTTTTTCCTAGACCAATAGTCACAATAGAAATCCTGCACATGTGCCATTCAGTCCCAGTCAAGAGCATACGCACTACAGGGCACATTTATTAAGACTGGCGTTTTAGACGCCGATCTTCATAAAGGCTCTGTGCTGGTGGAGGATCAGCCAAAGTTATGAAGAGCAGGCCTCCCCATAAATGTCAGCACATCCAGCACCAGTTCTAAAATAGGCATAGAAAATGGTGAATGAGACGGGTCGGCCGGCTCGTCCACCTCCACACCCAGGCCACGCCCACCAATTAACAGAAGGCAGGGCCAATGCAAGTAGGTGGGGCCAAGAATACCATACTGCGGCACAAAATACCGCCCAAACAGAGCAAAAATACTACATCGCAGCACAGTCAACAAAACCAGATACCACAGTGCAGCACAATAGACTGCCTTAGTAGCAAAAAAAAAAAAAAAAAAAAAATTTTATATATATATATATATATATATATATATATATATATATATATATGTGTGTGTGTGTGTGTGTCCCCAGAATATGCCCCTCTTTGGTGGCCAGCGCCAGCTGCCACATTACATCCTCCTACTCCATTTGCCCCAAGATGGTAATACAGTTAAACTTAGGAGGTAAGAGGGCAACTGCGGCCACCGGCCAAGTGCATTAATTAACTGTGGCACCATTACTTCTCTGATTAGTGGCCGTGAGGAGGTCTCAGGCGACCGTCTGGACGTCAGGCCACCGAGAAGTTTCCCTGTAGGTTCTATGGCTAGTATGCCCCTGGGTGAGGGAGTGGGCAGGGATTGCAAGAAAGACACTGAGTACTGGCTGGGATTAGGACTGTCATTGCCAAGTAATCTGTATATAGTATTAAAGTTTTTATTCTCTGCAATTAAAAGAAAAAGTGATGAAAAGCAACAAAAGGTGCACGTGCGTATGTTTCTATGTTTCTAAGTTTCCTACCAAACGCTTTAACATGAAATAGTTGAAACGGTCTGCAAACCACATCACAGGAAATAGCCTGACCTTTTCTCCAATTTCTGTTCTGTCTCCAGATGGCAGAATATCCAAGTCAGGCAACAGGGCACAGGCGTCAAGAACTTTCTTGTAGAGATTCTCCTTGCGCTCTCTGCCAAACATGATGTTGTCTTTCAGAGAGGCATTTTGGATCCACGCTTGTTGAGGAACGTATGCTATGCCACCCTACCAAAACAGAAGAAGTAAGCTTACAACCTCTACTACATAGTGCTATGATTAAGGCAGAGAAGGTCTCTCTCAAAAGCAGTAAAATAAACTGTAAATGACATTTACATGATTAGTAAAAGCTCCCTAAGTACGTCACAATCATTTTTTTTAATTGCTGCAATCCATCTAAAATTAAGCAGCTTTGCTCAGATTTATAGCTGATCTACGCCTATACAGACTTAAGTGTATCCATGCATGGTCTGCATAGCAGCTGTAGACGCAAAAGTTTTATCAAGACCATTTACAAAGAGGTTTAACTTTAAAAGCACTGGACAATAAAAATGGAAGATTCGTGAAGGTGGACCGACAATTTAAATTGCTTTTGGGGGCAATTTTGTTTTATGAGTGCATTGTACTCATTATGAGCTGAAATCATTTATTCAATTGGTCCCTATTAAAAATAAGAAGTCCTTTTCTCTGTACAGAGCTGAGATGCTCTAATAGCAAGATCGGAATTTTTTCTCTCTTCTGTCAGACCAGGAGCTGACTGGCTCCTTATCACTGCTCTCAGACCTTATAAACACTCAGAGCTCAATCCTTATCTTGTTGTGGCTTAGGCTACTTTCACACAAGCCTTAGTACGGATCCGGCGGGTGAAGGGACCCGCTGGATCCGTACTGAATAATACAACCTTGTGGATCCGTAATTCCAGATCCGGTTGTATTATCTTTAGCATCTTTTAAACGGATCCGGAATAACCTATATTGAAAGTCAATGGAGGACGGATCCGTTTACAAGTGTGTCCACACCAAACGGATCCGTCCCCATTGACTTTCATTGGGGGTCATGACGGATCCATCTTGGTGCGGATGCCAGGACCGGCATGCTGCGGTTTGTTCTCCGGTCTGAAGACGGAACAGAATGCTTTCAGGAGCATTCAGTTGTCTTCAGTTCAGTTTTGTCCCCATTGACAATGAATGGGGACAAAAGTGAAGCGTTTTATTCTGGTATTGAGCCCCTATGACGGAACTCAATGCCGGTCCAAAACGCAAGTGTGAAAGTAGCCTTAAATAAGTGTTTATAACCTCTTAAAAGTTTAGAGATAAGGGTTATTAAATGACTGGCACAAAGTGAAGTAGGATGCACACAGGTAGAAAAATGGTTAACTCTTGATGACAGAACGGCTCAAAAAATTATTTTTAACCCCAAATGAGTAAAACGCAACACTACAAAATGCTGGCTATATGTTCCCTTTAAAGGAAACCTGTCATCAACTTTATGCTGACCTCACTGAGGGCAGCATAAAATAGTGACAGAAATTCTGATTTCAGAGGTCTGTCATTTATAAGTAAAAAGTAAGTGGTTGCCGAGAACAGACATCACAATCAATGCAGACTGGACCTGGAAAAGAGTCCCGGCCACCTGAGAAGAGTCATGGTTATTCCTAATCTCCTGCTCTCCCTGACCATCCGCTGATGATTGGCAGTTCTCTCCTAAAGAGAAAGGGAGAAATCCAGGTAGAAGACTGTCAATCATCAGCAGATGGGCGGGGAGAGCAGGAATTCATGAATAACCATGACTCTTCTCAGGTGGCCGGGACTCTTTTCCAGGCCCAGTCTGCAATGATTGTGATGTCTGTTCTCAGCAACCACTTACTTTTAACTTATAAATGACAGACCGCTGAAATCAACTCACCTGTCTCTACTTTAATCTGCTGTTAGTATGGGCAGCATGAAGTTGATGACAGGTTCCCTTTAAAATCCCCATGATTTCCCTTAAAACCAATATAAAACTCCATGGGGTCCTTTATGGCTGTCAACAGTATGCATTCTGGGTGCAGACTGCAGTATTTAAACAGACCTGTTGAGTTTTTTTTTTTTTTTTTTTTAATAAATCTACACTTATCTACAGTACCTTCACGGATACAAAGCCTTCTTTCTTCTCCATTTCACCCAAAAGTGCAGACAGCAAGGAAGACTTTCCAGAGCCCACCTGGCCAACCACCGCAACCAGAGAGCCATCGGGAATGGTAACATTTATCCTGTATTAAGAAATTCCGCTTTATAAATCCATGTGTAATCAAAATCCACAAAATCTACACAAAACCTTGGCGGAATTGCAATTCTTTTTCCAATTTCATTGCATACATCCCCCCCCACCTTTCCAATACAAGCTATGGGAATAAACAGTGCCATTAAAAATCAAACTTATCCAGCAAAAACAGAAACAACCTTACTCTTTCAGTGAGGAAGGATCATTCTTGGACCAGGAGAAGGTGGCATTCTTCATGTCGATACACCCATCAGCTAAGAGAAAGAAAGAAACATTTACAGTCTGCTCTCTGCTCGTTTCTGAGCTTACATTACTACCTACAAACCAGACATCATACACTGAAATCTATGTAAACTGCCAACAATTTCTTTATGCATTTATACATTTTCATGCAAACTTTTTAGAAAAGTATCTTGTTTTAAAAATGCCCTACCATGTTGTGTATACAGCTCCTATGCAGATATGTGTCTCCATGGTTACAGACTTCAAACAAACCCTACGTAGTCTGATTCTGGAGTCCTGCTCCCTTGTCAATTGTCCCTTATGTCTCGCTAGCATAGGTAGGCAACAAGTATGAGATAAAAACAAGGGCGAGTCTACAATCGGTCTAGGATCATGGTGACAGGTCTGCACAGCAGCTGTAGGGACAATATCGCAGAAGATTTTTATTCAAGATCCTTGATGCCACTGCTTGTGTATAAGAATTGGAGCATTAACAAAATGCTTGCTACAGTGTGAACACTAGTTATACATTTTTTTTTTCAAAAATACTTAAATTGAAACTAAAAGTCCTAATTTAGAGATGAAAAATAAATCTTACAGCTTCTCTGAGGCTCTCTGATGATGCTGTCTGGCTCCAATTCCTCATGTGAAAGGAATACTCGAAGACGCTTCAGTGAAACACTTGTCTGTGGGTAAAAGAACATATAACGCATTGGTTCCCTATAAACAAAGAAAACTGCAGTTCTTAAAAGGGCTTGTTTCACCATTGCACGTCATATTCATGAAAATGAAAAAACAATCCGGTGAACATTTGCTGTTCTGTGTGTCTAGTGTTGGTGGTAACACATGCTCAGAACCACCACCCCAATTCTCCTGTACACAAGTGCTTCCTAATAATTAGAGTTGAGCGAACGTGCTCGTCACGAGCACTGTACTGCTCGGATCCCCTGCGTTCGCATGGGATCGCAGGGGATCCGAGCAGTACAGTGCTCGTGACGAGCACGTTCAACTAATAATGTGTAGGAAGCACCTTCTCTTCGCCAGCACTGGGCACATTATATAAACGTATCGAAAAGGAATCAAAAGAACAGCAGGGGGCGCCATAACAAGCACTTAAAAATAATATGTAGACAGAACAATATTTTCGAAAATAAAACCAATAGAAAACTTGCATGATTAAGGCTACTTTCACACTTACGCTAGCAGGGTCCGGTAGGTGAACAGCCTGCCGGATCCGTACTAACGATAGCCCACGTGTGCTGCCAGAAGTCCTCTCCGGCCCTATTCTCTATAACGCATGCTGTAGTTTTTGTCTGGCCTTCTCTCCGGCCTGTCCCCATTATAGTGAATGGAGCTGGAGCGGACCTCCATTGGCACACATGGGCTAACGTTAGTACGGATCCGGCAGGCTGTTCCCCTGTCGGAGTAGCCTGCCGGACCCTGCTAGTTCAAGTTTGAAAGTAGCCTTACCATGATCTTGCTATTAAATGTAACATTTAACCATGAGACAACCCGTGTAATGATCCAAAAAATTTTAACTATTTGGTACAAAGAATAATAGTATCTGAGGGAAATCTACCCCATCAGTTGGATCCCTCCATGCTCATGTTTCAATGCACAAGATGAATAATTATTAGAGATGAGCGAGCATGCTCGGGAGCAATTTTCGAGTAGTGGCGTACGCATCTTCTAATCTGTACGCTACTGCGTACGCATCTTGTAATTTGTACGCATTAGTGAAGATCAGCTAAAATGTAGAACTAGGGCCCATTTATTAAGACCAGTGTTTTAGAGGCCGGTCTTAGTAAGGCCCTGCACTGGCAGTGATCTGCCGAAAGTTAAGTAGCGGCACCGGCCAAGAACATAACTTCAGCGGATCCTCCGCCAGTTCTAAATGTAAGAAAGCTCCCTTGCCGTCTTACATTTAGACCATCACCGATTGTGGTGCAAATAAACTTTGGGCCGCAATGTGCGCCAGAAATACGCTTAATATAGACTTATTTCTGGTTAGCAAATGACTCCCAACGTGTTCTGTGATACTATTCAGTGTGTGGCCATATTTATGTAGCCAATAAAAAGAACTGTGGGACCAGGAACAAACTATCTTGTGTGTCCATCCTTAGGCTACATTTACACGACAGTCACATGGCCATTTTCAGAACCATTGCAGTCCATGGAGCTATTCACAGCCACTAAATAGTGGCTGTCAAAAAAAAGTACACATACTATTTTTGGCTGTTTTCACGGCCAGGTGGACCACATTAAAATCAATGGGATCTTTTTGTAATGGCCGCTTAGAAAAGAGTGTACCCGTTTTAAAAAACAGGTACACTAGTAAAAAAAAAAGGCCTTTCACCTCATCCACTTGCACGCACCAGGACACTCACACCTCACAGAACGCAGGACCTGACAATCCCAGCATGCTGATGTCATCACAGGTCCTTTCAAGCTGTATCCTGTGTGTCCCCTTTACTGAATGAAGCAGGACCTGCAATATGTCAGCACGTCTTGTCCTAAGCATCCAGTATGCCTTTGTGCCCCTGTAGTCATGGCTCCCACTTATCCCACTATCTATATAAAATAGCCCCCTGTGGGCTATATATGCACAACTGGGGGCCATTATAACTACTGGGGCAAAAAGGGGTGCATTATTTATACTGGGGGCACTATGGGGGTATAATTTCATATATATCTCTATCTCTCTACGGTAATATCTATCTATGGTAATATCTATCTATCTCTCTATCTAGCTCTCTCTATCTCTATCTCTCTACGGTAATATCTATCAATCTCTCTACGGTAATATCTATCAATCTCTCTACGGTAATATCTATCTCTCTACGGTAATTTCTATCTCTCTACGGTAATATCTCTCTCTCTAGTGGGAAGTGTAGGGGCTGGGGTTTTAACTTAAAACTCAATGAAAATCATTTGTTTTAATGGCTATTTTTCCTGTCCGTTAAAACTGGAGGCAAAACCACTGTTAAAAACAGCCAGAAAATGGATGCTCAAATTGTTGAAAAAATGGCCATAAAATCTGGCAGTGTATCCGCTTTGAAGCACATTGTGAATGTAGCCTTAGAATATGGATTAGAATATTTTACCCTCCGAAAACCCCTTTTTAAACTAAAATAGCAACGCAATCCATCTTACCTGAACCATGCCGCTTATAACCATAGGCAGCATGTTTAACGGGAACCGCAGGATATTAAATAAAGCCAAAGACACAAAAGCTTTTTCAGCGTCTAGAACGTTGTTTTTATCAATAAGAACATAAACGGCAAAAGTCGACAGAGCAACCTGGAAGAAGGAAGGAGACAATATATATTAAAACCATATATTTTATCCAGATATACATTCTACAATACGCAGGGAGGAAATACGGAGGAGATGGAAGTCACAGCTCATTCCCTGTACATCCAGAAATGCTGGTTATTCCCAGAGCGAGCTCCTGTCCGGGATCGTGAGGGCCACCCCAGCCTCCCCTCTGTGCTCGCCTGTCTTCACTCAGCCTTACACTAAAGTAAACATTAACCCGGCCCAAGCGGATTTTCCATTTACGACCTTCTCCGTATAAACACCTGGGAATGGAACAATACATACTTTATCCTAACGTGGGCATAATATATTTGCTTCACCAGAACAGCAGCTGTTATTCTGGGCTTTGGAGTGAAGGAGGAGGGGGAGGGGGTGAATAAGATAGACAAAAGGAGCACATGGTTCATAGCCGCGCTCTATATCTACCCTACCATAAAAAGAGAAAGCCTGCGCAGGAGGATTATCATGTGCGGATATAAAATCACACTCATCAGCAAAGATTTATTACACAACTTCATTTGTGCGTCCATTTCATCTAGACGTTTGTTTCACTGGTGGTGGGGGAGGGTCTGGTTTTTGTAAATTATGCAAGAAATTAAGAAGAATCACACCCACAAGCCGGTGGTGATGGATTATAGCTAGAGATGAGCGAGCGTGCTCGTTACGAGCACTGTAGCGCTCGGCTCGTCTGCAAAAGAATGCCCGCAGGCATTCCGGATCCGTCCTCAGCTGCATGTAAGTCAATGGGGACGGATCCGTTTAGTATGACACACATACTAAACGGATCCGTCCTCATTGACTTACATGCAGCTGAGGACGGATCCGGAATGCCTGCGGGCATTGCGCAGAGGAGCCGAGCGCTACAGTGCTCATAACGAGCACTGCTCGCTCATCTCTAATTATAGCCAATTTCCTGGTGCACTTTAACCCTTTCTTGATAATGGGTTTTGGGCTGTGACACAAAATGTCATGATTTGGAGAGCTGCATCGTAAGAGCACGTTCACATGTGGCAGATACGCCATAGACTTGCAGTAGCAGATTTTCAGGCAGCAAATCCACAGCGCAGCGCTGTACAGTACCAGCAAAGCAGGTGGGATATTAAGAAACCTCATGCGGTGTAAAGAACCTGCAGAGTAAATGGTGCTGTGGTGGGGATCTATGCTGTGGATCTCCACTACCAGTTTCACCTGTTGTAATGGATAGGAAATCCACAGCTTTCTCCACTGCAAAAACGGCATGTTATACATGTGCCCTTTACTGCATATCTGCAGGGATTCTGTGCAATAAAGACATTTACCCCAATTATGACTTCTCAAATAACGCTTATCCACAAGGCAGGCTGACTGATCATTGGAGGGGTTTGACCACTGGGGCTGTGTTCCTGCCCCCCACTCCTTGTATCAATCACACATTTCCACTGCCATTCCATTAAAGGGGTTGTCTCATTTCAGCACATGGCATTTATCATGTAGAGAAAGTTAATACAAGGCACTTACTAATGTATTGTGATTGTCCATATTGCCTCCTTTGCTGGCTGGATTCATTTTTCTACATGATAAATGCTATTTAGTGAAGTGAGACAACCTCTTCAATGGAACAGCAGTGGAAACATGTGATTGAGGCCCCATTCAGACGACCGTGTTTATGTGCTGCCCCAGAGGACGGGAGCGCATGGCGTCAATGGTTGCTATGACGGGACTGGGCACAGGACCAACATTCTCGTGAATAGTAAGGGCCCCAGTGATTCTCCCAATCAGACAAGGATAAGCCTTGTCTGTGGGAAAACGCCTTTAAACAGGTGCACATGGTGTAACATGTTGTTGGTATAGCGGTGCTATAGTGTTTTAGCTTAATATGCATATCCCTTTGTTAACTTTAGATGGAACATCTACATGTGGATGATAATAATACAGGTCCAGTTGATAGTAGTGGGTCGGCACTCCTGGTCTGTTTTTTGTTGTTGTGGTGCTCAGGATTGTTTAGAGAAACCACGGCACTCACTATTTTGGTATATTATGAGCAAATTTAGTTTATTCCATCACAGAAGTGTATGATATAGCTTGGCCAACGTTTCGGTCACATCTGACCTTGATCACGGCCTATAGTGCAAATGAAATATAGTACATAATCAAAACATCAAATATAGAGCAAGAAAAACATCAAATGCGAGTATCTGGTCACATTTAGTTCCTTGGATCAGGTTGTTGCGTGTCAGTTGCCACAGTTATGTAGGCGAGTGCACTGTTGGAAAAAATATAAATCCTGAGTAATCACAAAAATGATATACAAGAGGAATTGGGTTAGAAAGATTCCCTATCTGTGTTGAGAATGGTTCGGGTTGAATATCTGCCGTGATCAAGGTCAGATGTGACCGAAACGTTGGCCAAGCTGTATCATACACTTCTGTGATGGAATAAACTAAATTTGCTCATAATATACCAAAATAGTGAGTGCCGTGGTTTCTCTAAACAATAATACAGGTCCAGACATTTGTTAGAAGATGCAGAACAGGCAGTACACTGCACAGGCTTACATTATACTGCTTTTATTATTTTTTATTCTCTTTTTCCATTGGATTCACATACAATATATTTGTCAATCTATTAATTTACACTGTTGGGGCTTTGGTTGTCCGAATACACGACCTTTGTGTAGTCGCTGCCTCCTCCCATCACCAGTACTGTCACTGCTGCAGCCATCCTGTGAGTGGTGATTGTCAGTCAGTGGTGGGGGGCAGGCGAGAAGATGCGGGTCTCCTATATGCTTTGTAGTAAGCTATTAGACGAACAGCACATGTTTTTGTGCCTTTTGGCATACTATGTCAGCAGACTAGGGGGGCAATTTATTAATCTGAAATAAATCAGGCGTATTTCAGGCGCAGCGGTTAGTTGCGCTGCAATCTGCGACTTCGCCCAGCTCATGCCAGGTCTAAAATTGTGACCGTGTTGTAGGCGGGGAAGGATCAGTAGGTCTGCTGCATTTACCATTTTCTATGCCTGTATTAGGTGCAGAAAAAGGTCTAGGTGTAAAGACAGCTAGGAAGCGGCCTTACATTTAGAACTGGCGCCTCTTCATAACTCCAGCAGATCCACCGGCAGGTATAGGGCTTTATTAGGACTTGTGTCTAAAATGCCAGTTTTAATAAATGTGCCCCGATATTATAATGATAGATGTGCTACAAATCAGTACGGTGTGAACCTACTGTAAAACACCACAAAATGCAGTGCGACCACCTACTGACTAGTTTGGTAATATCAGCAGTAAAATGGCAAGAAATCCACATTCATCCCTTTGCAAAAAGCATGTGAGTGGCCATGAACAGTGTGATACATCAGGATAGGTACCGACAACCAAATCTGCCTGTGAACTGTGATTAAGGAAGGATGACAACTTACAAGGAAAGGTGCAGAGACCCAGGTAAACGTGCCTACAGCAGATAGGTAAGCAGATTTCTTCAGTACTTTCAGTTCCTCCCGTCGGATTCCCAGCACCTTTTCTTTAAAGGCTAGCTCCCAAGCATACAGCTTTAGCACTTTAATGCCGTTCAGTATTTCATTCATCAGCTTGATTCTGTTGTCTTTGCACTTCATCTGGACCACCTACAGCCGAAAGACCGAAATGTCAGGAAACAGAGCAACTAATTGTAGCATTGGCTTTCTCATAGCAACCACTAGATGGAGGCAGAGGTAACGAAAAAGAAATCCAGATAGAGCAGAGAACGTTCCTATACTACAGTACTTCATCACACCCCCACCGGCTGACACAAGAAGCACTTGTTAGATAAGTCATAGAGATATACCAAAAGTGGTGATCGGTCAGGGTCTGAGATCCCCAATGATCCCAAAAACAAGGGGAGAAAAGCCACGCATATTGTGTGCTCTCCTCACTGAATGAGACGGGCTCCATAGAAGTCTATGGGCTTGTCTCGATTCTGTCCTCAGTGGTGAAGGGAGAGCGTGTGCTTCTCTCTCCTTGATCTAGGGATTGTGCGCTCTCTCAGCATTCTGACCTCTGTCGATCATAACTTTTGATATGTCTCTACGACATATTAAAGATTTTGTGAAAACTTGGTGACCTAAAAGATCCCTACACTTGGCTGTAAGTTTTAGGTGTAACAAAGGAACACAAATCAGACTACTTTTAGTAGTAAAACTAAAGAAAACAAAAAAAAAATAAAAATAAAAATCACCTGATATTTCCTTGTCTTCATGGCAAGGACGGCATTAACTGGCACCAGAAGAACCATGACTGCAACCCCTGCAAGCACAGAGGGACCAAGGATCTAAAATTCAGAGGATTATAAAGCAAGTTTCATTAAGTTAATGGCACCCATGATTACTTTACAAGAGAACAACACATAAGAATAGCAACGTCCATCCAGGGTATCCGATTGGTGTGTGTACAACCCCTGGAACCCCAGCAGATCCCAAGAGCGGGGATCCCATTACCCTGTGTGAATTGAGCAGCAGGTGAGCATTTACATCCATGCCCTATACATTCTCTATGGGACTGCTGGAGAACTCACAAATAAAGAATGAATGGAGGGGGCAGAGTGCATTTACCTCCAGACACTCCATTCTACAGGGTAATGGGACCACCATTCTCAGGATCTGTGGGCTCCAATCAGTCAGAACCCAACAGGCAAATCCTTATCCCCTATAAACTAGGCACAACTCTACAGCTTTATTAAAAATTATTATAAATGTCAATGTTTTTTGTGATATATGTTGTTTTCCTGTTTTACCTACAAAATAGGCACCTGAAGTTTAGACGTCTATAGCGGTTTGGAATCCGTACAGTCGTACGCTGCTGACATGTCGGAGGTGTACTAGTTTATGGATGCCACTGGGAGCTGCAGTGAGCAACGTACAGGCAGGAGAACACATGGCTGCTCCTGCCTGTGCCAGCACCCACTCTGCTAAAGCCTGGCATAGCAACAATATGCTTAAAAAATACTTTAAAAAAAAATTAAAAAGTTTGGGGGGGGGGAAATTTTTTTTTCCATTATTATATTCTGACCCCTATAACTTTTTTATAGTTACGTCTCCGGAGCTACGCGAGATAGTGATCCCTGTGATCTTTATTTTTATTGCTTATTTATTGTTTAATATGGTGAAAGGGGATGATTTGAATTTTTATATTTTTAAAAACTTTCTTTACAATTTTTTTTTAAAGGGGTTGTCTCATCACAGACATTGTGGGCATATCGCTAGGATCCGCACCTATTTATCGAGAATGGAGCCCCACAGAGAGGTGGCTGGAGGACTCCAGTCCGGCCACCACCAAGCGCTCTCCCCATAGAAGTGAATAGAAGCACACTGTGCATGACCAGCCACCGCTCCCATTCACTTCCATGGGCTTGACGGAAATAGCTGAGCCAGCGCTCAGCTATTTTCGGCAGCCCCATAGAAATTGAATGGAGGGCGGATGCGCATGTGTAGTGTGCCCTCCACCACTTTCAGGGCTCCATTCTTGATATGGAACCTACATCACCTACTAGCGATATGCCCCTATTATCTGAGAGGAGACAACCCCTGTAAAGGGAACCTGTCATCAACTTTAGGGTGACCTCACTGAGGACAGCATAAAATAGTGACCGAAATGCTGATTTCAGCAGTGAGTCACTTATGAGCTAAAAGTAAGTGGTTGCTGAGAACCAGCTTTATAATTATTACAACCCAGGCCTTGAAAAGAGTCAAATCTACCTGAGAAGAGTCATGGTTATTCCTAATCTCCTGCTCTCCTGCCAATCTGCTGATGATTTACAGTTCTCTCCTAGAGAGAAAGGGAGAAAACTAGGTAGAAGACTGTCACTCATCAGCAGGAGGACAGGGAGAGCAAGAATTATGAATAACCAGGACTCTTCTCAGGTGGCCATGACTCTTTTCCAGGCCCAGCCTGCAATGATTGTGATGTTGGTTCTCAGCAACTACTTACTTATAAATGACAGACCTCTGAAATCAACTCACCTGTCTCTACATTATGCTGTCATTAGTATCGGCAGTATAAAGTTGATGATAGGTTCCCTTTAAGTCTCCCTAGGGGACTTTAACATATCACTGCCTGATCTCTTCTCCCATAGAGAAGTCCCTTATACTGACAGGCATTAGTACAGCAGAGGGAGTGTAATTCCTCTTCCCTCCAACTGTAAGGTTTCCCAGGGTTATCTCCTTCCTCTCATGCACAGTCTGTGTGATTACATAATGGTGTGTGCGCTTTCCTCTCAATCCATACTCTAAAACCGTTCAGCTTGTGCAGTTTTCCCTCCTTGCAGAGTAGAGCGCGGGACGGTATCAAATAAATCCTCCTTCCTCTCCCTGCTGCCATCTATACCACTGTGTGTGGAGGGGACGGTCACATCTATGGCAGTTTCAGCAGAACAGTAAACTATGTGAAATATGTACAAAGCCTCGACATCATTAGAACAGCAGTTTTTTTTTTTTAACCCTTAGAGGATCCTGCGAATTTCCGTTTTCGTTTTTCACTCCTTGCCTTCCCAGACCCATAACATAGCTGAATGAGGGCTTATTGTTTGTGGGTCAAGTTGTACTTTCTAATGTCACCATTTAAGGCTACTTTCACATGAACGTTGTGTTTTGCGGTCTGAAAAAAAAAAAAAAAACAGATGACATCTGTATGGCATCTGTTTTTTTTTTTGCGGATCCATTGTAACAATACCTATCCTTGTCTGCAAAACGGACAAGAATAGGACATGTTCTATTTTTTTTTTTTGCGGGCTACGGAATGGACATACGGATGCGGACAGCACACAGCGTGCTGTCAGTATTTTTTGCTGACACATCAAAATGAACGGGTCCGCATCCTATCCGCAAAATATACTGTCGTGTGAAAGAAGCCTAATACTGCATATGAAGTAGTGGGGATCTAGAAAAAAAAACTTCCAAATGCGGTGGAATTGGGAAAAATAAATAAATAAAAAAATGCAATTCCGCCATAGTTTTTTTTTTTTTTTCTGGAGTTCCCTATGTGGTAAAAATCACCTGTTAACTTTATTCTCCAGGTCAGAACGATTACAACACCATGCTTGCATAATTTTTCTTGTGTTTTAATACTGACATTTTTTTTTACATTTTTTTTATGAGCTATCATCAGCATGCTACAGTTTCCCTGATCTCAGACAGGGAAGGCTCACTGGGTGTGAGAGCGCGCAACTCCCGCGTCTTTACTGCACAGATACCCTGGTCACATTTGGGTTTAAATTTATTCTCCAGGTCAGAACGATTACAACACCACGCTTGTATAATTTTTCTTGTGTTTTAATACTGACATTTTTTTTACATTTTTTCTTTTTATTGCCATATTCTAACCCCTATAACTGTAAGAATTGTCAATCGGCCTTATGGGTGATCGCAGACATTGTCCCCGGGCCTCTGCTGTTTGAAACAACAGAAATCTGGTGGCTATGGAACCCGCTGCGCCTTCGAACGGTTGCCATATTTAAAGTGATGCCTTCCACCATATATGTACTGCGGAGATCGTCAGTGAAAGATGTTCAAACATGACCTGGTCAAAGCATGAAAAATGACTTACTTGCCACAGTAAATACAGAGCCAATATAACTTGAAGTGGAGCTGACCAAATCATGTTTATGTAAGTTGCCATATCCATAAACCTCTGGGCGTCCACAGACATCAAGTTTACAATTTCACCAACGGTAGATGTGCGACGTGCGGCGTTACTGATCACTAGAGCCTAGAAGTAAGGGGAAGGGCACGGTGAATTCAAAAGCAAGATATAGCAGGGGCACACACATATGACATGATAAATGTAACATTTAATATAAAGTCCAAATTGTCAAGAACGTGTCAGCAATCTGCAGGCGGCATGTTAACTAGTAGCGGAGGAGGCTTATAGCACTACTTGATAGTGCATTAGTAACTACCGCGAGTTACTGACCATCTAGTGATATGTCAGACCTCGGTGCGTCTTATTTGGATCTCATACCTTTATTCCTATGACACTTAAGTGATCATGCCCATGAGAGCTGTAAGGCCTCTCTCTGGTATAAGGCCATGCGTCATACAGCTCACTTGGAGCAGGTACCACCCAGTGGACTCCTACATTGCCCTACACGAGACAGTGAGGTTCACATTAAATAAAATACAATGTTTTTACTGAGTGCGGTTTTCCCACAAACTAACATACGCCAGACGAGAGCTCACCCAAGCCCATGCCCTTGCTGTAGAGCTTTTTAGCTGGGATACTGAAAGACTGGAGGGAGGTGTGAAAAGCAGAAAGGCCCCGTAAGGCCTAGATCCACATCAGTCTACTGTTCAGTTATCAGTTTAGGGGCCGTTCATCTATGCACAGTTCGGCCGTTGCGGGACTGGTCTCCGGCAAATATATACAAGGGCTACCGGCTATGTGCCACCCTGCATCACAGATTCCATACCTATTTCGAACTGAATGGGCGATCACGCACTCCAGGAGGTCCGGCTGCGGAAATGGAGGCACTCCGGTTAGGCCGCTTCTCGTCCAATCTGGACGAATTGGCCCTCAACTATCTTGTGCTTGGTGCGCATCCCACGTTCTTACAACGCATGTAGTGGATCGCGGACCGCATTCGAGTTTGGACATTGGGGTCTGCAGAATCAGCCTTGTGAGACACCTTGCATAGATGTTAGCAAAGCATTTGGGGCCGCCCAATTGCTGCCCCGCCAATACGTGCGAACAGCCCATGGTGATCGATGCCTTTAATTGTGATGCCCTCCAAAACCCTAGTACGACGTGAACGACGCTACACAAGGAGATCAAGGTGTGCACGACATGCAGGCTATCCCGCTCGTTTTTGACTTAGCACAGCTGTTTATACTCACAATAAACTGGTGCTAGGATTAGATCAAGGTGATAAATATAACTGAAGTGTGATACTAGGCATGACTAGTTATGAAATCGTGTTCAGAGTTTTATAGTAAGTACCCCTTATAGGTAGGTTATCATCCTCAGCATCAATTAAAACAATATCTCATCACTTAGTCACCTTGTCGCACGTGTAAATAAAGATAAAGGAGAAAGGGAATCTATATGTTCTCTAGCTTTTCTAATGGGAGGTCTCCGAGGGACCACTTGCTTGACAGTTGCCACACTCGCTAGTTCGTCCTCCGCTTGATTGCAGACAGCTGTCACTAGACAACAAGCCAGACTGAGCGGTGGCGAGGAAATATGTGCGAGCGCATGCGCACTAAGTGATTCTTTGTATGAACACCCTAACTTGGCATGACACTGCGGCGCGTTGTTTATACGGCGTGTGCGCGGAGAGACGTCATTTCCCTCTCAACTTACTTTCTTATATGGAACAAGCTGGCAACTTTTCGCAGAGCACCATTTGGGTAAATGAACGTACTACAGAGATACTTAGATCTAATTTTTTGAGGTAAGGGTGGAACAATAAAAAAAGTTTCGGCATTTGTGGCGTGCACGCGCCCTAGAATACTTCATAAATTTATAACCAAGTAGTGACTATCTTCCTGATAGAGTCCAAGTCGTATGGATCTGAGCTCAGCTGACATTTACTATTAACACTTTCATATCCTTTTTTAGGAGGGTAAGAAACGACATATACGACATATAAAGAGGCCTAGAACTTGCGCTTATTTTCCTTTTCTTGTCTTTGTTAACTCTATTTTTTTTCTATTAGTAGTTACGTCAACCTGTTGCAGATAAAGGCGTCGGAGATGGCGAGGCAGCATCTGATCGTTCAGCCTCCTGAGCTCCCATAGACTGAATCTCTGTTTTAGTCAATCAGGGCCTGTGGGCTACTGTATCGCTCCCAATCTCTCGTGTGTGAAAAATCATTTCTATAGATGTTGCTGTACTGTATTCCAGCATACTACTATAAGAAAAGCTTTAGCTACATACACAGCAGGTATCATAGTTTTTTCTCCGATACGCCGATTCTGTCTACTTATGTTATTTTTTTATTACAGCGCTGTACATAGCAGTGTATGGCACGCATCGGATACAGTCCCACAACACGTCTCTACCACTAGTTTGCTTATGGCTATTATACCAGTACAGGATGGGCAGCAATAGCGGCTCCAGCAAAGTATCTGAAGCATATGCATTATATCGATGGTGACCACAGCATAATCGTCCTAAAATTGCACAAGTCTGTCCCATAGCAATAGCTGAGTTCGTCATGAAGCCGAGAGCTTCACTCTGCATCTGACTTGTATCGATATAAGACATCCTATCAAATCTTGGAAAGCCTTTGAATAGCCACTGGCCCTGAATAAATATATAGAGGTATGAGTCGAATAGTGTCTTCGTAGCACAAGCTACATTGTAGTGCTCGGTCCCCTGTCCGACTCGCATTATGGCCATCAGCACCCGGATCCTGTCCTCTCCTTGACGTACAAGCATATTGTGAGCGCATCCTCTGTGTTTTGGTATGCATCACACTCTGCAATTGCTCGTGTCGTCGATACCAAAGATGCCGTCCCCTCACTGAACCTTATTCACTCGCGTGAGCAAGAGGACGGAGTCGTTTGGTGTCACCGATCAACTAGTGTGTGATACCAAAGACGGAAGTCCCTCGCCCATCTTGGACTTATAGGCAGGTCATGGATGAGGAACGCGGAGTTTGCCGGATGGGCGTGGCTGCGCAGACGGGCCCTAGTGGGGATCCGAGCACAGATCCCAGTGCTCCTGTACAAAGCGACGTTCGATCAACTCCTACCTGTTAAAACCCCCAACGATGTCTTGTTTTAGTATCTACTGCAGTCCCATGTAATATTATTTCTGGAGCATCTATTCTTATAACTGTGTTGTGCTATTCCTTTTATTCTCTACTAAAATGGATCCATGAATGACTAACAGTTGCAATGAAGGTCCATATGAGTGTTACCAGTTGGGGGGGGGGTGTCCCTGCACCGTCTGACACTGCCAGCACTGAATAGATAATGTCAGACACCCAGCTGGTAACACCTAGCTGGACCTTCAGTGAAAACTGCTTAGCAATATCAGTTTCATACATACTTCTGGCGCCGACAAGACAGTAATAGAGGACAATAATCAAAGCGAATTAGTTACAATACAGATGATCTTCCCAAAAAACGGTTACTACCCAAAGGGTGGGATGCACAGTAGGTTATACTGAAATAGAACCTTAGATCAGGCAGAGAGCGAATGTACCACGCTCCCTCTTTTAGACTACCGTTTCCACTTTCTTACAGGTTTAACAAATCCCTCTCTTACAGGTACAATTATTTCCAGCTGATTACGCAGCAATTGCTATGCCTTGTAGCATGGCTACGCGCTAATGAATATTCATGAATGCCTCCATTTCTAAGTCAAGAAAATTGACCGAACAATCCCTATTGCTTAGTCTGTTAGGAGGCATCTTACTTGGTCTGTGTGTTGCTGACTGAAGATGGTGGTCTGGGTTATGATACATGCATCTGGCAATCCGTAGTTAGTATATTGTATCTTCTCAAACAGATGTGTGACAATGCGAACGAGTACAGATTAGGATATTCCCAATAGATTGAGCTATATTTATAAGTGACGACTCCAAAAATTGCCGAACAAAAAAATCATTACAGAAAAGTCCCGCATGTCGTTGCACATCGGTGGAATGGGAATTTTTTTCAGGATGACGAAGGTACACATAGCGATTTCATGTGGTGAAGCATATCTGCACGTGTGTAATCTCGGGTTGTATGTGGCTGCCCCGGATTATATGAATAGAAGCCGATAAGGAGTTAAATGTATTTACTGTTCTCACGGGACATTCAGTTTTACTTCGTGCTTGTATACAATCAGGCCAGGCCTACCACGACGCGAAATACTGGGGGCAGTGTAATACCATCCTAAACTAGCTGATAAAATAAACGCGCGTGGTAGAGATAGCTCTCGTAAATGCAGCTCTACTTCTCTTCTGAGTGCATTATATTGTTATCAGAAGGTGTCAAAGCCGGAAACTAGCTCTCTGCCTCTACAGTAACTATAATATGCGAATGCCCCCTAAGGCTACAAATGGCAACAATCGTTATAACTTTGAGACAAAAAATAGCATTATAATGTGTGAAAAGTTCCCTTCGGTCTGAGACATTCATTATAAAACACCTCTTCATTTCTGCTCTCGAAGTTTCTGTGAATTAATTTACTCCTCACTCTTCTCCAAACCATATAAAAAATCCCTCCTCTCTGTCAGGTGACACCATTAACAGGTAACGAAGCAAGACATACGTTCGTGAGCCTACATATCACCTAAAATTAGTCGGCCGTTTTCAGCTCATTCCATGGTCGTAGAGACCGAAGGACATGATATGCTAGATGACATACGTAGTGGTAAGTCCTCTCATGAGCGTATTAGGAACATCAGGTGACGCAGACCACAATGGCGCAAACGAACAACGACGGGTACTTACATCGCCTATTGCCCTGCCAGTCTGTTGAAAGATCCTTATTTTACCGCACCAAAACAAGTGATGATGAGAGCAACCTGGCCAAAAAAGATAGAAAAAGTAAAGTAAGAACACAACAAGGCATACTAAAGATTTCGCGGTAGGTCATGTTCATACCGTACCAGCATAGCACACAAGTGAGAAAATACCTAGCTAAAAAGGAACATTACTGTCATCAGATTTGTTCCGCTACTTGGAGCAACTTCGGTCTTGATCCCTATTTACCATGTGGCACTTGGCGCTGAAGATTAACAATACTGTGATTGCGATACCCATGGTATTATTACTATGTGAGCCAGCGCTAATAATTAGCTGATGAACAAAACTTATAAAATTATATGCAAAATGAGCCTCTAGGAGTCACAGTTTGGTGCGAAGGGGATTCCTCTCGTTAATCAGGCTGTATTACACGTAAGAGAGCGAGCTCGTGCCTCATCGATCTCAACTGAGACAGCTGCTGCACCCATCCTCCTAACTTTGATTTATACTGTCTCTCATGGCAAGGGTGTTGATCACGGTTATCGTCGAGTGTCTGACCTTGTTCAAATTGGCAAAGGGCTTGCAGCCAACAGTGGGTAAACTTGCCCTGGTCACAGAACGCCTCTCTCAGATCCGGCCAGGGCAGGCCGCTCCATCCATTCCTACACGTTACTATAATGTCATGATTCATGTCTGATATAATTGTTTTCTGTTTTCGTCATCTCTTTTAATTTGGTCATAGATACTGTGGAGGATAGCGCCCTAGATGTGAATTCATGTCTGGCAGAAGGATCAGACAGCATATAAAGCCTCGCCCTCACTTACACTTGCTGCCCTCTAGTACACTATTTCAAGATCCGTATAGAAAAATCCATAATGCTAAAAAACGACCCCCCGCTCAATAATAAGTGGCTTACATTTAGCACAACAGTTCTCTTAGTTATGCCGACGAATAAGGTGTGGCATCCCTCTATTCTTTCCTGCATTAGGAAGTTTCATGAATACAAAGGGACCAGCAGCTGGTGAGGTATTGTGCCAGTGTGCAGCGATCGAGACGGGGTGTGTTGCGGTGCCTGTTATTGTACAATGGGTCTCCTATTTTCAAGTAAGACTGATTGGTTCCTCCCCGTTTAGGCATTATTTGCTGCTTTAAAGTACTTTGTATTAATAGATCTTTATTAAGTTTCCTGTGTGAGATGGAAGTGAATTAACAGAAGTAAGTAACCCATACCCCCTCAAATTTGTGCGTGAGTTAGACCACGTTGCCTGAGTCGCATAGCACACAGCTTGCTCAGGTATGTTGGCCTACAGGTTTAAAAGTCTGCTACCACCTGTCTCAGAGACTCGTCAGGCCTCCATCTAGATGGTGTGAGTAGACTTTGCCTATTTCTTTTTACACCTGGTGTTGGTCATGTATTAGGGGTAGACAAGCCATGGTTATAGCATGATCAACAGAGTCTCACCGCATTTGCTTGTGATGTTTTTTTACTTTTTTTTCTGTATGTGATTTATTTGTTTATCGTATAATTAAATAAAACTTTGCCCAAAATTTTTTATCTCTGACCTTTAGAAAGGTGCATGAATAATCTGTAGGGTGATTGCATTTTCTTATCAGAGAATGTAATTGTGAGTATAACCTCTCCTCTGTTGTAGCTGGGTCATCTGACCAACTCCCTGACCTCCTCTACCCAGTAACTGTCTGCCATCTCCTATTCATTCCTATGGAGCCTCACTTCATCTCATAGGAATACATAGAGAATTAGACTCCTGTCCACACAAGTCTATGTGGAGTTGGTGGTCTAATGCTGGTCACATGACACAGATAGAACTCAGGATGATATAAGCCAAAAATTCAGCACTGTAAGAAAATGAGCATTCACGTTAGGAATCTAACGCTCAATGGTACAGTGTATAGCAGGACATTGGGAGATACAAAATTGTATGTGGCGAGCGAGCAGTGACTTCTTTAGATCACTTACGTTAAATATTCAATACTACCACACGTTAGTCCGTGCGATAAGCTTATTTATCGCAATCTTTTCCATTCTCTTAACAATGACAGGTCTCGTCACCAGCGAACTCCCACCAATGGTTCAATACGGACTGGCAGCAATGACACACACTCAATTTTACAATAATACATTTCATACAGCTATGGAATGATTTTAGAGGAACAGGGACCACTAACGATTGGACAAGAAATCAACATGCTCCAGCATTTGTATTAACAGATGGGGAATGCAATAGATTAGGTTCCAAGTGAAAGCAATAGGCATGTAGAAGGTCGGTGATATAGTTTATACGTCTGCTAATAGCACTAGAGTACAGCATTATATCTTGCCTCAGCAAACGAGCAGACCTGAAATGCCCTTAATCGACAGCATTAAAATTCGTTTGATGGCTCATACAGCAGTGAGAATCGCGTCTCCTTACCTGTTAAATATATATATTGTAAAGTGCGACTCGCCCTGAACAATCCGTTGCTCTGTAGCAGGGTGCTCTAATCTTGGCTGGTGCTTACTTTAATGTGTCCTCGTACCTGTAAGATCAGAATATCAAGAAGATTTCTAAAAAAGGAAGTAAGTACACTAGACTCGATGAAAAAATATAAGACGCAAATAGCTGGCTTTTATATAGAAGCTTTCAATGTTCAACTCGTTTCGATGTTCCGTGTGATCCTTTTTTGGGGGTTCGGTACAATCTCACATTCAGTGGCGCTCGACTCTCTACTCGTCCACTAGCAATCTATTACCATTGGACTCGAGCCTGGTCTTTTTGGTTTCCTCAGCGCAGAAGTTTTAGACTGTTTTCTAATTGGTAGCTGTCATAGGCTAGAGATTTAGATGACGAACTAAAAAAGATGGACGAGAGCTAGGAAATTACATGTGGCAACGAAGCGGCTCCACGCAAGCATGTGAAGGCAGTTCTTCAGCGGCCAACCAATATGGCTTCTCTCGTTGCTTACCGGACCCGCAAACCGAGTAGTCCGCAAATGTACGGGCACTGGCCATGTGGACTCCGTAGCTGTTACACACATCTTTAACGCTCTATGACCGTCTGAATCGGATCCCAATTGCAAGATATGGTAAAAGCATAGAAGACTAACCGTTTTCTCAATCTTTTTTTCGTCCCTTGTTGCTGCCGACCTTCCATGGTCCGCGACTCCGCACCGCGACATCTGGATGGCGCGAGAGGAAACAGTCAGAGACGCAATGCTCCTAGGATAGCACTGCACTTCTCTCTGCCAAACAGCTGCAGATTCTCGCGCAGTTTTTCGCCGGGGTGCCGGATGGGAAAGTCTGGACGGGCCCACCAAATCTATATTCTGATGATAGTTTTTACCCTTGTTTGGGCCAGAGTGGCATCGAGTTAGGAAACCGGCCCGCAGCAATTTATAACCTAGCAGGGTGATTAAGACTGTCAAAATCTCATTTATCGCCTCTAAAACATGCAGCACTACTCTAGTGTCTCGGAAATCCATATTTCTCTCTCCTTAAGTAACAGAGGTACTCATACGCGTCTGTTTACTTTTACAAAGGTATTTCGTGATCTTTCCCAAAAGTCTCCTTGGGCCGAAGACAGGGGCACCAATTCTCCTCATCGAAAAAGGTGTTTTGTCCCCTACGACGTTGTTTAAGATGTCCGGCAATATCTACAGTTGGTTTCAACAAGATGCTGTCTTGATGACAGTCTATATAGCGCACAATGTTCCACTCCCATACGTGCTCTCTAACATAGTTCCCATTGAACGAGCTCACTGAAGCTTACATGAGTTACGTTCTTAAGCTCGATACAATGCTCGTGGAGTATCCCAGGCGTCCGAACAGCAGATGTGAAGTATGGCATTTGGCATTTCAATGAGATAAGCCAGTGTTTGGTTTCACGATTGCGGAGTTCTAATTCTTTACTGTTACGCTTGTTGCGCCTTTTTCGCCGTAACTGGTAGCAGTTATGTTCATGCATCCTCAGTTCCGATAGCTGAGCATGCACAGTTGTAAGGGTATGCAGGTTCATACATATTCTACGGGACAGGGAATAATTATCACATCGACAGTGTGGTGAGTAGTCTAGAGCCGTGGCTCAGTTATCTTCTGCTGCTCCTGACAGATCACACAATATGCTGTTCCTTTGCCATGTTCAGGAGAGAACTGACCACAAGGTTACGGAAGAGTGCGACTCCTCCTATCTTCATGTAATCGATGGAGAGGTCCCTCGCGGTATACTGGGTGGCACCGTCCAAGTCAATCCAAATTAATCCATTGGAAGGGGGATAAACTTGCGATAACCCGGAAAACCCCCCCACCCCATTAACACTGGGACTTAAAGGCTATGATACCGCCTTTCCACGTGGAGCGAAATTTTTTATGCATTGATTTTGTGCGATCCTTTTACTCCATTATTGTTGATACATAAATATCCATATTTTTTTTTATTTTTCAGGCTAGGTCTTTCTGGCAGAAAATTGATCTCAGTTCGGCCTACTGTGAGTCAAATTCATAACAACAAACAAGTTTTTGCACCTGGAATAAGTACTTCTTCACTAAAATACTGGAGAGCTGATGACCATATACTGAGCTTAGATCACCTCAGTATCAAAGATGCAAGAGCTGAAACACACAGAATTCTACTAGAGAATCTCAAGGCGTATCAGAGAAAACGGCTCAAATCGATTTTAATAAAGACCAATGAAAAAAAAATGATTTTTTTTAGTTTACAATGCAATTACTTAACAAAATAAATGGCCCCCAAAAGTTTTGTTCCATAGCAGCCTTCCATAACTGAGAATACAACTTGTCCATGTTATGGAGATACGGAACAATGCCAGCGGGAATGACAGATTTTTCGTTCCCAAAGCGTAAAACCAGTTTTCATATCCGCCATTCTTTGGAAAGCTAAAGCATGGACCCGTGCGAGGCTCTGCCACAGTTAGGACTTGGGGTTTGCTCTCTGCACAACGATAATATGCCTCAGCGAATAGAGTGTGCTAAGCCAGTGGTGTGAGGACATCCGAAACCGACTAAATTCAAATGTAGGTCAATCAATTCATGACAACGTGAATTGATGTCGACCACGCTGCTATCGCCCTTTGCTATCAGCAAACAATTTCAAAACATATGTATTCATGTGCTGATAGTCATAATAGTAACACCTGGAAGGTATCGTTCACCCCCACATGAAACAAATAGAGATTAGATAATCCTAGCTAAGCTCCATTCTTTTCCTAGTCAAAGATTATAACCAACGGCGTGCACTGTCGCTGATACGGCAATACCTTGGAGTCATGCCTTCTTTACTGCAAATCTGCACACCTTTTATGGATATTTGATTTGTACAAGTGCAGAATGGACTCATTTATATATCAGGTGTGTTTGATTTTGCTAACTTTTGTGCTGTGGCTCATAACCAGGCTCTCGGGCTTGTTATTACTTACCTGTTAAAAGGTTCCTGTCGTTATCTGAGTATGACTGCTCGATGAAGGGACAAGGACTGCGTTGGAGCATGAATATCTATTTCAACTCCGATCGCTGTTTTTTGTTGTCCTCTCTCTGCTTGTTGAGATCAATCCCGCTAGCACAGATACGTGTCCCATTGAATACCAGTGACAGCTATTGAACTGTGTCATGGCAGCTTAAGACATGTCACTGCTTGTCGTCTCGAGCCTTGGAGAAGGGCCGCACTAAGACAGAGGTTATGGAAGTGCTCTGAGATGCGCTCAGTTCATACTAGCTGATTTCTATAAAACACAATATCAGGCATGCCTGGTGTAAATTGACAGCAGGTGATACGCTGTGTTGGACGATTTATCATAAGTGTCACGGTCTCAGTGGTGCCTCATAAAGGAGTTGATCACACGTCGAGCGGACACGCCTTATAGCACCTTTTATTATGTAGAGAACGTATGTATACTCAACGACAACGTCTAGATAAATAGAGACTTTGCTCCGCATTGATAGTGTCTCCTATGTAACTTGCGTTCCTTTGGCTGCAGTGGTAGGAAAAAGTGTCAGGCTCATATTTTGGAGCCAGGACATTGATGACTGACGCACCATAAAGACTACGAGGGCTTTTCTTAAGTAAATTGGACCTATGGGAGATCTCTTGTAAACGGTGATCTCTATTGCTCACATGTAAGATTACTGATTGCTGAAGGGAGGACAACCCTTTTTACAGGGCTCCTTTGGAGATGCGTTCACTGGACGTGACTAGGTGTGTGTGTGCACGAACCCAAGGACAGGGAAAATAGTTGCTTGCGTACCTCCTGCTTATAAGGTCTTTAGTACAGTAGTCTGGTATTAAAAGGGGTTATCTGAATTGAACTTAGACTACTGAATGCCTTCCCCATTCTCCACATTATTCTTGCGCAAGGCCCCCTCACACTGTAAATATATTTAACTGCTCCCACATGCCGCCGCCCCGCCAATGCTGCTTTCTCACTCCGTGTCGGCAGGACTAGATAAACATCCCCCCCGTTTGTGTATCAACACAATGGCAGGCAGTGACGGAGATGGCAGCGCTCGTACCTACCCATTCATCGAGGAAAGCTAGGAGTGAGTGAGTGCGTGGACGGCCCTATTTCTCCCGTCATGATGGTGTGATATAGTCCGACCCATAACCAACCCCTGCTACCCAACACTGTATGTCTCGTTGTCATTCTGCGTCACAAGAGGAAGCGAGCCAAGAAGCCCAAGTGGCGAGGTCCCAAGACCAAATGGTGGTAAATCAGTTTGACTGGCGCCCGGCTGATTTAGCGGGGCCAAGGGGGGTGGGGTCATTTGTTAGTCACGGATTAACTCTAAAAGGTGCAGCGCGCCGATCCCATGAATCGACCAATGTTACGAGTGAAATGCGTTCATTTCCACTTACAGTTGGCAATAAAATTGTGATTGTGATTTCTGGGCAGCAGATCATGCAACTCACACGATCTGCGCCCAGAAACAAGCAGCTGCTCTCTGGGCGAGCACTCTCATACTGCTCGAACGTAAATCGCAAGCAATATGCACAAAGTTACAGACCCCATTTCGCCACTGACTGAACGAGACCAAGCATCGTCACGGGTATTTTACGGATAGGAACGCTCCTTTCACTAGATAATACATATATAAGGGTGTTGCTCCTCTGCCACGTGGTATGTATGTCCACCCTCGCTAAGACACCTAACGAATAGCCCAAAGCAGTGACGATTATACCCCACCTGCGAGCCATACTAACAGTGAGCCACGATTTAACATACTCTCCATTTTCCACAGCTATAATATCAAGTTTACATAGGTGTTGAACGTCTATAAGTGAAACATACTAGGGCCTTTGGTGGCAAGGTGTAATGGGAAACGGTCTTTTTGGAATAGTGCTCGATACATTACAGCGCGACTATTTTCAGTGGCCCCATAGAACATTAACATGGCAGTGGAGCTCATCGCACCAGAGAAGCACTTTTAAGTGAGAACAAGATGCCAGCCCACTTTGATTCTGGACACAGACTTTCTAGGAAGAAAAAAAAAAAAAAGATCTAAAACGCCATGATTCCAGGCAATCAAAAAGCATCAGGAAGTTGAGCCCACAAGGCCCGCCTCGCCCTCTCCCTTATGCTGTCAGTGCAGCATTCGTGTATCACCACCCTGCTCCCGTGGTACTCTGTGCGCTCCCAGCACCTCTTCCAACCATTATTCCTCTCAGCACTGGCACCTCAGAAACCATGGAAGTGGGTTACCTTTTTGTTTCTCCTCTGGAGGGTAATCCGAACTGAGTTATGGTAGGTGGTGCCTCTCGGACGATTGGTTCACACCGCCAAAGTACACAAATCGGGCGCTGATCAGTGCGGAATCAAGTAGCTGATAGAGGACAACCGGCTCGATTTTGGTTGTGTTTTGCACACTCTGAGGCGACCATTTTCTAAATATAAATTTCCGTTCAAGCATCTTGTAGACGCTCATGGGCACAACATACACATCAGTGTTTTGACGGTCTGCAGACACGGAGTCCACACAACAGCATAGATTACCAACCATATGGCTGCCCCACACTTTTCTGTACTGTCTGGAGTATTCGACGCACATACAGTATGAACCCCTAAATACTTAGTAGCTTGTTGTCCTCACCTAGTCATGGAACCATCAAGGCGTGTAGGAAACTCTACGTCATTATATTTGAGATTGACTCCCTATCATCATGGGCTACGGATTGGAATGGACCATATTAGGGAGATGTGCGACACTCTGAGGAGCATGGGTGGAGTCGTGTAATCACAATCATCTTTATTGCTAGCCCCTAAAATGCAATTTGCAGTGAACCAAAACAATAAATATGATACATGTGCATTTTGAGTACAGGCCTAGTAGTAACCTTATTTAGTGAAGGTAGGGTTTCAGCTTCCTTCCAATTGCGTATATCATTCTATGGAGAACATCACTCTCCAACGTTCAATTGTGTAAAACGGAGAGGCTTATGAGATAGTAACCATTCTTTTAAGCATGCATCTCGCTGGGGAATGGGAGGGGTGGAAGGAGACACACTGTTTTATATTTTTTGCATATTGCAGCGACCTAAGGCTTCCGGGTCCTTGTCCCAGCCAAGTTGGGGCAAAGCTCCCCTACAGGGGCTGCAAGAAGACGCAGTACACATGGTCCTATAGAGACTCAGACTACCAAATATCTACGTCGGACCACAGACCATTGGAAAATCAATTAGGGGTCTGCGACACGAGTATTGCGATGTTAAATTCCAGTTGGACCGATGTGACTAGAGTAGATGGGCATGTTTGGATGGATTGTGCAAAACAACTTACAAAAGTGAATGTTGACATTGACCCCTTCTACACAAATCATTCAGAAAAACTCGTCCTGTTCTTTGTACGTCTTTAATGTAGAGAGCAAGCTGTAAGCCATTTCTATTTGACTGCAAGAGTTGATAAAGAGCACTGAATATAGTTCGCCTCAAATGGAGGACAAGAAAGTACAATGTAGCCAGATCGTAATGTTATTGAAGGGACTGTGCAATGAAGCTTTCAGCGCGATACGCGGGTGTAAAGTGTCGCATTACTAACGCCTCTCTACTGAGAAGGTAGTGGAAAATGTCCCCTATAAAGAGGGCTCTAAGCAGTGAGAAGGTTTTCGTCCTCTGTGAGGAGGACCAGTTTGAGCAAAAAAAGCTTAAGTGTATTGCAGAAACCCCTTTCATCACCCACCTCAAAGTTGACACAAATCAGCCACGATAGGTCTGAGAGAACCTTGAAGTTGAAGCTCCGCGGCTAGATCTGCGGTATAGTAGCTGCGAAAGTAGAATCTTTCTTTTTTGCAGAGTGTTCTCTATACTTATATAGATTGCGAGAACTCCCTAGCTGATAACAGTACGATCCTCAAGCATTAACGTGCTTATAAAGAAACAGTCAGCGAGTGTTGAGAATGACTTCCCCGCCACTAAATACCTGAGATTGTGATTGGACCTTGACAAAAAAAAAAAAATTCTGCTCTGGCACTTGAGACTGCTCTTGTTCATCTCAAGCGTAATAATATAAGAGGCATTAAAGTGACACCTTGTGCAGTGATTATAGACTTTGTGCAGCAAAACCATTTCAAAGCAAAAACGTCCTAAGCTCCCACATGACGCCATCAGAGCTCAGCTTTCCTTTCTCAGCCACCTTGGAAAAAGATTTAAAATGTAAGCGGGTGAAAAGGGCACTTTCTTTAATACGACATCTGTAATACAGGAGGCCTACTGCATGTAAAGCGAGTTTGATTCTTTTCCCCCCATTAAAGTCGCGATCGCGCGTCTGTTTCTGTAACTTTTATGCACTCCAATGGAAAGAGCCATACAAATGCAGTCCCCTCCTCATTTACTCTTCCCCTGGATGTGGCTGCCAGCCGCTCCGGCTTGGGAGATGAAGCCGAGAACTCACGCCAGAAAGCGACCAGATCCCTGCCGGATCACATTATTGTCTTTGGGATCCTATGGTGAACGGCAGTATCTGGCTATTCCAGATCCGATGAGATCCGGTAGGCTGTTCTCTGCTGGATCGGGGTTACTCATGATGTGAATGTAGCCTCAGAAAAACGTGAAGCTCAATGTAGATGTGAACTTGCTCTGCCAACAAGGTGCAAACATTGAGGCACGTTTATCAAGTTCGCCTGATTTTAGGCTTTCAATTAGACAGGTGTATCTGCATCATCTGTCTTTCTTTTGCCCACCAGTTATCAAAAGTCTCACAGCACTTCACATATTAGACTAGACCTATTATTAGTCTGACCTCTAGTGGTTCTTTATCAGTATGACAGGTTCATATTCACTAAGACTGGTCTATTCACTATGTGTATGAAAGTGCGACATTAGGTAAAATGTGGCACAGCACGCCACTAAAAACAGACAATGAAAAGTACGCCAGCCCTGGAGTACAAATAAGGCCGGGTTCATATCAGCGTTCAGCCTTTCTGTTCTCCTGCTGTTATAACGGAGCCAAATGGAGCCTACGGACCCCATAGACTATAATGGGGTCCGTTAGGTTTCCGCTCAGAGGAAGATTTTTGAAGCGGAGACAAAAGTTGTGCATGTAGGATTTTTGTCTCCGCTTCAAAAAACTTCCTCTGAGCGGAAACCTAACTGACCCCATTATAGTCTATGGGGTTCGTAGGATCCGTTCTGCTCAGTTATGCGCTGAATCCATCCTTTCCGCTCTCTTGCTCCTATAACTGAGCGGGAGAACAGAAAGGCTGAACGCAAATGTGAACTCAGCCTTAGGCTACCACAACTGTTGTGTTTTGCGGATCTGCAAAACCCGGATACTGGCCCAGGTGCGTTCTGCAATTTGTGGACCACACATGCCGCTGCTATCATAGAAATGCCTATCCTTGTCCACAATTGCGGACAAGAATAAGACATGTTCTATTTATTTTTTTTTTTTACAGGGCTGCGGTAACCCCATAGAAATGAATGGGTCCCTATCTGAGCCACAAAATATGCGGATCGGAGGCCGCAAACACAATGGTCGCGTGAATGTAGCCGTAGACTGTTTTTGCAACTAAAACAGGCACTCCTACATAAATAGGTCAGAAAATGGGCACAAAAGTTAGAAAACTTCAGAATTAGTGTAAAAAAAAAATCAATATCAATAGGCAAACGAGGCGCAAATGCCTCCAAAACAAGCACATTTTCAGTAGTAAATGCGACAAAAAAAAGACTAAAAACAGTATTTGCTTAAGCCTAAAAAACATAATAAGATTTCTAGGATGAAGAGATCTACAGCATTTTGCACCCCCCAATCCTCCACTTTTTATTGGTACATGAGGCCCATAGCGTGCTCACTCAAGCTTTATTACTCCCAAGTCACCCCCCTACAGAGGACCTCTCTGCTCTCATGTCTGCTTTCGTAAATCAAGTTATATTCCTGGTGAATCTTCTGTTCCTCTGCTATCCTCCTGAAAACGTATGTATAAACTGACAACTGTCCAGTGTGAAGAGACAATGTTCACTCTGTCAATATGGTTTGTCACTATCTGTTAAAACAGATTGAAATGACTTTGATTACTGCAGAAATGAGGCTTTTCAACGCACAGATCACCGTCTGCGTTTCTTAAAGGCTCCATTATTGAGTTATATCTCCCTGATGCTTCTCATCTGTGTCATGTGACTAGGAATTAGACCCACCAACTCACACAGCACCTTATGTGTGGACAGGAAGTCTAATTTTCTATGCATTCCTATGGGAGCCTCACTTTCAGTCTCATAGGAATGAATAGAGCAGTGACTGGCTTGCTGTCCTGGGTCAGTTGGAGGTCAAGGAGTTGGTCACATGACCCAGCTACAATAAGAGAGTGGATAACTCTCAATTTCAGCCTCTGATAAGAAAATAACATTCACTACAGATTATATCATGCAGCATTCTAACAGGTCAGAGAATAAAAATTTTTGCGGGAGTTCTTCTTTAACCCCGGTTCTTTTAAGAGCTGGCTTACACCTACGTGGCAGCTGCATTGTAGAAGCAAACTGATGCCAAATACATGGATTTCCACAGAACACAATCTGCACTGTTCACAGTAAACGGTAGATCCTCTTCAGTACAATGAACGCAAAATCCTGCATCAAGTTACAGACGTACAGCATCAGGCCTAGGAAGGAATGAGGAAGACTATGGCTGCTGGGGGATCATCCCAGGAAGCTAGAGTTACCGTGAGAGCAGACAATGAGTGAGGGCCTGCCGCGACAGACACCTCTGAAAGCTGAAGGGCAGGGCCACACAGCGACATATGTAGAATGTTTATCAATGGCATCGCAACGAGAGTCACAAAGAATCCAGGCATGTCGGATCTTGTGTTGCACGTCGCAATCAACTTTAACTGACTTTAGCGTAAGTTGTGCGCGGCACGAGTCTCGCCAGCGACTTGGCTGGGTTTCGCTACAAACTCACAGAAACAAGTTGCAGACAAGTCGCACATATTTGTGTCACGTGACTTCTTTGCGGCTTGCTGTCGCATGACAAGTTGCCATGTGGCCGTGCCCTAGCAGACGAAAGCGAAAACTATGAAATAAGAATCATACATCGGAAACAATGGAGAAACAGGTTTGGTGACATGCATTGTACATTATTATCCCTCCCTGGTGACAAGCAACAGACCATACACAAGTACTATGAACGTTACAGTAAGGAAAAGGTTAATCGGGTTCTACAAATTAGGTTAGAAGTCAACGTCAGTTTCACAGCTATGGACAGACGTAAAAAGGCAAATGTGACTGCAAATCTAAAACAGTCCACGTGTCAATATCCATTCACCTGAAAAGCCACGTGAGCGGCATGGAAATCTGACAAGCCAAAAGCAAAGGTCCAATACAACGCTGAAGAAGAATAGTAATTAAAATAAATCAGTGCCGTTTACCTTTAAAATTAATGGGAGACGGTTTTGAGGCTTTTTCTTGAGCCGATTTTAAGGCAGAAACGCTCCAAAATCAGGACAAAGGTCCTAACTTTTAAGGCTGCCTGCACATTTAGACTTACATTAGACTTGCGCTGGATGCACTGAAGTTATGTAGAGGCCGGCACCTCGTCATAAATTCGGCGGATCCACCGCCAGATATAGGGGTTAATAAGACCAGACTCTAAGGCTAAATGCACACAATCCGGATTGCGTGCGAATTTGAAATTCTCATGCACATGATTTTCTTTCTGAGGATTTTGACCTACAGTGCAGATTTTAAAATCCGCAGCACGTCAATTTATTTTATTTTTCCTGACTGGATTTTCTCCATTCACTTCAACGGGGAAAATAAAAATCCGCATGCGGAAAATCTGCACCAAATCCTCATGTACATCTGCACCTACTGATGAGGATTGACCGCACAGATTTCCCTGAGAACACATGCGGATTTCAGTGCAGATCGTCCGCAAATAAACCCTGAACGTGTGCATTTACCCTAAAACGCCGGTCTTAATAAATGACTCTTTTTTTCATTAGGTGCAGAAATTGACTTACTGTTATGAAATCTGCAGCTTGTGAACTGTTGTTGCATTGTGCAGAAAATCCACACCATAAGGCTACATTCACACGTCCGTTTAAAACATCCGCAATCTATCCGCATCCGTTCTGCAATTGCGGACGGCTTTTGCGGATATTTTGCGGATCCATTCATTTCAATGGGTCCTGATAATCTGCGGACATTGCACCGTATGTTGTCCGCATCCGTTAATCTGTTCCGTTCCGCGGATCCGCAAACAGAAATCCTCCTGTCCTACTTTTCTCCCGAATTGCAGTCCGTAGCACAATGAAAGTCTATGGATCCGCAAAAAATGTGGAAGACATGCGGAAAGGCATCCGCATGTCATCCGTATTTGCGGATCCCGTTCCAGGAGGGGTGAAAAAAAAAAAGATGTTATTCATCCTTCCATTTTTTGCGGATCCGCAAAAAACGGATGACATATGGATACATCCTTTCCGTTTTTTACGGAAAGACGGAACGGATGTCCTGGAAAAACGGAGTTTTTTGCGGAACAACAGATCCGCAAAAAACTGACCGTTTTCCAGGATGTGCACAAATACGGACGTGTGAACGTAGCCTAAACGTGATAAATGGTGCAGTTTTAGGCTCCATTCACACATCCTGTTTTTCTTTCCTGATTCAATCCTGATCCTGATCTGGATCCATTCATTTCAATGGGTCCTGAAAAAATCAGGATCGAATCAGGAAAGAAAAACAGGACGTGTGAATGGAGCGTTATCGGCAGTTTTGATGTGGATTTTATGCACATAAATCTGCACAGTGAGCAGCCACCCTTACAGGTCTGATTAATGCACCAAGCACAGAATGAGATGCAGAAAGCAGACGCAGCGTACTACAGCATTGCCTGAGCCTGCGATACAATATGTTGCCGCCAGGAGAAACTAGATTGTCATCCGAACCAGCATCTCATACACTGGTATACATAAGCATTTTCAGGAGATGCCTAAACACTGTACGGAATCCTTTGTTTCATCCAAAGTCTATTCCCTCATCCCTAGTTGTCACAATAAACTAGTTTCTGTATGAATGAATCCTCATGACATTATCCTGTCAAGAGCAGGGCAGCACCTTCCCCATGCCATCTCTACTTTCTTTACTTTGATTTACCCTGGACAGCTACTCCTCCTGGCCCTGAATGCATACACATGCATGCTTGGTTCGAGCAGGCATGCATGTGTTCTCACTAGGGAGAGGAGAATAAGCTGCTGCCAGATGCCTCTGGCAGCAGCTTATCTCCCTTGAATTTTTTCATGCCCAAAACAGAGCCACACAGCATGAGCATTTTACCTTCTCCGTCTAATCGCCTGAGGCCTCTTTCACAGTAGCGGCAGCACGGATCCGGCAGGTGAAAGGTGCCACCGGATCTGTGCTGCCACAGGGACATGTGTGGGGCCGGAACGGCGCTCCGGCCCCACATATGTCACACAGTACATACACACAGACACACACACACACAGACATATACAAATACACATACACACTCCCATGCTCCCGGCAGGTCTCCACAGCGCAGGAGGAACAGGACGGAACGCACATAGGACGATTCCCCACAGCACCCTCTGCTGGGTGCCGGGTGGAATCGTCCTATGTGCGCGCCGTCCTGCTCCTGCTCCTCCTGTGCTGTGGAGACCTGCCGGGAGCATGTAAGTATGCATGTGTATTTGTATGTGTATATGTGTGTGTATGTCTGTGTATGTTTATGTGTATGTCTGTATGTGTGCAGATGACGGATCCGTCATGAACTCCATTGCAAGTCAATGGAGGACGGATCCGTTCACTATTGTATCACACCAAACGGATCCGTCCCCATTGACTTTCATTGGGGGTCATTCCGGATCCGTCTTGGTGCGGATGCCTGGACCGGAGAGCAAACTGCTGCATGCTGCGGTTTGTTCTCCGGTCTGAAGACTGAACGGAATGCTTTAAGGAGCATTCAGTTGTCTTCAGTTCAGTTTTGTCCCCATTGACAATGAATGGGGACAAAGCTGAAGCGTTTTATTCCGGTATTGAGCCCCTATGACGGAACTCAATACCGGAATTCTAAAACGCCAGTGTGAAAGGAGCCTGAGTTTTTACCCATTGGTGTGCCTTACGTGGGTTTTTATATTTTAATTAACAGGACCGGGAAAGACATTTTTCCACTGGAAGTAAACAGTGAAGGCGCTATAGGAAAAGTTACATACGTTTTATTTTCTGAAATCACTTAAAAAAAAATAAAAAAATCAGTTACTAATAAATATACCTGCAGAGCTGAGACTGGGAAATTACAGAGAAGGCGCGGTGTCTATTAGCTTTAATCCGAGTAGTACGACAAGTCTGACCTTCCACCCACACACATTCCAGTCTTAACTGCTAAGTATCATTTTTTTCCCCCTGAGCTGAGTTTTCTTGATTTGAGACCAACTAACGCAAATGATTAGCATGGAGGAAAATTGAGGGCCGAAATGAGACCTTCCTCGTGGCTTCTAGGCCCCATTATAGGAATGCGTCGAGCTTCGTGTCATAGAAAGCAAATGAGCTCTTAGCAATCCCTGCTCCCGGATTCATGTAATAGATACATAGTAAGGGCTCATTCAGATGACCGTATTTGCGTGGAACGGATGTGAACCCATTCATTTCAACGGGGTTGCAAAAAATGCAGACAGCTCACTGTGCGCTGTCCGCATCCGTAATTCCGTTCCACGGCACCGCAAAAAAGATAGAGCAGTTGCGAACAAGAATAGGCATTTCTATGAACGGGCTGGCATTCTGTGGAACTCACACGGCCGGTATCAGTGTTTTGCGGACCGCAAGACACATACAGCTGTCTTAATGAGAGGTAAAGAGGATGAACCATTGTTATATTAGCGCCAATGTCATTAAAGCCATTACTTTCTGCGGCTCACAGATTTACTCCTTCACCAAAACATGGATTTGTATAGTGTACCTAAAAAAACATGTACAGGAGGGGGGCACCAGGTTCCCTGATACCTCTCCACACAAAGGGGGCTGTAAAACAAACAACCCACAGGGCACTGTTACAATATCACAGGGGCTGTCATCTGGAGACCACCCCTATCCAGATCCCCTACCATCAACATCAGAACTACCTTTGTGAAGCTTCCGTTTTGGCAGACTGAACCGGTCCTGGTAGTATACGGACAGGCATTCATCTGAATGACCGCCGTATATTACTACACTTCAACTGCAGAAATCCCAGGCTGTCCATTGGCAAAATTAGCTGCTTGCAAAGGAGAATGACCTGAAGCCATCAGCGGATCCCTGTGACAACTGCATGTTGAAAGTGACAATTTCAGTGAGTGTCCATTCCAATGGTTTTGATTGGAGAATCCCTGTAAGACGCTGCCGTTTAACCAATGCCATTTATAAAACATCCTGTTGGCACGTGTCCTTCATACCCTTGGGCTGCAGCAGAATGAAGCGTCAGTCCAGGACACCGTCTTCATTGCCTGCTCCTACTACTAAAGCAAACAAACGCTATAGGCGGCAGCGCCCTGCTCCACGTGCAGAGACACGTGCAAACCCTGGAAACATGGATAAATCTGAACTGCATCACTGCTCTGAATTTTGTACGTCCAAGAGAGGCAAGTCTGTTAGTGAAGGTCCCACCTTGTCACTGGAAGATAGGCCCGACACAATTGTGATAAAAAAAGGGAGCGAAGAGCTTCTAATTTTCCTATAGTAAGTATAGCAGTTATCCATGTTTCCAGTGTTTTATGTGTCTTTGTGCATGGAGCGGTCTGCTGCTGTACATGGTGTTTCTTTGCTTTTGCATTGCAGCCGTGGTAGCGTGCACCGGTACTTTATTTCATATTGTCTGAAGTTTGTTTTTTGTATGATCTCACGACAGTTTTTTTATATAGCTTTGTCGTTATTTTTATTGAACGCTTCCTGTAAGTTACAGTAGTCTCATTTCACTGCTGAATGACTTTACTTTTACCAGATAACAGGTCACTACGGCTTATCTACAGACGTGCTCTAAACAGAAGGCAAGATATGGCTCAGGTACAACTAAGGTCTCTTACCTCACAGGCAATTATTAGGCCGCGTTCACATCTACGGCAACAGTTCCAGCATGCTATTCCGGCTGATCCGACATTGCCGGATTCTACAGTTCACTGCCGGATCCCTACTGACTGTAATGAGGTCCAGCGGCGATCCGGCTGCTTTCCGGCAAGAAATGCTGGGTTGGGGCAAGACAAAAAATGTGGCGTGCAACGTTTTTTGGTGCGGCCGACAGCCGACATTTGTGCAGGATCAGCTTGTCGCAGTTGTGAATGCAGCCATACTAAATGAGGAAACAGCTGTCCAGGAATTGTATGCACTTAAAGGGGTTGTCCACTTTCTGGTTACTGTTGACCAATGTGTTTGCGAGATGATTATATGGAACTTACTAATATAGCCTTTGCTAAAATTCTGCACCATTTTCTATATTTCATAAGTGATGTCCCCCTGTTTGCCAAGTCTTTTGTGCTCTGCACACACAGGCCCTGTCTCTAAGGTGGCCGCTATGGAGGGTCATGTGACCATGTAAATCCATGTGACATCTCCTCCATTCACATACACTCCACCCTCACTGTCGGAAGTTTAGAGCAGGTGTAGTGTGTTTGAATAGAGGAGACCATCATATGGAGATGATCTGCCTGGTCACATGACCCTCCATCAGCAGCTTCTATGCGGACAGCACATAAGATCTGCCTAACAAGGGGGCATAGCCTATAAAACATAAACAGCACAGAAAATTAACAAATTATATATAAGTGCCATTCAGTCATCTTACAAACAAATTGGTCACAAGTAGCCACAAAGTGGACAATCCCTTTAAGGTCCTTTTGTATGGACTGATAATCAGGGGATAAGCTTGTGCTGTCTGAACAGCGAACTGCCTCCCAGGAATAATGATTTTCTATGGGGACGAGTGTTCTCTTTATCCGCGAGGTGATTGCTGCATGTAAATGTAGACCTCATCCCCAATGATGATCAGGCAATTATCGGGAGCATTTAGTTTGTTCCTGATAATTGCCTGATACATGAGACCTTTAGAAGATAGATTTTTACCCTACAAGCGGGTCACTTACCGGATCATTGACTCTTTCGGAGAAGAGAGGAGGCTGATCAGGGAAGGCAGCCAATATCAGCTCCACCAACACCATTAGAAAATACATGTAGAATGTGACGTCCCGGAACACATCTATACTGGCATCCTGACGAGAGGAAGAAAAGAGGGGACATCTAAGGACAGGGCACAACGTCATTCCAAATACATGGTGTAATGTGTAACATCAGGACACATCTAATGCTGCCTAGCTGACTTCTTGTGAACACATTACTATTTTCTACTCTTTTGAAGCGACATTAACTTCCATCAAAGGTTTTCCAGCAACGAAAGCAGGGCACAGCAAAACGTATCCATGTTTTAGACTGGGCACACCGCAGCAGGCGAAGGACCACCACTAACAGAAACTGAAAACCTTAGAAAAAAAATCCGCCACCTCGTTCTTGTGATCAGTGGGGTCCCAATGGTTCTCCTCCACCATTCAGATTTCATCCCCAATTCTGTGGAAAATAAGTTCTTATGGTGGAAAAAAAAATGTTTAATGTGAATTAAACTCTTAAAAGGGAACGTGTCATTGAAAATGTTTTCTGCCAGTTAAAAGCAGATAGTGACATCTCTTTTTATTTTCTAATTATAGATTTTTTATTCTATTTCCTGAACATGATTATGGGGGCGGCCATCCTGCCTGAGCTGTTAACAGCATTTAGTGAGATGCTTGACAGCAGTCAATAAGGGCCATAGACACAATGATCAGGAGGGGACTCCATTGACTTCTATGGGAGAGTATCCTAGGCATGCTCTGTCACCTGTGCAGAGGTCAGGAGGGGGTAGATAAGCTGTGATATCGGCCTATTGTGAATGGTGGATCCTGTATTATTTATATATACAGTAATTTTCGCTTTATAAGACGCACTTTTTCCCTCAAACATCTTAGAAAGCGAATACTAGTGAGCGCTTCCATTATGTCCTGAATGCGTCTGGACACATAGCGCGCACTATGGCAACATGATGCTGTGAGCAGTCAGGTGACAGGGCAGTGCAGGCCGGAGAAGACCAGGGAGCGCGACTGCTGCAGAGACCGCCGGTCCTGGAGAGGAGCGGCGGAGCAGGAGAGGTAAGTGAATATTTTTATTTTATGTGTGATCTGAGGTCTGATGACGGGGTCTAACATGGAAGTCGGATGGAGGTCAGATCTGAGGTCTGACATGGGTGTCTGATCTGAGGATCTGATATAAAGTCTTTCCTTATTTTTCTCCTCTAAAACGCGGGGTTTTAATAATCAGGTGCATCTTATAAAGTGAAATATATGGTAGATGATATCTGCTATTCTTTTACTGCCTGTAATGATAAGCAGATAACTGTAGTAAAGTGATCTGTACAGACCAAGAAGTGGTGCTTATTATTAGGCTTAGTGGCCAGGGCGAAAACTGCAGGATTTTAGGGTTATAAAAAGAAAAAAAAAAATATATAATAATAATAATATTAAATAAATTATATATATATATATATATATATATATATATATATATATATATATATATATATATATATATATATATATATATCTATATCTATATATAGTTAAAAATATCACCAAAAATTCTTCAAAAATGTGTTTAACATAAAAACATAAATTTAAACAATAGGTCATTTGACACATTTGCAGGATGGGCCATCACTAGCCCATCGGCAGAGGTCCGACACCCTGCACTCTCGCAGATCAGCTGTTTAAATCTAGCTCTGTCACCATAACCACAGCACCATCAACACTGTAGTGGACAGCACTCATCACTGCAGCGCTACTCCCATGGACTTCAACAGGAGTGGAGCTGCAGTGGCGAGCGCCGTCCACTACAATGTTGACGGTGCTATGTAGTTCTGGCACTGACATCTGGAGGCGGAGCTGCACCTAAACTGCTGATCCGCTGGGGTGCAGGGTGTCGGACCCCTGATATTCAGCTAGTGATGGCCCGTCCTGAGGCTGGATAAACTCTTTAAGGACAAGCCATTTTTGGGCATAAAGGCGAAAACATGTTTTTGGTCTCAGCACACTGGACCATAAAACTTATTTTTTTTGCACACACAACTAACGGAGAGCTCTTATTTTGCGACGCTTGCATATCCCAAAATGGAAAGAATAAAATGTGTTTAATTTTTTATTATTTCATTTTGGGTGCACAAGCTTTACAGTTCTTTATACTGTTCACCACTAAACCTATCTGGCTCAGTCGTAAGCAATGACGCCTTGCAGCACTACGGTCCAACCAGGAACATAATCCACATGGACTTTGTATGTTCTCCCGGGTTTTCTCCGTGTTCTCCAGTTTCCTCTCACTTCCTACTCATAGGGAACGTAGATTGTGAGCCATTCTGGGGACAGCGAGTGATGCTAATGTCGGAAAAGTCGTAGGGGTTGAACATTGGAAGCCCCATAATCGTAAGAATGAATAAGCTGCAGTGCTGATCTAGAGCTCTTGCCACTTCACAGCAGCTTCCCCGTCTGCTGCGCAGGAGAACTGTGGCACGGCTCAATTCAAATGAATGGAGCTGGTGGCAGTCCCGTGAACAGCTGGATGGTTTGGATGAGCAAGAGAAAACCATGTAGGGGCTAAAGCATCCCGTTTATTCTCATCATCGTTCAGGGGCTCCCATAAGTCGAACTCCGACCGATTATAAAGCAATGGTCTATTCCCAGGGATACTCAACCTGAGGCCCTCCAGCTGTTGGAAAACTACAACTCTCAGCATGCCCTAATAGCTGTAGGCTGTCCAGGCATGCTGGCAGATGTAGTTTTGCAACAGCTGGAGGGCCGCAAGTTGGGCATCCCTGGTCTATCCTAACAATATGTTGTCACTTAGAACAGTGGTCCCCAACCACCGGTCCGCGGCCCAGGATCGGGCCCTGAATCGATGTTTGCCGGGCCGTGGCGGCAGGGGACACAGAGATGAGCGCTTCCATTGTGGAAGCGCTCATCTCCATAGTCATCTGTATCGCCATCCTCAGGACAGCTATACAGATGCCTGTTCTGCGGGGCAGGGGAGGGAGAGGCGTCTCCCCAGCCCGTTCCTCTGATAGGCTGCAGGCACGTCATCGCGCCGCCTGAGCTGTACAGCGCAGGGCACAGGCCGGAAAAAGCCTGCATCGCATTGCTGAAAGAGGCATGGAGGTAAGTTTGATTTTTTTTTGTACAATACTGGAGAGGAGCGCTGGGAGGGTACTGTGGGGGCACTTGGTACTGGTACATTATTGGGGGCATCTATGGGGGCACTTCTTACTGGTACATTATTGGAGGCACTTCGTACTGGCACATTGAGGGCACTACAGGGGCACTTTTTACTGGCACATTATTGGGTGGCACTATGCGGGCACCTACTGAGGCTACAAAGAAGGGGTATTTTTTACAAAAAAAAAAAAAAAAAAACAGTGGAGTGGTATTTTGCCAGGCAAAATGCTAGTATTCGTGCCAGAAACCTGACAGACCCCATTATAGTGAATGAGATCCACCAGGAGGCGGAACTGCCCGGCATATGCCAAATCTGGCTGTTGTGGTATTCTCTCCCTATGCCGCAACAGAATACCAGAACAGAAACACTGTAGTGCACTTAGCCTTGCTTATCTTTTAAGTAAGGGGTACATAATGCTTTACAGTCATTTTTATTTATTAAATATGCATTATAGTAATTTTTGCTTTATAGCAATTTTTGAAGAGAGAGAGGTTCCTGTCCACCACACGTTCACTGATACCTACCGGTTTTAAGGCATGGAGAACTTTGGACCTGAATATTATTATGGCACACAGCAGAGCTATGATCCAGAAGTTTAACAATACACCTGAAGACTGCTCTCCTTTTATCCGCTCATATTGAATTAAAAAAGTAGCTAGCAGCTGAAAAACAGGAAGAAAAAAAAAGGGTTAATACATATAGTAGAAAGTGCGCCACGACTGAGCGTCTGTTACTGTCTTCTTACCATAGTTATACCCAGAACAGCGGGGCTGACGACATAAACTGGAGCTCGATAAATACTTTGACTCCTTTCCCAGAAGGAGTAGAAAAGATCTGCCCAGCAGACCAGCCATAACAAGAACCCTATAGCCTGCAAAGACAAAAATAAAGGTTACAATAAAAAAGCTGAAGTAGTAGCACTTATTCTAGATAATAACCAAAAACTACACATGGATAGAGCCTTTCATACCCAAAACTCCCTCCTTTCTCACCGACTGTAATGAGATCTAGAAGAAGGTTAATGCTTCGAAGCTTTACAGGTCAATTACAGTGTTATTTCTTACGCTCCTCTAATGGTCAGTGAACAATTAAAACTGAAACATGATGGGGTTTTAATTGCTTCCTGCAAGTCAGTGAGAACAAGACTGCGGCGAGCGCGTCTCCAGAGTGAGTCACTAATTCTGTGAGGGGTACGCGCGTCTCCAGAGCGAGTCACTAATTCTGTGCGGGGTACACGCGTCTCTGGATTTAAAGGGGTTTTTCAGGATTTCACTATCCTCAGGATAGGTCATCAGTAACTGATCGACGGGGGTCCAACACCCAGGACCCCCGCCGATCAGCTGTTTGAGAAGGTACGGGCACTCAATATACAGCGGCTGTGCTTGGTATCGCGCTCAGCCCTATTAACTTGAGTGGGGCTGAGCCGCTCCTAGGCCACATGACCGATGAACGTGACGTCAATTAAATGGCATCTTAATATAATTCAGCATGAAAAATTTACTTTGGTATGTACTTTCTGTTACACAAATTCTCCAGTTGTTAGATATTCTCCGTCTCATTATGATGGCACCCCTGGTGTTTAATCTGTTTAGCAACGTGCACGTCCACCTACTTATCCTTAGGATGGGTCATTAATATCAGATCTTCAAAGGTCCAACTCCCAACACATCAGCCATTCAGGCTCCACTGTATAGTGAACAGAGCTGTGCCGTACCAATGCCCGAGATTCTGAAAACAACAAATCGTTGGGGTTTCGGGAGTCTGACCCCCGCCAATCTAACCTAAGGATAGGTCATCAATAAGCAAGCCCCAGAAAATCCTCTGTCAGCAGATTTGTACCTATGACACTGGCTGACCTGTTACATGTGCACTTGGCAGCTGAAGACATCTGTGTTGGTCCCATGGTCACGTGTGCCCACATTGCTGAGAAAAATGAAGTTATAATATATGTAAATGAGCCTCTAAGAGCAACGGGGGCGTTGTCATTACACCTAGAGGCTCTGCTCTCTCTGCAACATCTTCTCCACTTTGACAGGGCCAGGCTGTTAAACATCATCAGGCCTGGCGCTGTCAAAGCGCAGAGGGTGCAGCAGTTGCAGAGCCTCTAGGTGTAACACCAACGCCCCCGTTGCTCCTAGAGGCTCATTTACATATATTATAACTTCATTTTTCTCAGCAATGTGAGCACATATGAACCTGGGACCAACACAGATGTCTTCAGCTGCCAAGTGCACATGTAACAGGTCAGCCAGGGTCATAGGTACAAATCTGCTGACAGATGTCCTTTAAGATCTTTTGTCAGTGAAAACCTCCAATACATAACAAGCTAACAATAGTGCATAATCAATGGAGGGGGCAGGTTGTCATTAGTAATGTACTGCAAATCTCAGAAACATTGAGAGTTTACCCGCTTTCACGCGAGAGTTTTGAAATCCGTCCATATTCTGGCTCTGGATTAGGCATGGGTTCCAGGAGGATATTCCATCAGTATTTCATCAGGATTTATATGTGTATTCCTTCCTCCCTGCATTTTTGATGCACTCCCATAGGCCGCTTTCTCATGAGAATATTGGAATCCATATGTATTCTGGCTCTAGAATACGCATTGAATGCGGAGGATATGCCATCAGTATCGCTTCAGGATTTCTTCCGGATTTATATGCGTATTACTTCCTTCCTGCATTTTTTAGGCACTCCCATAGACTGTAATGTGCGTATCTGGAAGGAAATCTGCACAAAACTCGGACACACTGCGTATTTCAAATACTGATAGAAATGATATGCCCATGTGAATAGCCCTATTCATTAAAATTAGCAGTAAATAAAATCTGGGCTATGTAGGCTCGTGTGAAAGAGGCCTTACAATGAGAAGGCTTTGGAGTATTAAATAGTTTGGGAACTATGAAGCTTTAAAGCAGGGGTGCACAACATTTCCTGCTTGGGGGGCCACACTGTCAGCCTGAACCAATTCCAAGGGCCAAAAAGGGGTTGTCTCACTTCAGCAAAATAGTATTTATTACATAGAGAAAACTAATACAAGGCACTTAATAATGTACTGTGATTATCCATATTGCCTCCTTTGCTGGCTGGATTCATTTTTCTATCACATTATACATTGCTCGTTTCCATGGTTACGACCACCCTGTAATCCAGCACCGGCCGTGCTTGCACACTATAGGAAAAAGCTGCAATGGTCCCGGCCACCAGAGAGGCTGACACCTTTTCCTACAGTGTGAAGAACGACCACCACTGATGGATTGCAGGGTGGTTGTAACCATGGAAACGAAAAAGGAATCCAGCCAGTAAAGGAGACAATATGGACAATCACAACACATTTGTAAGTGTCTTGTATTAACTTTCTCTACATGATAAATGCAATTTGCTGAAGTGAGACAGCTCCTTTAAAGGTATATCATTAATACTGGTATATTGCCCAGCCCTAAGTTACACTTCCAGTGCTCCCATCTAATGGGAGAATACATGAAATATACCTGAGAGCAGCCACAAGACGTAGACATACATGTCTGGTACCAGATGGTATCGAGGGCTGCGTGAGGCCCACAGGTAGCAGTAATGACCTGCTGAGTAAAGGTTTTTATGCAAACCACATTTCATTAAGAAAATGTGGTGTAGAGAATACAGGATCCACCATTCACGATAAGTGATGGACGAAGCTCACCCCCTCCCCTCCCTGCACAATCACCTCTGCAAAGTTCACAGACCAGTGACCACAGCACTCTCCTTGAAGTCAGACAGTCATCTCCAAGTTCCTATGGCCCACTGTAAAGCATATCTTTGAATGTTCCTCACAGCACCACAGGCAATATGGTTGCCACAATCATTAGTATAGAAAATAGAATAAAAACAACATACAAACTTAATACACCAAAGTCCTCTTCAGATATGTCTATCAGGAATAGATTTCTGTGGAAATCCCATTACAGATTGTTGATCGCAACGCTGGAAACTTTTGAATAAGGTTCTCTTTGTTGTGCACGTTCTGGAGATGACCACTAAACGGGGCTGACTAATGGGGCACATGGAGATTGGACGCTTCAGAGATAAATAAAAGTTCCAATGAAATTTATTCTGTAACTGCATTGTAACTACACAATACACCAGTCTTGGAGACGCCCCATAGTCCACATGAAAGACATTTCTGAATTCAGAAGAACGAGCTCTAGTTTTGGCGTCCTTATTAGAATCTTACATGACTCACCACCTTCCTGATGTCATCCTATTACACATCCAGTAAGAGGTGATGCCTACATCAGCCACACATAATGGAGGGGCATTTATTGGCATGTTTATGCCATATTTGCACCTTTTTCAGTGGGAGGCGGGGCATAGGATAGGGGTGGGGCCTACTGTGAGCCGCTGGATTAACTATAACATGCATCAGAAATCATAGCTCAAGTCTATGCCAGCCAGATTTTAAGGTCCATTCACACGTCCGCAAAATGGGTCCGCATTAGAGTTGAGTGAACGTGCTCGTAACGAGCACTGTACTGCTCGGATCCTGGGCACAGCAATCCGGATCCGTCCTCCTCACCCAACTGCAAGTCAGTGGTGACGGATCCATTTGGTATGACACACTCGTGTGTCATACCAAACGGATCCGCCCCCATTGACTTACAGTCAGGCGAGGACGGATCCGGATGCCTGCGGCCATGCGAGCGCAGGGGATCCGAGCAGTACAGTGCTCGTTACGAGCACGTTCACTCAACTCTAGTCCGCATCCGTTCCCCAATTTTGCCGAACAGTTGCAGACCCGTTTATTTTCAGTGGGGCCGCAAAACATGCAGACAGCACACGGTGTGCTGTCCACATCCGCACTTCCGTTCCGCGGCCCTGCAAAAAAAATAGAACATGTCCTATTCTTGTCCGCAGCCACAGATAAGAAAAGGCATTTCTATTATAGTGCTGGCCATGTGCGGACGCACACAGAGAGATGCATTTGCCTCTTAATAAATTAAGCGCATCTCAATCCAGCGCACAAGGACCAAAACTGGCATATGGGAAAACCAATCTGGATAGAATTACTCGCGGTTCTCAGAACTAGAGATATGCGCCATAAAGTGGCGATCACGGGATAGGCATTTTTCTGACTACCGATTCAATGGTACATCAGGAACTAAATTTTCGGCTATCCAGCTTGATCCTATGTCTGCCTGTAACCTCATTCTCCGTTTTTTAGCTGCCAGAAGTAGAGTTTCATGTGCTCTTCTGACGCTATAGCTCATCCTCTTAAAAATGTTATACGCCTTCCAAATACCATTGCTGTAAAACACCACTCTGGATATTTTCTTGATTTCCCTCAAGTTCTCTGGCATTCACTGGATGTTTTTCACTTTGTGCACTATTCTAGGTTACTCTGGCATGAACACATCCTTTACAGCGTCTACGTAAGGCTTCATGGACACGGCTGCATCTGTAGTTTAGTCCACAAAATAAGAATAACTTTCATGTGCCTTACGTATTTTCCTCACCTCCATCCACAGAGAGGGGCCATTCTCATCCGGAATGAGGACAAAAATAGGAAAAGGAAACGGGTCCACAAAAATCAATGATGTGTGCATGGTCCCACAGAAATTAATGGGTCAGTGTGCAAAATAACACAGACAGCACACAGATGAAAAATATGCTTGTGTCTGAGCCTCGATGTAGTGCCAAAAGGTACCCCTGACACCCAGAAGACTTGTAAATGCGTCAGTCTGGTTGTGCCAAGGCGAATGCAGCAATATAACTCCCATCAAATCAGACGGAATTTACAGCAGAGGCTCCAAAAGACGAGAGCCTGAATATCATACATGGTTATACAGAGACATTGGCTCATAATTTGAAGGGGGGGGGGTATCCCAGTGGATAAAAAGGTACTTCTTTCTGCTCTCTAACAAGAGGAGAAGCATAATATCGTGATAGGTTGTGGAACAGGAACTTACAGTTTTGGCCTTATTGAGATGTGACATTCGGATGTAGCCTTGGTCATTGCGCCGGAGGTATAAAAAATAGAAAGGGAAGCAGAGCCAGAGGTAGATGCATGGAATCCATACCAGGACCGTGTTCTGGAAGCACTTGGTGAAGTCTGGGTTATCTGTATACCAGGTAACGTTTACATCCTAAAAAAACAAAAAAACAAAAAAAACACATGGAATATTAATTTTCTACATAAAAATAGGATTTCACATCACAGAAGAGCAGTAATATACAAACAAGCAGCCATAGTACAGATAAATATATGATCGCTGGGGCTCTCACTGCCGGGTCCTTCCACCAATCACAAGAATGGGGTTCCCCAAGTAAATCGAGTGGTACTGTGCATGTGTGACCAGTGCTTCATTTACTTCTATGACACTACTGAGAAGCAAATGCTGTGGTGATGAAGCATGCGCACTACCACTCCACTCAGACAGAGGATTTGTGGAATCCTGTTCTTGTGATCAGTGGAGGGTCCCAGCGATCAGACCCTTCCATCATACGTTTATCACCTATCCTGTGAATAGATGATAAACCTTGTTCGTGGGCCAACCCATAAGGGAGAACCTTCTCCTTCATGTTGGATCCACTTCTTTGGCTCAAAAATGCATCAAAACCTGCAGTGGCTTAAAAAAAATAAAAATTTAATAAAAAAAACACCAGTATTCACCTCACTACTGTTCTGGTTCCTGCTCCTCTCTACTTCCTGGGCTCAGGCTGGTTGCACAGGAAATGGATCGGACCAGATGTGGAAAGGAGCAGAGCGACAGTGACGGGGGAATGTGAGAGGTGTACTGGTTGTTTGAGTCATTCCAGCCCTATTTTCAAATAAAATAAAGCCACCAGAAAACCAGCTGAACTTGCATACGGTCCCATTAGGGATATGGCGTTAAAGGGGCTGTCCAGTAGGGAAAGATTTTTGGCTCAGTTAAGAAAAATAATCAATACCCTCCTCCCCAACCTCCCCCATTTCTCCCAGTCAAACACTTACCGCATCACCACTCAACTCTACTTCCCAACCCTGCCTTGACACACAGGAAATGCCCCCTAGCCAATCGCTGACCGCAGAGGTCACCTAACCCAACCAGTAATGGCCTGAGCAGGCATTTCCTGTGTCTTGAAACATAACAAGGAAGTAAAGACCATTGGCAGCCAATAAGAATGGGGGATAAGCAAGGTATCACTCAAAGAAGAACTCCCGCAAAAATTTGTATTCTCTGACCTGTTAGAAAGGTGCATGATATAATCTGTAGTGATTGTCATTTTCTTATCAGAGACTGTAGCTGGGTCATGTGACCAACTCCCTGACCTCCAACTGACCCAGGACAGGAAGCCAGTAACTGCTCTATTCATACCTATGGAAGCCTCACTTTCAGTCTCATAGGAATACATAGAGAATTAGACTTCCTGTCCACACATAAGTTTATGTGTGAGATGGTGGGTCTAATTGCTGGTCACATGACACAGATAAGAAACTTCAGGATGATACAAGTCAAAAATTCAGACACTGGTAAGAAAATGACTTTCCACTCTGAGCCTTCTGAAGGTGGCTTAAGGTTTACACTGCACAATGATACAGCCGATTGTCAGGAAGGAAGCGTTCCTTCCTGACAGTCGGCTGCTCGTTACATGCAGCAATATCCTTCACAGTATGAGGACGAGGGATGGCTATAGCGATCCCGCTTCTTCATACAGAATCATCGTTTTTGGGCAGCAGATCACCGTTAGACAGCACGATCTGCTGCCCAGGAACGATGATTGGTGGCGCCTGCACGAACAAGCGTTTTGCTTGTTCATCGGGTGATCGGTGGCACATTTAGATGGGCACGTTGTTGATAAAGAGCGTTTGCAGGAGCGGTCGTTCACGATAATCTGCATGAAAATCAGGCAGTGCAGATCCACCTCTCTCTCTTGAGAACAAAGGATTGGGCACACTGAAATCCCAGATGCCCCACTCTTCTATTGACCCCCGACATCTTCAGTCATGGGAAAGTTGGGACACCCTGCATACACATTAGGTGGCTGGCTGGTCCTGTAGAAACACGGACCAACATTTATGTAACGTGTATGGCCGACTTTACGTTGGATGGTGTCCTGTGTCATGCCATATGGTGCTCAAGTAACAGATACAGCTTCAGGTATGTTTTATTTCAAAAAGTAATACATATAGCTGACTCCTTACAGGTTTGGACATTAAGGGCAAGAGCTGAAGGGCATGCTCCTAATAGCCAGGCCATCATTGCCTTCTTCAGCAAGGACAGCCCTTAGTAGTATATAGATGTCCTATTATGTGTGTCAAGGGTGACAATCTGGCAGTGCACTGGACTCAGAGGATGGCACTAGATCCCTGTGACCCTTGACGGGCATTTTGCAACCAGAACTGATTCACAGACTGCATCCTGCAGCTAGCAGATCCCACACGACACACAGCAAAACTGATGCAATCACCATCCTGGGTGTAGTCAAGTGGGAGCTTATGTATCTACGTATGGGGCGGATGGTCATTTCTTCTGTCTTGCAGCGAAGCATAAACTTCTTCTCTCCTTACAAAGAGCGCTTCTCTCCTCCCGAATAGTAGGTGTAAGTCCCGGAGGCCTGGCTGGGGTCCAGGCGCTCACAGAGGGGTTCATTTAGGGTATTCGGCACTGTTTATACATAGACAGAGAGGTCATCGAGGACTTTGGATTTTGCTTAGTCACGCTGCCTCATGTCAGCACGACGACTCGTGAGCTCCGAGAAGGGGGGGAGGGTGTTGAGGGATTCCTCCAAGACTCATACAGGTCATAACATAGCACAGTCCTACAAGTACATAGAAAGCGTAACTGGGAGGATGTTACAAAGGCTGCATTCCTAAAAGTACATAGATACTTAGAGATTTGCAAAGAATTTATATTTGGGGGGGTGGGAGGGGGGAAATACCAGTTAATCCAGATAATATTCCTCTCAACTACAGTAGTACTAGACATGTACAGGCATTGTGTAATTCTGCATTTCCTAGGCAGCAATCACTTTCAGGAGGAAACGCCTGGCTGGCTGCAAGTTCCTCAAGCAAAATCAGATGTTTCCTGGGGGCGCCCTCAGCTGACCGTCCCTGGGGGCCGCCTCTGCAAAGGGGTTGTCTGACGAGATAAGTTTATTTAGTCCAAAAAGAGTTGTAACTTGGCTTGGAAACAACCTGGCTTATAGGGTATTTGCACACACCAGCGATTTCTTCGTCGGGAAAATACGGCATAAGATCAGCAGCAGAAATCTAAGGTTGACCCTTGGATTTCTGCTGTAGATTTACAGTCTGACGGGTCACGGACCATTCAATGGGGCTACTCCGTGTGTGGCCAACTACTGCAGTCTCCATGTGGACGCCACTGCCACCCATAGTGTGAAATCCCCTTTGAAATCAATTAGGCACGGTTTGTGAGTGGATTTCAATTGAATTTCCACCATCTGAACATATCGTTAGACGCAATCCATTACCAATTATTTACACAGTGCCAGAATATTTCACCAGCAAGGAGCCCTTAGTCTGATTTACAGCATATAGTCTAGTACCATGTTGGCCAGAAAAAACCTCTGTGAAAATATCCTTTTCTGGAAAAGCAGTAGATCAAATTTTTAATATGTTTTTATTACAAATTCTCAAGTGTTTGGCTTCTCCCTGTAGGTATTCCAATACACAGAAGGCTGCAGATGCCATTCACTGGCAGAGTCATCATACTGGCTGTCTGACGGCTCGGTCTTCAGCCCCTCTCCTGAACAACCTCCTAAAATTGATGATTTGGTCAAAATTTAGTACAGAAGATCGTTCCAGAGAGAGAAGAGTTGGAGGAGGAGACCTGAGATGAGCTCTTTGACAGATTTCACAGTGAACATCATTCTGCAGTCTGCTACGTACGGTGATGCATTAATGCTGCAGAAGCCAAACAGTGCAAAATCTTTAAGAAACACAGATATCCCTACAGGGGTGGATCCAGTGAGACCACTAGATGTCTTTCCCTAGCACTTAGCAATGACGTCTTACAAAAAAAGTAAGTAAAAGTAGTAAAGGGCCCAATACACGAGCCGAGAATGCGCCAGATAATCGCTAACTATCTTTCATGGGAACCCTCGTTAGTGATTATCTGGCGGTGTAAAGGTGCCGCCGATTACCTGATGAACAAGTGAAACGCTCATTCATTGGGTAACTGGATTGGTTGTGTAGACACCCAAATCGCCGTTTGCCAGCAGCAGATTGTGTCATGTAAAGCACGGCAAACAAGTCTGTATGGGGACGAGCGATGGCATTAGTGATCTTCCCTCATACTGTGGAGGAGATCTCTGCATGTAAATCCTCACCGGTCTCCTCCACTGACAAGCAGGCACTTGGCAGGCAGGAACGCTTCCCTCCCGACGACCGCCTATTAAATATGCTCATGTAAAGGGACCATTAGTGTTGTTTCTTTTGCTATTTTATCACATTTTTTGATGCTGACCCCATTTTTATTTAAATCGGACAGTAGAAACCCTGTATCTGTAACGTCTTATAACTGCACCTATTATGAAGGCCATGTCTACAAGTCTAATCTCCGATACATTCACAGAAGAGGCCAGCTTCATTTAACAGGGTAACAGGATTCCAGCCTTCACCAATGTCTTGTCGAGATAAAGGGACGCATTTAAAGTGTTTGCCCATGAAGTTCAAACAGTGTCGAGTACATTACTCAAAACGCCCTAGATTGTACAGCCCAATGCCAGGCAGCTGCTGCAAGGGTAAGTAAGGTCAAGGGATAAAGTGGTTTTCCAGTTCGTGTCAACATCTTTTAAAATAATCATTTATGAAGGTAGCTGTCATTTTGTAATGTATTTCAATGTAGGGTATTTTCTACTAATATCCTCAAGTCCATGTCCACCTTAGTGTTACCAAACAGTGTTGGAATGACTTTGGACTTCTTCTCCTAAGTGCATCGCCTTACATTTTACATGACATATTCACAATAAACTTGCCCCTTTCAGCCCGATCTTTCACTTTAAAAAGAGGCTGTCCTGACTCCTGCGACATAAAATGGTGTTTGGTCGTTTTTCAACTAATGTACGGTACTTTAATTATGACATTTCAGCACTTGCCGCTCTGCTGTCGGGGCAGCTCCACTTCTGCCCCTCTGGGTCAGTAAAGTGCTTGATGGGGCCACCCGTCTGGTACAGCACACTAGCTAAGTCAGCCCCCTCATTAACCGTGATGGAGAAGGGGACTGACTTAGCTAAGGAGCCAGCCTCTTCAAGCATCCTGTCATGCTGGAAATCGGGGCATCGCTGCAGATTTCATAATTACCATTAGTACGGTCTATAAAGTTCTATTTGAAAAACATCCAAACATTTTTTTATTGCTGGAACATTCCTTTAAATATTAACCTGCTCTGTAAGATCAGGCTGGATGGAACATGTTCTTAAAGGAGTTTGACCAAGTCTTACCCAAGAATTGTTGTAATGTTTACAGGTGAAACCTTAGCCTAAAACACGGCATTTTACAGAGAACTGTGTGGCCTGCAATATGGCCTGCTCACTTAGCAGCAGTCAGGGGGCCTTCACTAAAGCCTCATTCACACATCAGTCAGGATATGCCCTCATTGTCTTATAGGTGCGGGTCCCACACCTATATCGAGAACGGATCCCCCAAAGTGAAGGAGGGCGCACTGCGCACGTGCAGCCGCCCTCCATTCATTGGCTCGGCTATTTCCTTTGGCCCCATAGAAATAAATGAGAGTGGGGGCCACACATGCACCATACTTGTATGGGGAGCCAGCTTGGTGGTAGCCGGACCGGAGTCCTCCAGCCACCACCTTGCAGGGCTCCGTTCTGGATATAGGTGCAGGTCCCAGCGGTGGGACACACACCTATAAGAAGATGGGGGCATATCCATTGTCCATGAGGAGAATACCCCTTTAAGGCTGCGTTCACATGTCCATCTGGCACGCTGATCTGGTATAAATGCCAGCTGCGGGCCAGACAAAAACACTGCGCGCATTTATGCCGGAAAACGGACAATAGGGATCCAGCGGTGATCTGTTGAATCAAGCAATACCAGATCCAGTGAATGTCAGCAAACAGCGTGCCGGAAACATTCACCGTAGATGTGAACTTACCCTAAAGGCGGGTTTACATGTCCCAATGTAACAGCCGACTGTCAAGAAGGAAGCGTTCCTTCCCAACAGTCGGCTGCTTTACATGCAGCGATCTCCTTCACATTAGATGGACGAGGGATCACTATTGTGTGGCCGAGCCACTGAGCGCAACACTGCTGAGTTTGCCTGTTTGAACTCGACTTGTGCTATAATTTATGGCACTTTCTGGTGTAAATTACAGTAAATCTACGTACACCTTCAGAGGCAATTTTGTTTATGATTGCATTGTACTCATTTTTGGCTAAAAATAATGTTAGCAATTGGCCTTTATTAAAAATATTGAGCCGTTCTGTCCCAAAGAGTTAACGGTTTTTCTAACTGTGTGACTGGAACTTTCACTTTCAGCTGGTCATCAAATAAACCTTATCTCTAAACTACTAAGAGGTCATAAATGTTTATTTAAGCTACATTATTATCAGTACGATAAGAAACGAGCTATAAGGAGTGTTTATAATTAGAGATGAGCGAGCATGCTCGGGTGCCATTTTTGCGTATTTGCGTACGCTAATACATACGCATATTTTAATCTGTACACAAATGCATACGCATAACGCACAAATTGCTAAAATGCATACGCATTAGTGTACAGATTAAAATATGCTCATCTCGATTTATAATGTCAGAGAGCAGAGATAAGGAGCCTGTCACCTCCCTAACTGACGGAAAAGGAAGAAAATCCAAAGGCTGCCACTAGAGCATCTCAGCTCTGTACACAAAAAAGGGCTCCATATTTTTAATAAAGACCATTTGAAAAATAATTTTTAGCTCAAAGTGAGTACACTGCATTAATAAAACAAATTTGCTCCCAATGGTGTGCATTGCCTTTAAATAATCACTTCAGCCTTTTCCAATTGATCCATGTCTATTCCACTAATGACTAATAGAAGTTATCACAAAGCTTTCCCAGAATCCTGAATGGCAGATTTACCTAGAAATGCTGCGGTACTACACAGAACTAGGCAGCTCTTCTACGAAAAGAAGAAACACTGGTAAATCTGGGCGACAAACCCATGTGGGCCCATAATTATGGCTATTACTCATTATAGAATTAGACAGATATAAATAGGATGAATACATTCTTGAGCTAGCTGCCAGAAAAGGCGAACACCTATCTAATGGTGATTTTAGGAGAAAGGGTTTCTATAAAAAAAAAAGACAGACATTTACAGGACAGCCACCATTATTCATGTCACAAGACAAACCAACGCCTTGCTGCTTTATATTCCCAACAGATTCAGAAAAGCCTCTCCCTACCACAAATCCAATGACTCTGGCTCCATAAAACGAATCAAATGTTACTCGGATGATAGGAATCCTTCTCTCATAGTGGTTTCACACATGCATAAACACAGCCAGGAAATGTTACAAAAGCATCTGCAAGGGAGGAAAATCAAAACCGCTCAAATCTAAATAGCAAGTACGGCTCCTCTATTCTGAGCCCATTAAACCCATGCCAGCAAATGAGCTAAAGCCGCAGAGCCAGCTCGTGCAGTCCGGGAGACAAAAGACGGTATTATACCCCGTTATATAACGTATTGTACTGGGCACTGTCCTTTCAACAAACATAAATCAATAGTACAAGTGAATACAAGAAACTTTGTAATAAAACCCATTAGAAAAACGCCTCCTTCTCCACTTGTCAGTTCTTACCCACCACCTCCTGCACTGGTCCTTTGAGTGGGGAGATTATCAGCCAGGTTATCAGGTATCAGCCAGAATCAGCTTACATGTTGTACATAGGAGACTATGGAAAGGACTAAACTGCTGAAGGGAGACAGAGGCAGAGATACCAAGCACAGCTGCTGTTGGCTCTAGTAAATTTACTATCCCAGTACAGGATTCACAGCTACACTTCTCAGTCAGTACTGCCATGGGAGGACAGGGAACTTAAAGTGGCCCTGGAAAAAAACAAAAAAAAAACAAAACAAGATGCCTCCTTGTTGTAGGTGGATCCAAACCGACAGAAGACGCAGCAATACGTAGGCTGGGACAACAGAAGTAGATGGGGCCTGCAATATTGTACTGCAGTGCAAAACAACGCTCCAGCAGAACCAAATAGCACAGTGCGGTATAAAATACTGCCTCAACAGAAGCAAAGACTACAGTGCAGTACAACATACTGCCGTCTTCACCACAGCGTTCACCTCTATACTCCAGTGGAGTTCAGAAGCACACCTGCGGCCATTGGCCATGTGCACAAGTACCTGATGCTACAACATTAATTAATATGGAGACCTTTAGATGATTATGTACACGGCCTATGGCTGTGAGGAGGGCTCGGGCGGCCCCTTAGGCATTGGCCCAGTGGGAAATTTCCTGTAGGGTCTATGGCCAGTCTGCCCCGAGTACTGCTATATAATGTCCTCTATGCTGCTGCTTATGAGGGTATATCAGTAGTAATTTGTCAGAGAGAGTGGACTTTCTCTTGCACACTTTTTGCTCGTCATCTGATTGGCTTTTTCAATTAGAAAGAAAAACAGTCTGATGACTAGTGAGAAAAAGGAAATACAAGTCCAGTTTCTCTGACTACTGATATACCATGACCGGGATGAATGAGAACCTTCACAGACTTAACAGGGTATGCTACATAGAGAGGTCTGTGTAAAGTGTATGGGAGACATCAGAGCAGCTAGTCTGCACCCCCTTGCTCAGAGAAAGCTGACAATTAGAGATGGAATCATGCAAGCTACATGTTATATAATAGCCAAGAATAGTGTTAATCCTCATGTACACATACGATTACTTATTTTTAAAAATCATCTAAAATGAAAGGTATGCTTTGAGCCGAGATGTAGTGACAGGCGTCCACGTTTTTTTGCACTGTATAAATATAAAACCTTTATTATACATGGCACTTTAAGCGCACCAACAGGAAAGGCTAAAAAAAAAAAAAAAAAAACAACTTTTGTGCTAAATTATCTTTGTTAAATCTTTCAAGTCAAATCTCAGCCCTTTGTACTACAAACTCCTTCACAATTCGCTGATAGGAATGTTATTACTGTCTACCATAATGCAGTGGAGCTGTAATCCACTGCTGATGCTGCTGTGATCACAGTACTTTATTAATTAGAAAGTTCCCTTTGTAGACCTTGTAATTCTCTGTCTGGTAAGTAATAAGCAGAAGATTAACATATTTTAGCTAAATCTCTGTCAGCCACAAAAAGAGGTATAGATGAATTAAAAGTCTCTACTCTGCCCAATATTGAAATGAACGAAGGATCAGCCTAAGGGCCCTTTCACACGACCGTATGCCCTCCAAGACACACAGTCCGTGAGCGAGCCATATGTCCCGAAGCGGCATTGATCATGCGCACGGGAGCGCACAGCATCATTGATTACAATGACGCGGTGCATGTCAGGCCGCCCTCTGGACTATTGGCCCGCACTCATATGATTTTATGAGTAATCAATGATGCTGTGCGCTCCTGTGCGCATGATCAATGCCGCTCCGGGACATATGGCCCGCTCACGGACTGTGTGTCTCGGAGGGCATGCGGTCATGTGAAAGAGCTATTGTTTAATTCTAGATTAAAAACTCAAATTTATACAGTGTAGAGGACAACTCACAATCTGTTTTATTCACACACACTGTTTTGTACTGCTTTTCACAACATTTTCTTTGGAGTTTAACAGGTTTTTTTTTTTATCCACTGTGGCCAGATGTTTACTTCAAAAGTTATACGAAATTACAAAGCATTTTCTTCTCCCTTTTGTTCCTAAATTCTGCATGCTCTGCATATGGCATTTTTCCCACAGACTGGGCTTCAAAAGCGGCAGTAAAAAAAGGGAATCTATTTGTTACAAAATTGGAAAAAAGTCAACAAAAAAAACTTTCAAAAATGTCATGAATTTCAAGCATTTTATAGTGGTTTTTTTAATCGGTGTTTAAAAGGACTGGAAAAAAAATGTAATAGGTCATAAATGCCTGATTGGTGGACATGAACGGAGCAGCACTCAAACAAGGACACAGCATCGTTATGGGACTGATACAGCACTCTGCTATCTCCATCAGTCTCATGGAGATGAATGGTGCAGAGGTTCAAATGCGGACCCATCCATACAGGCCTCCAGCTCTTATGGTCTTTTCTGATCGGACAGTTATCACCTGTCCTGTGGACAAAGGATACATGTAAATCTTGAGACAATCCATTTAAAGAGGATTATCACCTATATGTACTGTATTTTTCTAGTATTTGTGCCTGAAGAATATGATATATAATATACTAAGATTGACAAGGTCCATTCTGACATCCGCAAGCGTTTTGCAGTCTGCAAATTGCGGATCCACAAAAAACGGAAACCGGCCATGTGTGTTCCGCATTTTGCTGAACGCACGTGGCCGGCACTATGACAGTGTGCTGTCCGCATCTTTTGCGGCCCCATTGAAATGAACGGGTCCACACAAAATTTCCCATTCATGCGGACATGTGAATGGACCCTTAGTATAAAGTCTGTCGATGCAGAATGTGCAGGGCCATATTTACAATTAAGCACCCAAAGGCACAAGCCTAGGTCGCTTCCCAACAGGTGCCAGAAAGAGTCTCTCCCCACCCCTGCCGACAGGGTAACCTGGTCACTGGGAAGGAGGGGCGTTGGAGGAGGCTAGGGTGCTCTGCTAATGGCTGATAACACAAAAGCAGTGACTACCAGGAACTGTTCTGAATCTTCTACACTGCAAGAGCTGAAGGATGACATCACAGTCATGTCATAAGTGCAGGAGGGGGCGGAGCTCAGCAGTTTTGAAGGACCCGTGATGACATCATGTGACATGAGGTCACAGAACTTTGGAGGAAAAGAAAGTGGAGTAGCAATGGATTCATTGTCAGAGAAATGCAAACATTGCAGATTACATGCAGTTTTTCCACAGTACCAGCAAAGTGAACGAGATTTATCGAATCTCATGCACACATTGTGTATTTTTTAAGCGTAGAAATTAACCTATTTTTAAATCTGCAGGTCAATTGTTTGTTCGACTCCGCACCTGATAGGTCGTTTTTTCCCCATGACTTCAGAACGATTATAACATAAATAGAAAATCCGTAACAAAAACCACATTAAAAAAATTCACAAAAGCCAAGATAAATGGTGCAGATTTATGATGGTTTTTATTGCGTTTTTTATTTCATGTGGATAATCTGCTAATAAATCTGCGCTGTGTGCAGGTGGCCTTATGGTGCGAGTAGGAGAAAGGAGTCTGATCTCTTCGATGAAGTCGCCCTTGTTGGCAAAAGACAATTTGGCACAGCTCATAGCTGGCATTGCTTTGCATTTGCATGGATTGCCTAATGAGGCACCTAATTTATTAAGAAGTGTATGCCTCTTAATAAATTAGGTGTACCTAACTAAGAAACATTGGCCTTGGGCTCATGCACATGAACTTGACCGTGCTGCGGACTGCAAATTACGGTCTGCAATGCATGGGCACCAACCGTCGGGGCGTCGTATGCAAAGGCAGGATCCGTTCACTTGAATCGGGTCCACAATCCGCACCACAAAAAAGTAGTGCAGGGGCACAGACAGAAAACCGTAGTGCATTCCACACCGCACCTTCCAGATTGCAAGTGAAGGGGTCTGCAACTGTGATGCGGCGTGCAAATGGCTGGTGGCCATATACTGCAGACTGGACTCGCTGTTTGTGGGCCACAATACGGGCCTGGCCAGCACACATTCATGTGTGATAGTTTGATCTGCCCCACGATTTCTTTGTAGATTTTTTTTTTAGCAGTGTGACTTTCAGTATATGGGGGGAGTTAGGAGAGATAGCTGATGGCCTAGGGCGGGGCTCAGCAACCTTCGGCACACCAGCTGTGGTGAAACTACAACTCCTGGCATGCTCCGTTCACTTCTATGGGAGTTTTGAGAACAGCCAAGCAAGTGTGCATGCTGGGAGTCGTAGTTTTACCAAATCTGGAGTGCCGAAGGTTGCTGATCCCTGGCCTAGGGAGTGTTTGGCCGTCAGCCATCTAAATTTTATGGGCATCAATGGAGGGGAGAGCAGCATGAACTCTAACTACAGCCCTGAGAATGTGGCAAAATTTATTAAGAGTCACAGTCCTCAGTGGGGCTTCCACCATGGTTCAAAATGTCCTTATTAATAGAAAAGTCCTAGAAGGCAAAATGTGCTTTTCAGTCTGCAATATGGAACCACATTGTCCCATATGAAGTGTTGTACTGGACTTTTCACGTCTCTCACAGTTTTTAAAAGTGGCAAAAAAAGCGGGTGAGGATTAGTTGAGGGGCATTGCCTCCGGCGGCTTTACGAATTTTTTCTGCCAGGAACTGGCGGAAATGATAGTTTAAATCCACTCCACCTCATGGCTGGTGCAGATCTGAAAGTCTGGTGCACGGACTGCCTGGAAAAGTGCCAAATATTTGTCTCCGAATTGGTTTTCCCCTCAACAGGACGGGTACAGAGCTTGTCTCATGTTTCTGTATTATTGAACATTGAGTATTATGGATCCTTTTTTAGACATCCTGCTTAACGTCTTTTTATGTTATTCCTCAAAAATATATACATATAAATAAATGAAACGCCCATTAAAGGGGTTATGTAACGAAACATATTCTGCATTTTTCAAACCAGCCCCTGGATCTGAATACTTTTATAATTGCATGTAATTAAAAATTTAGCATAGCCATTGATATATTCATTCAAGTGTATCTGTATAGCGCCACCTGCTGTTTGTTCTTTTCCTTATTTTTTGTCCATCTCACTGAGCTGGTCGAACGTGCTCAGTTTAAATCTTCAACTGTCACCGGCCATATGATCTACTAGAAGCTGTGGCAGTTACAAGGAGAGAGCTGCAGCAGAAAGGACACGCTCCCTGAGGTGGAAGATAATCCGGAAGAGCAATTGGAGCAGTGAATGTGGAGATCTCTGGATCCATGTGAGGTACAGGGCTGGTTCTAGCTTTATTAGAGATTGTCATGTACTATATGATGTCTAATTTTCATTTTTTACATCGTTCATGGCACCTGTAACATGCCTCCTCTCTGGGCACCAGCTACCTCATGATGACATGGTTCATATTCAAAGCAGCATGTCCTTAACTGACCTCTTCAAGCCACATCAGCTTGGTATAAGGGAGACATCCACAAGGTAATTTGTAGAGAACCTCGCCTACTTCTAGTCACAGGGTTAGCTTTGTCAGTCCACATGTACTGTATCTAAAACTCAGGTGTGAAAAGATAAACTGGAAAAAAAAAAAAAGTGGAAAAAAGTGTGCAACATGGAATTCGAGTAAAACCGTCCTGCGCCGTAGAGGAGCCAAGTAAGGGTTTAAGTGAGTGACGGTGATATAAATAGAAGGGGAGGTAATCATATTATCGCTGGCTGAGAAGTCTCGCTGTAATACCTGCTGTAAGCAAGGACCGAACAGAGAGGAGAAATAATACATTTAAAAAAAGAAACAGAATTCACTATGTGGTGGAATACCAAAAACTTATTTTTTACAGCAGAGCAGGCATTGGTTAAAAGGGCTGACCCACTTCATATCCACTGACTGGGTCCGCAATCCGGAAGGAGTGGTGCCGAACGGAAGCACGGAACCCCACGGAAGCACGGAAAATATTCTATTTTTTTCGCTGTGTGGACAGACCACGGACCCATTCAAGCTGAACGGGTCGGCATCAGTCTACGGCAGCTGCATGGATGATGCCCGTGGATTGGGGACCGCAAATTGCGATCCTCAATGCAAGAAACGACGGCAGACATTCGTGTGCATGAGCCCTTAATCTGATGCTAGTTGGCACATAGAGAGGCATCATATAGCGTAGGCACCCATCCAGAAAGAGGTCACCTTGCCGTGGTGGGTGGGCAGGCACAAATTATTTTAATCAAAATATATTTGCTTTCCTTTCATGCAGTGCTACAGGCTAGTTGCAACTTTCCCTGGAGCGAAGGCTATGGCAACACGGCGACGTATAACGGAACAAATTTTTGTAATGATAGTCAATTGTATTGCACTGTGACAGGCAACACGCTGTGACGCAACAGTCGTACAAAAATCAAACGCAGTGCAACACCATTGACAACAAAAGTCACACAGATTTTCAGCAACAAAGGTCGCCATGCAGCCGTAGCCTAAGAGATGATAACCAAGAGTCTCAGAAACCAGCCCCTTAATAATCTGCTTAATTTAAAAAAAGGGATTTTCTTCAGGAGGCAAAGGAAAATAAAGAACCTGATGCTTCATTAACTCAAGCCTAACCTTCCATTCATAACGGACAGTGGACAACCAGCAGGACCCCTTTATTGAAGCCCTTATACTAGCTCTACTCTATTGTGTGCACCACCTGTAACTTCTCCTGACATCATGAATATGTTACTAAGCAGATGTCGATCGGCTGTGTCACTTGAACAGATTTGGCTTGGGGCTACTCCTAAGAGATTTATTTAAGTACACTCACTGGTTTTCACCCTTTAACCCCTGTACAAGGATCTCAACTTCGCTGCAGGGGAATCACCAGGTTGCTGCCCCTTGCAGTAGTCTCTGTTCAAGTTACTGCTGAACCACAGGGGTCAAGAGACACCAGTGTGGCGTACTGGGGGATCAGGCTAAACCGTCAAGAGGGATAGGCTTAGGTCCAATCAAGATCCGAGGTCAGGGCGGGCAGCTCAGGGTCAGTGTGGAGATCAGGTCAGGCAGGGTCAAATCCAGAAGTCACACAGAAGGAAACAAGCAGAACCTATTTCTCAGGCACATTTGGACATGGGAAGGTGCCTAGCTGGTCAGCCATTGGCTGGGAGAGATTAGGGTGCCAGTTGGGAGGAGGGAATGTCGATGGACCAAAGCCAATTACGTCACAGGGGCGCCCCGGATGGTGTGCCTACTGGCAGGCGTGGAGCAGTGCTGGACACAGACCGCTACCATAATAGAATACTTTTATTCCTCCCAATATAACAATCCTGGAACATCTTTTCTTATAAATCCACACTGCACTATTCCTCTTTAAAAAAATTATGAAAAAATTGACAACTGGGTGCTACTAGGCGGGGGGGTCCCGACACTGTCCAATCAGTGCTGCTAGTGACGGACTGTGTGGACAGACACCCCCTGACCAGGTGAATGGCCAATGGACCAGAGGAGCCTGTAGACTGGAAATAACTCACTCACGGCTCTGGTAAGAGCTACAACATGACTGCAATTTACTTTTCCACTGCATAGATATGAAGACGACGGTATGTGTCTTGGCACGCCAATAGTCCAGCAAATAAACCTCCCAGCAGCTGCTAGACTTCCACAGCTCCACACTATCTTGAGGTAATTTCGAGGATACAATGAACCCATGTTCACATCAGCGTTCAGCCTTTCCGTTCTTCAGCTCACTTATAGGAGCAGGAGAACGGAAATGACGGATTCGGCGCATAACTGAGCCAAACGGAGAACTACGGACCCCATAGACTAGGATGGGTTCTGTTGGGTTTCCGCTCGGAGGAAGATTTTTAAAATGGCGAGAAAAGTCCTTGTCTAACGGAAAAGAGGAACGCTGATGTGAACTCGACCTAAGCCGACGCTGGAGTGAAACTTTATTTTGCTGGTACACGTCAAACTAAATGGCATGCAACAAATTAAAAAAAATAAATAAAAAAGACTTCATGACAAGCACTAAGGATTAGATATATTGTAAAATCCGTATGTACTGACTTAGTAAAGCAAACATATTAACAGCCAAGCGTAGTGCTGATGTGTTTACATAGGATCCCTGTGCAAATACATTTCCAGTGCACAGCCGCTCATTCACATTACATAATATATAACTGGGCTGAAACCCTGCGTGCAATCCACATCCGCTAATATACCACACGTGACCTATGTGCACAGGCCGACGTCAGTTAAGGCCCCGATTTACACCAAAAAAAAAAAAAAACGCTTAAGAGGAAGAATTCATTTCATCCCGTGTGTCTTGTATGCGGAAAAGGCATCTATCCAAAACTATGGCCAGCTTTAGAAATTGGGATTGGGCACATCACCCTCCCAGAGTAGAAAACATGCACACGTGCCACTTGCCAAGCGTTCATGTGCTGGTAAGGATTCGGGGGACAGCTTTTTTTATGTTACAACACCACCCCCTTCCCCAAAAGCAAATGAAATGACGACGGTACTACTCTATATTTCTAGAAGAGTGCCAGCCACAGGGGCCCTATAGGAACTCAACAGGAACAGACTGGTAACTTAAAGTGGCCCTATAAAAACAAACCTAAAAGTGGCCACATGTTGTAGGCGTATCCCGACTGAAAGAAGGTGGGGCAACACAAGTAAGCAGGACAACACAAGTAGGCGGGGCTAGCAGTACCTTAGCTCAGCACAAAGTACCGCCCCCGCAGAGCCAAATATCACAGTGCACCATAAAACACTTCCCCCCTTGCTGCAGTATTAGGCCAATTGCAGACGAGCGTGACGCACACACACGTCTCCCGCATCGCGGGCCGTGTCCTGAACTCCCAGCACTGAACGGGATCGCATAGCATTATACTGAGTTATGATGCTATGTAACCCTTACAGTTCTGGAACGTATTAGATGACACTGACATAATGCTGCTAGTGTTATCCAGCACATTCCAGAACTGTAAGGGTTACATAGCATCATAAATCAATATAATGCTATGTGACCCCGTTCAGTGCCGGGAGTTCAGGACATGGCCCGCGATGTGGGAGACGTGTGTGTGTCACGCTCGTCTGCAAGGGGCCTTATACTGTATCACCGTCCTCAACATGGCGATACAGTTGAATTCAGGTGGGGAACCTTTCGGCCAAAGGGCAGGAACATAAGTACCTGACATATCCGATCAGTGCGCACCCAGAAGCCATGAGTAGGGCTAAGGCGGCCCACCAGGAAAATTCTCTAGGGTTTATGAGCAGTCCGCCCCTGCTATTACTAAAGCTGGACTACTCTCTGCATCCAGTCAGTTATAGTAGAGGGCCAACGGGGCTGAGGAGGAATACAAAGCAAATCTCCAGCCTGCACATTCATACATGGATACCATTCGGCGGTCCACATTTATTAATGACGGCCCACCTAGATCTTGGTGAATAAATCTGAAGCATCTTTGAAGAAAGGCACGGCAGGTGCAGGTCCAGACAGGTTGTGCAAGTTTACACCATCTATAGGATTAGTAACTCTAATCTTTGGGATTTTTTGTTTTTCTCAATCCTGGATAAGAGAACACAACCCTTGATTTAACAAAAGCTGGCGAATTCATCGAGCTGCAGAACTGGATGCAAGTGGGTGGGGGTAATATTGGATAATAGAGACACCTTCATAACCACAACCTGCTTTTATGGTGAGCAAACCTCAGCCAAACCTCGTGAGTGAATCAACCTGATTATTATCTACTAAGAAACCAGGTCAGGAGGGAGGATATTCCATCCCTAAACCTTATTCACTTACAGTTCGGGCTGTTATTTTTTTTGGACAACTTTTTTATTTTTCTGTCGATGTAGCTGTTTTAGAGCATAAATTTTTTAGGGTGGGTCCACATCAAGTTTTATGCCTTCGTTTGACATATACATCAGAAAAAAAAAAAAAAGATACAAAAAACGCAGCACACCGCGTTCTTGTATCCTGCAGTCCAGTTTAAAAAAAAAAAAAAGCGTACTTTTTTTTTTTTAAACAATGAAACTCTATGGTGAACGGATGCTACTCAATGGCATCTGTTTAGCGTATATGTTTGTTGTATACCTTAAACAGATGGGGAAAAACGCAATGTGAACCCAGCCTTAGTGACATTATTTTGAAGTACATATAACTTAACGATTAAAAGGAATTTTCCAACCCCTATAATGTCCGGGCCCCTCATACTGGATATACTTAACCCGCTCCCCGGCACCTGCGTTGCTCCTGATCCACACGGTCGCCGCTACATCTGCCCTTTGCATGTATCAAAACATCCAGTGATGGGGGGGCGTTGACCGCCAATAGCAGGCCACGACCGGGACGAGCCTCCCTAGCATCACGGGTGACGCTAGGGAGGTTCGTTACCATTGCACCCCGATATTGACTGCTCCCCTCATCTCTGGACGTTTTGATCTGCTCGCCAAGGAGATGCAGCAGCGGCGGCAGTGTGGGGATCAGGAGCAACACAGGTGCCGGGGCAAGTATAACCCGAATGAGGGGCCCAGGAATTTTTGAGGGCATTATAGGAGTTGGATAACTCTCTTAAGTTATTTTTTTTTTTTAGCATGTGGTAGTCGAAAAAACAAGCCATTCCGCCATCCTCTTTAGCTCCCCAAATTTCCGACATTCACCATGCAGTATAACTAGCGTGTTACTGGTATTCCATGGGGTCAGAACGATTACAGCAATACTAAATAAGTACAACTTTTTTTCTCTAGTAATTTCGCACAATAATTGCACGTCGCCACATTCCAAGAGCCAGGACTTATTCATTTTTCCACTGATGTAGCCACATATGGGCTTATTATTTACGGGGCGAGCTGCAGTTTTTATTAGTAGAATTTGGGGTAGATGGGACTTCCTGATTAACAATTATTAACAAAGGGAGAATTAGAAGGTTGTCTATTTGTGTAATGGTCTCTGAGCCAAATTTATGAAAGTTCAATTCAGACCTCTATTGAGCTACTGAGGAAGGGGACAGGTCCCCAAAACGCGCCTAGTTTTCATCACCAGCGAGAGGTATTTAACGTTACCCTCCAGAGGGTCCATCAATCATTCATTAACCTCCTGTACGCACTTTGTACAAGAGCGGAGAGCAACTAGAGAACTTAATTCTCACCGTTGCCACTATTAAGCCCCAAGCGTGGAACTAAAGCACCCAGCAACGACGCCTGGATATGTTCTCAAGCGGAAAGCTGGCACCACTGTGAAGAGTCGTACGGCATCAGTGCGCCTACATCAAGCAACTGGCACGTGTGAGCTGGTCAAACTGTGAGATGCCACAGACATGTACCGTGTGGTACAGTGGTAAGTGCTCTAAACAATACGTATTATAGGCTACTGAATCTTCTGCGGTGACTGAACCAGAAATCCACTTCTAAATGCAATTTGTGAATGTATTTGACAACGATTCCCTATACTTACACTTTGGATTTGAACAGCGCACAGTGTGTGGTCTCCCGTCTCTCTTGTACACCAATGCATTACACAGGCCATCTCTGTTACAGAGACAGGCTATCTATCAGGCTGTCATAGTCATGGCAGGCCTGGGGGCCTTTATTAGGTCAAAATTGGTACGACTATTTTCAAAAAACATTAATCGTCATATACTATAAGGGCAAATTAATTCAATAAATCACCCTTAGCCCGTTCAGAAAATTAATAATTGGTGAAGCCATTAGACTGGGTGTTGACGACATCTCTCCAAGGTACCAGAGTTATCATGATACAGAGGGCAGGGAGAACCTCATCATTGTGAGCCCCGGAGACTGGATTTGCCGAGGTCCCCCGCTCTGTGGTTATAAATCTGATTATATTCCTCACTACCCTACAAACACGTTATTATCCCTTTTTGAACACAACCTGACATTTGGATTGAGCTGCAGAACTAGATGAGCGTGCAGGTAATATTGGATAATAGGCATGCCTTCATAAAAGCAACCATCTTTTAATTCAGAGCAAACCTTAGAAAACCTTGTCAGGGAATCAACCTGATTATTACCTACAGTTCACATTTCTTCCCAGGTCAGGGTGGATCTTCCATCCCTAAACGTTATTTACCTACGTGCGGTCATTCATGGCCTGGTTCCTTGGCACGGCATAAGAGTCATCTCTTGTCCTGTGCCGAGTCACACATACTCCCTTCTGGAAATTGATAGCTGGTCAAGCGATTAAGGCCCCTTAACACCGTCCGATATTAGGGCAGATTAACCCTAACAAACGTTCGTTAGCGATAATCGGCCAGTTTAAAGGTGCCGAGTATTACCTGATGAACGAGGAAACGCTCCATATAAACAGTCACTGCTGCAGACAATGATTCAGTATGGGGAGGAGTAATATGAGCAGGAGATTGTCAGGAAGGAACTCTTCGTTCCCAACAATCATCAGCTTTGTCTGGCTATGTATAGAGGCCTTTGGAGAGGTGTCATGAACACCCAGTCTAAATTACCAGAGGTATCCCGCCATGGAGGAAGGAGGCAGGGAGAACCCCATGACGTCTGTATTGTGGGACCCCAGAGGTATGTCTGGGATGTGACATGTAATACACACACAGTGCACACAGGTATGTCTGGGATGTGACATGTAATACACACACAGTGCACACAGTTATGTCTGGGATGTGCCATGTTATACAGACACACAGTGCACACAGGTATGTCTGGGATGTGCCATGTAATACAGACACACAGTGCACACAGGTATGTCTGGGATGTGCCATGTAATACAGACACACAGTGCACACAGGTATGTCTGGGATGTGCCATGTAATACAGACACACAGTGCACACAGGTATGTCTGCGATGTGACATGTAATACAGACACACAGTGCACACAGGTATGTCTGGGATGTGACATGTAATACAGACACACAGTGCACACAGGTATGTCTGGGATGGACATGTAATACAGACACACAGTGCACACAGGTATGTCTGGGATGTGACATGTAATACACACACACAGTGCACACAGGTATGTCTGGGATGTGACATGTAATACACACAGTACACACAGGTATGTCTGGGATGTGCCATGTAATACAGACAGTGCACACAGGTATGTCTGGGATGTGACATGTAATACAGACAGTGCACACAGGTATGTCTGGGATGTGACATGTAATACACACACACAGTGCACACAGGTATGTCTGGGATGTGACATGTAATACAGACACACAGTGCACACAGGTATGTCTGGGATGTGACATGTAATACACACAGTGCACACAGGTATGTCTGGGATGTGCCATGTAATACAGACACACAGTGCACACAGGTATATCTGGGATGTGACATGTAATACAGACACACAGTGCACACAGGTATGTCTGGGATGTTTCATGTAATACACACACACAGTGCACACAGGAATGTCTTGGGATGTGACATGTAATACACACACAGTGCACACAGGTATGTCTGGGATGTGACATGTAATACAGACACACAGTGCACACAGGTATGTCTGGGATGTGCCATGTAATACACACACAGTGCACACAGGTATGTCTGGGATGTGACATGTAATACACACACAGTGCACACAGGTATGTCTGGGATGTGACATGTAATACAGACACACAGTGCACACAGGTATGTCTGGGATGTGACATGTAATACAGACACACAGTGCACACAGGTATGTCTGGGATGTGACATGTAATACACACACAGTGCACACAGGTATGTCTGGGATGTGACATGTAATACAGACACACAGTGCACACAGGTATGTCTGGGATGTGTGCAATCTTCTGTGGGGCAGTGCTCTTAGTTATATTGGTGAAAATGAGGTGACAGACTCCCTTTAAAAAGCTCTCCACCAGGAGCTAAACACTCCTTACCCCTGCATGGCAATACCCTAGCCTCGAGACAGCAACACTAAGGCCCCATTCACACGACCGTATGTTCATTTCCGTATCTTATCCGCATTTTTGCTGATAAGATGCGGAACCATACGGACCCATTCATTTTTCTATAGGAGAAAAAAAATGCGGAATGCACACCGTGTGCATTCCGCATCCGTATATTACGGAAGTTCTCCCGCAAAAAAAAAGGAAACATGTCCTATACTTGGCCGCAAAACACGTCCGTAGCCCCATTAAAGTCAATGGGTCCGCAAAATTACTGAACACAACGGAAGACTTTCCGTATGTCTTCCGTTCCGTTTTTATACGGATCACGGAATACATATGGTCGTGTGAATGGGGCCTATGTCCCTCTCATTCCCAGGAGACAGACCACCATGGGTCACAAAGTGATAAGGCTCAGTAGTGAAGACAAGAATAACCTATAAATGCCCCAAACCCCACAGAAATTCATTCCAATGTGAACGACAATGCTGAATTTCTGCAGGAACATCTATTGTTGTCACCCACGTGCCCTTTGCTTCCACGCAGCTGTATTGAGAAAGGCAGAATTATTCACAGGGCAGCCTGAAAGCTTCCCATGAATCACCACAAAGGGGAAATTACTTCCTTTAAAAAGTTGCTAAATACAAGGGAAAAAAGGGGCGTAAGAAGTAAAAAGTATCAGGCTTTGGCAGGTGATACAGAGCTACACTAGAAGGTCAAACATTTGGCAGACCGGCGGATATTCTGATTTGTTTTCTCTACAGATGTAGCAGAACGTCAGACCAAAAGGCACCAGTCAGTGCTGCCCTCCGCATAAACCTCAGGACAGACCGCACCAAGCTCCGGGCCAACCCGAGAATTATTGTGCAACCAAACAGTGTGAAGGAGGCAGAATACACAAGCTCAAAAGACTTTTCCCCCCACAACTTTACAGAACCATTTTTCATGAACTTGACATTTCTGCTGAGCACTTAGCACCGCTGAGATTTTTATCAAACTTTATGAAAATCAATAGTACAAGTGAATACTAGAAGCTTTGTATTAGGCTACTTTCACACTGGCGGCAGGCCTGATCCAGCAGGTGAAGGGTGCTGCCGGATCAGGCCTGCCGCAGTGACATGTGTGGAGCCGGAACCGCGCTCCGGCCCCACACATGTCACACAGTATATACATACACATAAACATAAACACACATATAGACATACAAACACACATACATACTTACATGCTCCCCGGCAGGTCTTCGGAGCGTCAGAGGGACAGGACGGCTCACACAGGTCACGATTCCCCACAGCGCCCTCTGCTGGGCGCCTGGTAGAATCGTCATCTGTGCGCGCCGTCCTGTCCCTCTGACGCTCCGAAGACCTGCCGGGGTGCATGTAAGTATGTATGTGTGTTTGTATGTCTATATGTGTGTGTATGTCTGTGTCTGTATGTGTCTATGTGTAGCCGGATCCGTAATGGACTCCATTGAAAGTCAATGGAGGGCGGATCCGGTTACCATTATGGTCACACCAGACGGATCCACCCCCATTGACTTGCATTGGGGGTCATTCCGGATCTGTCTTGGTGCGGATGCCTGGACCGGAGAGCAAACCGCAGCATGCTGCGGTTTGTTCTCCGGTCTGAAGACGGAACGGAATGCTTTCAGGAGCATTCCGTTGTCTTCAGTTCAGTTTTGTCCCCATTGACAATGAATGGGGACAAAACTGAAGCGTTTTATTCCGGTATTGAGCCCCTATGACGGAACTCAATACCGGAATTTTAAAACGCTAGTGTGAAAGTAGCCTTACCCAGGGGTACACAACGAGGTACCGTATACAGGTTAAATAGGTAATTCCAATATATTTAATTAGATACCTAAATTTATAAATAAAAATACCGATAATAAAAAATATTAATAATAATGTAAATATATATTTATATAACAATATAATACTAATAAGTATACGGTTTAATTATGTACATGTATTTACGGTATATATAAAATAGGTTATTCTCATCTCGGACACTAGCGAATATGCCCCCAATGTCTGATAGGTGCGGGCCCCACCTCTGGGACCCGCACCTTTACTTAGGAGCCCACAAAGTCCCAGAGGGCACACTGCGCATGTGCGCCCACCCTCCATTCATTCCTACAGGAACACTGAAAATAGCCAAGCAGCACGCCACGCTCTGCTATTTCCATCAGCCCCATAGAAGTGAATAGAGCGGTGGCTGAGCACTTCCCATTCATTTCAATGGGACTTCTGAAAATAGCAAGCGTGTGCCATTCGACATTTTCAAAATGCATTGGAGTTCGGTTTTCATCAAGATGGAGCCTCTCCTCACTAGGCTTCAGCGGTGCCTAATTACCCAGTAGATGGATAGGTAGACAGGGCCCTGGTGAATGGCCACCACCATCATCAGCCTTGACCACGATGGAATTCTTTTCATTTGGGGACGTGTCAAAGATAAGATAGATTTAATAAAACCATGCATGGTTGATAACATGATTCAGTCCATAAAAGAAGCGTGCCAAGAAATTATTGGCCATAAAAAACAGTGTGCCAAAGTGTGCCTGAGAGCAATAGCTAGATTACAGCAATGGGTCAGTAGGGAGGGCCGCCAATTACAGCATATAACACATTGTTTAGTTGCTCAATAAAATATTAAACTGCATACCTACCCCTAAAATGAAAACATGGGCATGGAGGAGCAGGATTGGGGTTAGGACTGGGCACTTGCCGCTTCATTTGCATATGGCTTCAAACTTAGTTTTTTTGCGGCACCGAACCATCATCCACAGGACAAAAATAATTATTTCAGTCTTCTACGCGGCACTGAGAGTAGGTGGAAACGTAAAAAGGTCAAATGGACTTCAACACATTCTACGTCCCGGTAATGAAGCTCATACATGGCGTGCAGCGTACAGTGTGGGGCGAGGCTGTGTAATGGTCGTGTGGCAGCTGTCATGTAGGAAGACTGCAGATGGAGGAGAGTTTATCATCCTATAAAACGGGGATGGATGTTGAGGTTCTAGGGTGTGACCATGACGCTGAGCTGTACATCAAGGCTGAAACACTACAAGTACTGTCATAAGCTTACACCCACATAATAAAATAATGAAAGGCACAAAATGATATCCACAGAGCTGGCTGGACTAAGCACTCGCTGAGTATGAGCTGTCTGTCTTAAAGGGGTTCTCGGGGAATTAAGAAAATAAAAATACTTAAATATTACTTTATTATAAAACATATTTCCAAATACCTTTCATTAGTTATAATGGCTCATTTTGTCTGGGGAGAAATCATTAGGAGAAATAAAATGGCAACTGTCCTATTAGCACACATATAACCTGTCCTAATCACACAGGAGGACAAGTTACTTCACAACACTGAGGTAAAGAGCTGCCTCATCCTGCTCTCTATTCTGCTTGTCAAGGGTATGATCCTGAATACAGATAAGACCTTTAGCTGCATCTCTGTAGGAGTGGAGTTCATGAGGAGACATGAAGTACAGAGAGGATGGACAGGACAGACTGTGGTAATGGAGACTGATAAAAATGTTGCTGCTCATTATCCACATTTGCACCCTCCTCTTTGTACTTCATGTCTCCTCATGAACTCCATTCCTACAGAGATGCAGCTGAAGATCACATCAGCCATATTCAGGATCATAATATGTGTGATTAGGACAGGATTTGTGTGTACTAATAGGACGGCGGCCAATTTAATTCCCCTGATGATTGCTTTCCGGACAAAACGAGTCATTATAACTAATGAAAGGTATTTGGGAATATATTTATAATAACGTTATATTTAAGTATTTTTATTTTCTTAAATCCCAGAGAACCCCTTTAAGCTGGAAATACATAAGATAATGATCGGCTGCATTGCGGCCTATAAGTCATCTATGGGACCGTTCATACGAACAATCCCAAAAACTAAACTGCCCAACCAGGGAGTCAGTTTTTTTTTTTGTTTGTTTGTTTTTTAATTAATAAAAACAGACAGACTCCCTCGTGCTTAATCACAATGGCAAACGATCATCTGAATTCTGCCAAGCCATCAACATGCAGTTTCGGCCTATGAACAACTGACGTTTTCCAGCATGGTGGATCACATTTTTGGCAGACAAGAGTCTGTTGTGGGCAATTGAAAAACTAGCGTGAACGAGCGTTTTCTAACAAAAGTCGTCTGGAATGGGTGAAATCTGCCATTCTGCCCAACTTTAATCTTATGTGTATGGCCACCTTTAGGATTTGGAACAAGCAATTTTGCTTGCCCACTGCTCATGAGTGAATGGAGCAGCAGTCCACATTCACTTCTATGGGACTGCTGAGCGCTATACTTCGTAATCCCATAGAAATGAATGGAGCAGTGGTCAAACACGCGTACTACCACTCAATTCCCATAAGGGGACTGGGGACCCCTATACCTGTTATCAACAGAGATCTCAGTGGTCAGACCCCCCAGCAATCATACAATTACTAATTATCCTGTGGATAAGATAATAAATGTTTGTGGGCCAACCCCTTTAAAGAGAATCTGTCACCAGTATAATCACAATTGAAGTAAAGCCATCACCTAATAGCACTTAGTACCTTATTTCCAGATGTGCCTTTGTTTCAGCAATAGATGTTTTCTATCTTCTGAAAATCCAGTTTATTTGGTATGCAAATGAGGCAGTAAGGTGCCCAGAGGGGGCGTCACTCTTGCAGGAAGGAGCCGAGGCACGCCTCCTGCTAGTGCCCAAGCCTGCCCTCATGCTGGGAGCAGGGAAAAGGGGGCGGAGTTATGGCTTGAATGTGATGTAGGAGGCGGACCAGAATCGGCCAGGAACAATGCAGCGGCAGTAACGCAGATAGAAAAGTGGGGGGCACATGGACAAGGAAAGCCTGGCCCGGTGGGCATATGAAGAAAAGTTCTCACTGCACACACTGGTGACAACGAGGCATGTTCAGAATGGTGTTACCATGTAATACTGATGACCACTGCAGGTAGTTTTATTAGTGAAAAGTGGGTGACAGATTCTGTCAATAATTAGTAATATCCACATGCTAGAAATCAAACCTACGGTGGCCAGTGCTGCCTATTTAGGGTCCACACGTAGAGGAACCATGTTACATGAGGACCATGTCGGTGGATTTCACCACTTGCTACAATAAAAAGGGGTGAAATCAATGGTGGCAGTGTGGTCTATTCTCTGATCTGTAGAATCATATCCCCTTGCTTTAGGGCCCGTTTACACAACATTTTTTGGCGCTCTTTTTCACTCAGAATCCGCCCCCAAAAAATGCCTCTAAAAAGCCTCCCATACATTTCAGAGAGAGAGAGAAAACTCCCCCCCCCACCCCCCACAGTGAAAAAAAAGGCATGGAAAAAAAGAAGCAGCACTGTCTTATGGAGTTGAATCTGCTGGGAAACTTGAAAAAATAGGAAGCTAAAAAAACAAAAAAACGCAAATCAGCGTGGATTCCGTGCAGATTTTTTAAGTGCATTTTCAAAATCCATTGTGTGAATATCCCCTTATACTGTAATCCTCTGCAAATTTCACCTGTGCACATCTGACAGTGACCCCGCCACACGTGAACTCGCGATTACGCTCCGTTATCACTAAGTGAACCTGTTCATAAACTACTATACTGCCATTTCACACTCTTTCCAAGGCCAAACAGTAGCCTGGAAACACATTTGCTTTTAATCATTGACCAAGCACAGGTCAGATACCTCTGGTCTGATTAGATCCAAGAATTAAAAAAGTTCATCTCCGTTCACCTCCGTATGTGTAATGACACACAGGCACTGAACGCCCTTCAGGTTAGATCCACCGCCCAGACTGTGGCGGCAGAAGGTTATCCGGTTTCTGACATGTGGTTTGTAACTTCCTCCGAGATATCCTGTATACACACCCAGCCCGGGACAAGGACAGGTGAAGCAGCTTTAATGTTATGGTGTATAGAGAGGAAATAAAACCTCCTGCCCCTGTGGCTAAGAGTATATGTGCCGTCATATGGTGCCTCAGTGCAGTACTACATTAAAAAAATAGTCCTGTAATGCGGCATATTTTTCTGTTTGATTTCTTATGAAAGTTTTCCAGTAGGATTCTGTATGTGTCAAAACCCTACAGAGGTACAGTAGGGCCACAAAGAGGCCTACACCAACAGGGCTGGACTACGCTAGAGCCCAGGCAGGAAGTGGAACCTTAAATAATTTTTACATCATAACATAGATTTTTTAGCAACTGAACCTCTTATAAAACCTTTTGACGTTACATGATAGCATGCTAGAAATTTTGATCAGTGAAGGTCCAAGTCCCGATACCCCTCACCAATCACTGAAACAAAGGGGCAGAAGTACTCAGTGCTGTGGTTCTCCTAGGAGAGGTGGGGTTAGATGATGATGGGCTCACAGAAGTCCATTAGCCTGCCTTATGATCACAGTTGAAGGGGTGCAGCACTCGAATGAATACTCCTGCCCTTTGTATTAGCAATCGGTGGGGGTCACCAAGCTGGACGTCAAAGTTTTTATGAAACTGCAAATACTCTAACATGGTTTTCTGGGACTTGACTACTGCTGACTGTCTGACCTATCCTCAGGAGAGGTCATCAATGTCAGATCGGTGGGGGTCCGACAACCTGACTGAGCAGCTGATTTGGGCAGCCTCCGCTGCTGGAGACTATACAAGTGCATCTCAATAAATGAGAATATCATCAAAAAGTTGTTTTTTTTCAGTAATTCAGTTCAAAAAGGGAAACACATATTATATAGAGTCATTACAGAGTGAACTTTTTCAAGTGTTTATTTTTGTTAAAGGGGTTGTCTCATCTTGCCTAATGGGGGCATATCGCTAGGATATGCCCCCATTGTCTTATAGGTGCGGGTCCCACCGTTGGGACCCGCACCTATATCGAGAACGGGGCCCCGCAAGGTGGTGGCTAGAGGACTCCGGTCCGGCCACCACCAAGCCGGCTCCCCATAGAAATGAATGGGAGCGCACCGCGCTTGCGCGGCCACCGCTCCTATTCATTTCTATGGAGCCGACGGAAATAGCCGAGCCAGCGCTCGGCTATCTTCGCCGGCCACATTGAAAATGAATGGAGGCGGCTGCGCATGCGCAGTGCGCCCCCGTTCGCTTTCGGGGCCCCGTTCTCGATATAGGTGCGGGTCCCAGCGGTGGGACCCGCACCTATAAGACAATGGGGGCATATCCTAGCGATATGCCCCCATTAGGCAAGATGAGACAACCCCTTTAATGTTGATGATTATGGCTTACAGCCAAGGAAAACCCAGAAAATTAGAATAATTAACCCAAAACACCTGCAAAGGCTTCCTAAGCCTTTAAAAAGGTCCCTTAGTCTGGTTCAGTAGGCAACACAATCATGGGGAAGACTGCTGACTTGACAGATGTCCAGAAGGCTGTCATTGACACACTCCACAATGAGGGTAAGCCACAAAAGATCAATGCTAATGAAGCTGGCTGTTCACAGAGTGCTGGATCAAAGCATATTAATGGAAAGTTGAGTGAAAGGAAAAAGTGTGGTAGAAAAAAAAGGTGCACAAGCAACAGGGAGAACCGCAGCCTTGATAGGATTGTTAAGAAAAGCCTTTTCCTAAATTTGGGGAAGATTCACAAGGAGTGGACTGTTGCTGGAGTCAGTGCTTCAAGAGCCACCACACACAGACGTATCCAGGACATGGGCTACAAGTGTCGCATTCCATGTGTCAAGCCACTCATGACCAACAGACAACGCCAGAAGCATCTTACCTGGGCCAAGGAGAAAAAGAACTGGACTACTGCTCAGTGGTCAAAGGTGGTGTTCTCAGATGAAAGTAAATTTTGCATTTCATTTGTAAATCAAGGTCCCAGAGTCTGGAGGAAGAGTGGAGAGGCCTCAATCCAAGCTGCTTGAGGTCTAGTGTGAAGTTTCCACAATCAGTGATGGTTTGGGGAGACATGTCATCTGCTGCTGTAGGTCCACTGTGTTTTATCAAGACCAAAGTAAGTGCAGCCGTCTACCAGGAAATATTAGAGCACTTCATGCTTCCCTCTGCCGACAAGCTTTTTGGAGATGGAATTTTTATTTTCCAGCAGGACTTGGCACCTGTCCACACTGCCAAAAGTACCAATACCTGGTGTAATAACCACAGTATCACTGTGCTTGATTGGCCAGCAAACTCGCCTGACCTTAACCCCATAGAGAATCTATGAGAGACACCAGAGCCAACAATGCAGACGAGCTGAAGGCTGCTATCAAAGCCACCTGGGCTTCCATAACTCCTCTGCAGTGGCCACAGACTGACCCCCCCCCATGCTATGCTGTATAGATGCAGTCATTCATGCAAAAGGAGCCCCAACCAAGTATTGAGTGCATTTACTGTACAGACTTCTCATTTGGCCAACATTTCTGTGTTTAAAAAAAAAAAATGACAGTTGGTCTAATATAATATTCTAATTTTCTGAGATAATGACTTTTAACGACTTCTGGGTTTTCCTTGGCTGTAAGCCATAGTCATCAACATTAACAGAAATAAATACTTGAAAAAGTTCACTCTGTTTGTAATGACTCTATATCATAGATGTGTTTCACTTTTTGAATTGAATTACTGAAAAAAAAAAGAAAAAAAAAATTGATATTCTAATTTATTGAGAGGCACTTGTATATTGGAGCAGAAGGCTCCGGTCACTGTGCAATGCAGGCACGACCGCAGTCTGCGGACACAGACCGATTTACTTGAGTGGGGTCCAGGATCTGCATCAGGCGGTCCACACAGGAGAGGAGGCACAATAAGAAGACCTACGGGACCACTCCATAGTGCTTCAGTGTGCTCCCGATCCGTGCCTCCGTATCTCCCAGATTGCGTACCCATTCGAGTTTGCGGGCTGCATTACAGGCACGGTCCTGGTATGGTGGTGTGTATGAGGCCTTATTCCAGTAGTTTTAGAAGCCCTCCTATAATAACATGCAGAGCAACAGATAACCCCTTTAAAATTATCTGGCATTCAAAAAAAAAAAAAGGAATCCGTCACCAATATATGCCTCCCTCAGACACAGTAGGTTACAATAAGCGACAAAGACCCTGATGGAAACGCAGGTCCAGCAGCCACTCTCCTCGACTATAAAATGTGGCCACCAAGATTCCCAGCAGAATCTACTGACTGTCAGCAGAAGTGTTCACTTGTGCCAAAAAAAAAAAAAAAATGCAAATTAGAATGTTTTTTTTTATGCAAACTTTTTTTTTTTTTTTTAATTGAGCTGCAAAGAAGTTATCCCACGCGTTACAGTCCACCCACTGCCTTAGTTTAGTGCCACGGTCTGATATCTGGCAACAAACTAAGGCTGGGTTCAGACATGTGCTTTGAACTCTGGCGGAGGAACAGACTGCTGGAATTTAATTTATCAGGCGTACATGCCAGCTTTTGGACAATCAAAAAAAAACACAAAAAAAACCCCCCACACAGCATTTTTTGTCCAGCCAAAAGCCGGAATACATGGCAGAAAGTGGCTGTATTCCCATATTCCCACTACAGTGAACGGGGATGTGGTGGTGCACGTTGGTATCCGGCTATGCTGTATACGGTGAAGTCTGGCAGTGTGTTCCTGCCGCCAGATCAGACTGCCAGAGTTCAAAGCACATGTGTGAACCCAGCCTAAACCCTTATTCTTTCATCGAGCGGCGTCAAATCCTATTAAGAAGGAATTCTCATTCTCCCCATGTAACTGGGTCCATGGCAGTAAGAACACACTCTTATGGATTATATCAGTCACTTCCAATCCCTGGTTGGCTAGTTCTAACACTGTATAGAAATAGTTCTCATCCACTGCATGAGTTAATGGAAAACTGCATGATAATGGAGAAGTCCTCGAAAAATTCCAGCAGCTGAGGCCAAGCTTCTACTTAGTGGCCAAGAGAGACACAGTGGGGGTCATTCATCAAAGACTGGCTTTTTATGGCCCCTGCGCTGCACAGGATTCGACAGTCCATGCGCCTGGAGTAAAAACTACTCCCCTGGCCCCTTTTATGCCTGTTTGCAGATATTAGCTAGCTCCCAAGTGGCGAGGATGGTGTAAAAACAGCCGTGCAAGAAAAAAAAACGTAATTAGACTTACCGGTAATTCTGTTTCCTTGAATTCACCATGACGGCCACAAGTGAGAGATGACCCTTGACCTTCTATAGGGACAGGAAAGCACAGAGAGGGTTTAAAAGCGACTCCACCCCCTCATTTCCTCAGTACTTTGAAATTACCAAGGTGGTAGCACCATTTTTCTGAAAGAATATATCTGTATCTTTTTTTTTTTTTTCTTTTTTTTTTTTTGAAAGTGCAAAATAACCTAGCTTAAAGAATAAATCATACTCATATTAATACATATATATAAGGGAGTATTATATATATGAGTATGATTTATTCTTTAAGCTCGGTTATTCTGCACTTTCAAAAAAAAAAGAAGAAAAAAAAAAAAAGATACAGATATATTCTTTCAGAAAAATGGTGCTACCACCTTGGTAATTTCAAAGTACTGAGGAAATGAGGGGGTGGAGTCGCTTTTAAACCCTCTCTGTGCTTTCCTGTCCCTATAGAAGGTCAAGGGTCATCTCTCACTTGTGGCCGTCATGGTGGATGAAATGGAAAAAAAGAGAAAGATTAAATTTGCATACAAAGCCCCCCAATGGATCCCAACACAATCCGTATTGCTCATGTGAAAGAGGTCTATGGCATACAGTAGACCTGCATTGTTACATAATTAGTGTTGAGCGAAGCGACCTTCAGATCCAAGTTTTATAATGGTTCTTAAGTGTAAAAAAAAAAAAAAAAAAAAAAAAAAAAATCGATGACCAAAGTTATTCGCCGAAGTCTTGCAGGATAACAAATGTCACCTTGCTGGAGCCCATACATTTTAATGCTGTACAGAGCATCATTTTTATTAGAATTTTGTAAGGCAATACTTGGAACTTTTGGTCATGTGACCTTTCTCAAACACTAAAAACAGAACCAGACAACATAATACATATTAATACAGAGAAAATTGTGTCAGTCAGAAAAGAAATCAGTCAGTTGGAACACCAGACGGTTAATCTTAATAGACGGGTTAAATTCTAACTGTGCGAGCGAGATCAGGGTCCACAGGATTATCCACATTTATTGCTTTCCCAGTGGGGGGGATCTACAAATGGTAACCATTGCTGGTAAAGATACGGATAAGGAATGATCAAAATGCAGAATAAGGCCTCTTTCACACTAGCGGCAGTCCGGATCCGGCAGGTGAAGGGTGCCGTCGGATCCGGACTGCCGCAGGGACATGTGTGGGGCCGGAACCGCGTTCCGGCCCCACGCATGTCACACAGTACCATATAGAGACATACACACACACACAAACACATACAGACATACATACATACACACACACATACATACTCCAGGCAGGCAGGCCGCACGTCTTCACGCCCAGGAGGTGCGCAGCTATTACGATTCCCCAAAGCGCCCTCTGCTGGGCATGAAGACGTGCGGCCTGCCTGGAGTATGTAAGTATGTATGTGTTTGTATGTATGTCTGTCTGTCTGTCTGTCTGTCTGTCTGTCTGTCTGTCTGTGGTGACGGATCCGTCCTGAACTCCACTGAAAGTCAATGGAGGACAGATCCGGATTACTGTTGTGTCACGCCAAACGGATCCGTCCCCATTGACTTGCATTGGGGGTCATTCCGGATCCGTCTTGGTGCGGATGCCTGGACCGGAGAGCAAACCGCAGCATGCTGCGGTTTGTTCTCCGGTCTGAAGACGGAACGGAATGCTTTCAGGAGCATTCCGTTGTCTTCAGTTCAGTTTTGTCCCCATTGACAATGAATGGGGACAAAACTGAAGCGTTTTATTCCGGTATTGAGCCCCTATGACGGAACTCAATACCGGAATTATAAAACGCAAGTGTGAAAGTAGCCTTAAATAGAACAAAATCAAACAAAACAACTAGTATCTTATCATCATTAATAGTGACAATACAATCTGTAATCGTCGTCAGCCATCGTGGAAATCCGTAAATCAGGCCCGTCAACTTACCTACTGCAAGTGTCACATGCAGAGAAAGGCAAGTATCACCACGGAGGAGGTGATGGGTGATGTCTGACGCTTGGTTCTATTTAACCAGACTGCCAGGCCACGTCAGGACAGGCGTTAGTGCGCCAATCATGGGCAGTAGCTTACTGAGGCCAATGGGACGTCACTTGCACAGACAGCGCGGGGCTGCTTTGGATATAGGAGCCCTGAATGCACTCCATGCTGGAGCACGTCCAGGGAAGGTGGGCAGGAACTGCATATCAGGAAGAGGGCAACACAATCATGCGACGCGTTCCAAGCTAGAGCGCAGCGGACAATACAGTGTGAGCCACACAAGGTACATAGGACTGGGCTAATGTGAATAATGTCCTTTATGTGAATCCCTGTAAACACTAAGCCTAGTCCTGCATCAGCCGATACGCAGTTCCTGACCATCATCCCTGTATCACTCCAGTGTGAAGCACATTCAGGGCTCTTACACCAGACAAACATCCATGATGGCTGTGCATGCTACATCCCATCAGCCCCAATACGCTACACCAGATCCGGTGATGCCTAGTGGTCTGGCTAACTAGTACCAGACATCACCCAAAGCTTCCTCCATGTTGATACTGATCTCTCTGTGTTCGACGCTTTTTCTTCGTACCACCAATGACAAGAAGTTGAGGGGCCGAGTCATGGACTCCTTTGATTGCTGATAACGGTTACAGATAGTAATGTCAATATTCTATTAACAACACTAGTTATTTTGTTTGATTTTGTTCTATTTTATTCTACATATAGCTTATACCTTACCTATATCTTTACCAGCAGTGGTTAGGATGCTACTACGCTGCCCAATCTGCAGGCAGTGTGAGCGCCAATGGAAGACAATACACCCATCGGCGCTCGTTTGCCCTGGCCTGATTAGACATGGCTACCACAGTCGTTCCTCTTTCATTCTGTTCTATTCATTACTGACACCTCTGATTACACAGGGAGATATGCTGTCGACGAAAGATGCCCATCAGCTGACTAACAGGCATTTGCTCATTCATTGGCTGTTCGATCGCATCAGCAGACTTTCAGGAACGAGCGCTCGCATTCCCTATAATTGGCCTGACATCATGTGGAGCTTCTACTCGTTGTGTTCCCCTCCGCCGGGAAGGCAATAAATGTGGATAATCCTGAGGACGCTGTTAGTTAGAATTTAAGACGGACTGTTTACTCGACATATTTCTGTCTGCTATTAATGTGTATTAGACTGCTTCCACATCAGCGCTTATTATTTCCGTTCTTCGGCTCCATTATAGAAGAACAAAAATAACGGAAGCGCCGGATTCGGCACACAACTGACACAAACGGAACCTAACCAATCCCTTTGACTATAATGGGATTCGTTCGGTTTCCATTCTGGAGAACATTTTATTGTATTCCTACATGCAAGACTTTTCTCTGCTATTTTTGACAACTTCTGTGACGGAGGCCCCGAACCGAGCTTCCAATGCTGAGGTGAAAGGAGCCTCATATTATCTGGTCGTGTTTGTAAAATGATGCATGACTGAAACATTCCACATATTGACTTGCACGGGGCTAAAGTTGGTTTCTTATTTGGCCAGTTCCTTATTAAAAAAAAAAAAAAAAATTATTTTTTTATTTTTTTTTTAAATTGAGCTTTGAGAACTTTTCACTGGTAAAAAAATAATTAGCAACCAAGCTGTCTTGTCCTCTGGATAATTCATCAGTACCTGATCAGTGAGGGTCCAACACCCGGGACCCCCGCTGATCGGCTTTTCCTAGGCCGAGTGACGACACATTTATGTGTCATGTGGCCTAGGAGCAGCTCAGCCTCATAGAAGTGAAGGGGGCTGATCGCGATACCAAGTACAGCCGCTGTATAGTGTAAGCTGTAAAAAAGCCGCCGCACTCACAGGAGGGACAGTGCCTTCTCAAACAGCTGGTCGGCGGTGGTCCCGGGTGTCAGACCCTCACCCATCAGATACTGATGACCTATGCAGAGGATAGGTCGTCAGTAACAAAAATTAAAAACATTTCTCAGAAGACCCTTTTAAGTAAAATCAGTGGAAAGCTGCAAGAAAACAGAAATGACTGGAACACAAATGGGCATCAAAGTTGGCACAAAACAAAATAAAACGCAGGCCACTGAAACATAAAGAGGTTGGCACCCCGCATCATATTCTATTGAGTTCAGCCTGGCTCAAACAGCTTCTGGGCATAAGAACTGGCATCAAAGTGGGCAGACAGACAGTTTTCACCGATTTGAATAAGTAACTGGTGTTTTTAAAGGGTTAAATTAATTTGGGCCACTGATCACGCACGGCCAACCTACAGAGCGTGGTTCCCCACATCATATGCAGTGGAGTTCGATTAAAGATCAGTGGCCCAAATTCATTTAACCCATTAAAAACACCAGTTGCTTATTGAAAACAGGAAAAAGCGTCTGCCCACTTTGATGCCAGTTCTTGTGCCCAGATCCTGTTCGGACCAGGCTGAATTCAACCGCATTCAATGCAGGGAAATTACCCTGCGTGTGTTGGAAGGAACTTTAGCCTCATAAAATTCAAATAAAATAAAATGGTGCACCGAATTTATTCTGATAAAAGGGTTTTCCCGGTCCGGTTATCAGTCAGAGGATGAAGTTCTGAGTGACGGCGTTTGACTCCTCCAGTGTAACCGCTATCTGTGACCGCACCCTGTGTCTACATCCCAGCACAACACTCCCGGGGAGTATCTGTAGCATCAGGTCTGCGCCTCTCCTTCCCCTCACAGCTCCATCACAGATCCAAGCAGGGCCTGGCACCGCATTAGTCTTGCGCTGGATATGGGTAGGAGTCCTCTCCCAGCACCTAGGGGGTCATTTACAAACATTTTTACTTCGTTGCACGGCATTTTTACGTTGTCCTCAGTACTTGAAAGTGATGAGGGAGTGGCAGAGGCCGGGCACGGGACTTCAACTCCGGTAAATTTCTAATCGTAAGGAAAAACAGAAGACTGACAGCAGAAAAAGACCACATGGTCCATCCAGTCTGCTCTTATATTATTACATATCTTTGGAGACGTGTGTTTATCCCAGACATAAAAGAAAATAATGCAACATAACAGATGCAAATATTATATACAGAATAAATCCAAGACTCTCAGCCAATAGATTTTGATCAAAACACATCTGTGCCCACCTACCAGCGCCAAGGTGGTCTCAGTCAGGCAGGTCCTATTCTAAAACTACCTATTGGGCATCTACATCAAAGAGAGAAGCACCTGTGGGCTAGGTGGGGCAAAAGTGCATAAGAATGCTAAACACACACAACATCCGCCCTTTCAGACGAGCGAGTGACTCCGTGTGCATTCAGTTTCTGCATGTCCGTTATGCAAAGAAATAGAACATGTCTTATTATGGTCTGCATTACGGACAAGGATAGGACTGCTCTATAAAGGGCCAACCGTTTTGTTCTGCAAAATATGGAATGCGCACGGACGTCATCCGTTTGGTTTTTTTTGCGGACCACAAAAAACAAACAGTCGTGTGCATGAACCCTAAGACAGCTCCTGTCCTGACCTCCCAGCACTTATGAGATTGCATAGCATTATATTGATTTATGATGCTATATAACCCTTAGAGGTCTGGAATGTATTGGATAACACTGACATAATGCTGTCAGTGTTATCAAAAACGTTCCAGAACTGTAAGGGTTACACAGCATCATAAATCAATACAATGCTATGCGACCCCGTCAGTGCTGGGAGGTCAGGATGGGAGCTGCCGCATACTCGCAGTGCGAGTCCGGAGTGTGCAACCCTCTCTTCTGAAAGTGGCCTTACTGTGGATTTTCCAACCACATCTGCTGGTAGGTTGTCCCAAGCCTGAACTACTCCTTCAGCCGATCAGCTGTTGGAAGAGGAGGCTGGCGGTGCGCCATGTGAGCGCTACTTCCTCTTCATTACAGTGCCCGCGGTCTTGGACGTGCTCGCTAAATTATAGTACTTGTTATGCCACTGCTCCACAGGAGACAACGCACATGATGATCCTCTGAATGGGTCATCAGTATTAAATCTCAGGAAACCCCTTTAACGATCACTCCTCCCCATACAGTAGAGGGGATCACCGCATGTAAATGCAGCTTTCTCCTTGGGCCATGTAAAGGAGCCTTTTCAACATTCTAGAAAATAAAAGTGATGTTGAAACCTCAATCCCTGCAATTCTTTTGGGTAAATGATTTAACCCATTATCTATTAGCTGACATATCAGCATGTGTGATCGCCTCCGCAGGAGCATCACTAGCTGTATACGTTTCATTCTAATTCAATTACAACCCATCTCTTCCCTCCCATCCTATATCCAGGAACCTGGTAGACATCATTCCTCCCAGACCCAGTCCAGGAGGTTATAGATCCAGCTAAAAATAACCCCCGTCTCTCATTAGGGGCATCCCAGACGGGAGCGGTGCATGATAACGGGCGTGCACTTCACACAGGTCGAGGCTCAGAGGCATCATTAGACTGCTAGCTCAGCATCCATGCTGACCAGCACTTTCCAGAGCAGCTTTCATCTTCAGAACACAACCACAGGAATGCCAGCATCTGACAAAACCCACAGCCGATGTCAATAGTGCGGCCTACAAAAGGCACGCAGGGCAAAAACACAAGTGATTTTACTTACAGTGTACTCCAGTGCACCCAATACCTACCACTGCCACTTCCTGATATAGCTTAGCATTTTTAGACTGTATTTTAGTTTTCCATGTGCCGTGTTACTAGAAGTTCCTGAAATTCCTAATAATTGCAGTTTTTAGGCTTCTTGCACATGACCGTGATTGGCCTGGGAAACGCGGTTCATATGTCTCCCGGGCGGACTGAGGTTCCCAGACTGTGATTTATGATACAGTAAATTTGTATCTGGTTATGGGGCTATTGCTGCATATTCACACGATGTGAATATACTGCAGTGGCCTAACCATCAGATAAAAGGTGGACAGCGGTTTTCTTCTGGTTAATTCTCAGCATATTTGCTGCAATGCGGCTGGATCTCCGCTGGTTCACGACTTTTCCCTGCTCACGCCAGGTCTAAAAAAGTGGACATGGCATTGGCAGAGAAGGGAATGAGCCAGTAGGCCCGTCTCCATTTCCTATGCCTGTTTTAGACGCAGAAAATGGTCTAAATGTAAGAGATCTCGGAAGCTGTCTTACAGTTAGAAGCAGCGCTGAATGCGCCAAATTTATGTAGAGACCGGCGCCTCTTCATAACTTCAGCGAATCCACCGCCAGATATAGGGGTTATTAAGGCCGGCACCTCTCCATAACTTCAGCGTATCCACCGCCAGATATAGGGGTTATTAAGGCCGGCACCTCTTCATAACTTCAGCGTATCCACGCCAGATATAGGGGTTATTAAGGCCGGCGCCTCTACATAACTTCAGCGTATCCACCGCCAGATATAGGGGTTATTAAGGCCGGCACCTCTCCATAACTTCAGCGTATCCACCGCCAGATATAGGGGTTATTAAGGCCGGCGCCTCTTCATAACTTCAGCGAATCCACCGCCAGATATAGGGGTTATTAAGGCCGGCGCCTCTTCATAACTTCAGCGAATCCACCGCCAGATATAGGGGTTATTAAGGCCGGCACCTCTTCATAACTTCAGCGAATCCACCGCCAGATATAGGGGTTATTAAGGCCGGCGCCTCTTCATAACTTCAGCGAATCCACCGCCAGATATAGGGGTTATTAAGGCCGGCGCCTCTACATAACTTCAGCGTACCCACCGCCAGACATAGGGGTTATTAAGGCCGGCGCCTCTCCATAACTTCGGCGATCCGCCAGTGCAGGAGCTTTATTAAGCATCTAAAACGCTGGTTTTGATAAATGACCCCTCTGCTCCTTCCCTGACTTCTTACTGTCTGCAACCAGGCTCTGGATGGGTGTCCCCCCTCAGGTCTTGAATGCTGGAGGCTAAAATATGAATAATCCCTAAAGAAGGAAAAGATTGAACAATGACCTTTAATATTTGCCAAGATGATGGCCAATAGCCTCAAAGACTTCCTACCGGATTTGATTCACCAGGGACAGGTGCCAGGAAGAGAAGGGAAGGAAAATACTTCCCGTCTGGTGGCATTTAATACAATTTGCTAGAAAGCACGGTGGATCCTGATGGTCCTTCTAAGCACTGATACAGAGAAAGCCTTTGATAGGGTGGACTGGCATGTTACGACATTGGTGCTGAAACAATACGGGATCCCTGAAAATTAATCTTTATGTCTCTGTGCCCTTACCCAACTGCGATAGTCTTACTAGTAATCTCTCCCCCAATTTCTGCATTTCAAATGACACTCGCCAGAGATGCCCTCCTTTCCCCGTTACTTTTTACTCTTTCAATCTTCGCAGTAAGACAATAGACTGGAGTGAGTGGATAGAATGGACGGACTCATCAATGACTGGACTCGGCTGATGATCTACCGATTATCATTGGTAACCCGGTGACAGCTTTTCCGGCCATAGAGTAAATGTCCGATTCCTTTAGAAGAGGATGCAATTTTAAAGATATTAATACAGATCCTCACATGCAGAGAAATCCACCCCATATACACAGTCCTCATATCATATCACGTCTAATGGGCTTTATGCAAATAATTATCGTAATCTCCGCACTTCTATAAAAAGTATTTCACTCATGGGACGTTCCTTTCACTTCCTGGTTCGGTCATAGAAGTCAAGTATCATACTGCCTAAAGTACTGTATTACTTTCAGGCCTACACTGCCTACTACTTTTTTCTTCAACTCTGCAAAATAACAATTTAAAAAAAAAAAAAAAAGAAAACAATATTTTTTATTTTTTTTGTGTGTGGACATGATGCAAAGGTCTTACTAGAGCAGCTATCACTTTACCAGACTTCACAACATATTATAAAGCAGTTCACGGCTCAAGCGCCGTTGATGGATTGAGATTTTCACCAGATAGATTAGACGTAGAGAACATCAGCCCTGCCATTAAAATCTCTCCTTCTTGGTACAGGTACAAATATTAAACAGAGGGGAAAACCCTACGCCCTTATGACGTTAGCCACTTTTAAAGATGACACTCAACCTGACTGGGTTGACTGGATGTCTTCCGTGAGCTTTACGCATCCGTATATCCGTTCCCTAAAACACAGAAGATGTCGAATTCTTGGCAGGAAACGCGGACCACGGACCCATTGAAGTCAATGACTCCACAAAAAAATAAAAATTAGGTGCCACACAAACATCACACGGATATCATCTGTATTTTGTGGACCACAAAATACACACAGTTGTGTGAATGCCCCCTGGGGTCTCATGCATGCGACAGTGTCCGTGCTGCAGTCCGCAAACCACGGATCTGCAAAATACGGACACATTCTGTGTGCAATACGCATTTTTCTCCGCTATTACAATACAGACGAGAATAGGACATGTTCTATACTTTGCAGAACAGACACACGGATAACATCTGGGTTTTTTTGGGGGGACCCATAGAAATGAATGGGTCCAAGTGCAATCCACAAAAGATAGGGATTGGACACGAAGGATTCAAAATACAGTCATCTGCGTGAGGCCTTATGCAAATAAGTCACCGTAGAAGTTACAGTGGGGGAAAAAAAGTATTTAATCAGTCACCAATTGTGCAAGTTCTTCCACTTAAAAAGATGAGAGAGGCCTGTAATTGACATCATAGGTAGACCTCAACTATGAGAGACAAAATGAGAAAAGAAATCCAGAAATTCACATTGTTTGATTTTTAAAGAATTTATTTGCAAATTATGGTGGAAAATAAGTATTTGGTCACCTACAAACAAGCAAGATTTCTGGCTCTCACAGACCTGTAGTTTCTTCCTTAAAGGGGTTGTCCGGGTTCAGAGCTGAACCCGGACATACCCAGGTTTTGACTCCCGCAACCCTCCTGAACAGGGCATCGGAGCATCTCATGCTCCGATGCCCTCCCTTGCCCTGCGCTGGATCGCGCAGGGCAAGGGCTCTTTTGTTTATAAACATTCACTGCCGGGCGGAGGTTTCCGCCCGGCAGTGAGTTTGGTGACGTCACCGGCCGTAATGGGCCGGCTTTAGCGCTGCCCTAGCCGTTTGAATGGCTAGAGCAGTGCTAAAGCCCGCCCATCAGCGCCGATGACGTCACCGGGCTCACTGTCGGGCGGAAGCCTCCGCCTGGCAGAGCCCGGTACGTCACCGGAACGGGGCTAAATTCCATAGGATGCTCCGATGCCCTGTCCAGGCGGGCTGCCTGGGTGAATTGAAAGGTATGTCCGGGTTCAGCTCTGAACCCGGACAACCCCTTTAAGAGTCTCCTCTGTCCTCCACTCATTACCTGTAGTAATGGCACCTGTTTGAACTTGTTATCAGTATAAAAGACACCTGTCAACAACCTCAAACAGTCACACTCCAAACTCCACTATAGTGAAGACCAAAGAGCTGTCGAAGGACACCAGAAACAAAATTGTAGACCTGCACCAGGCTGGGAAGACTGAATCTGCAATAGGCAAGCAGCTTGGTGTGAAGAAATCAACTGTGGGAGCAATAATTAGAAAATGGAAGACATACAAGACCACTGATAATCTCCCTCCATCAGGGGCACCACGCAAGATCTCACCCTGTGGGGTCAAAATGATCACAAGAACTGTGAGCAAAAATCCCAGAAACACACATGGGGACCTAGTGAATGACCTGCAGAAAGCTGGGACCAACGTAACAAGGGCTACCGTCAGTAACACACTACGCCGCCAGGGATCCTGCAGTGCCAGACGTGTCCCCCTGCTTAAGCCATTACATATACGGGCCCGTCTGCTAGAGAGCATTTGGATGTTCCAGAAGAGTATTGGGAGAATGTCATATGGTCAGATGAAACCAAAGTAGAACTGTTTGGTAGAAACACAACTCGTCGTGTTTGGAGGAGAGTGAATGCTAAGTTGCATCCAAAGAACACCATACCTACTGTGAAGCATGGGGGTGGCAACATCATGCTTTGGGGCTGTTTCTCTGCAAAGGGACCAGGACGACTGATCCGTGTACATGAAAGAATGAATGGGACCATGTATCGTGAGATTTTGAGTGCAAACCTCCTTCCATCAGCAAGGGCATTGAAGATGAAACGTGGCTGGGTCTTTCAGCATGACAATGATCCCAAGCACACCGCCAGGACAACGAAGGAGTGGCTTCGTAAGAAGCATTTCAAGGTCCTGGAGTGGCCTAGCCAGTCTCCAGATCTCAACCCCATAGAAAACCTTTGGAGGGAGTTGAAAATCCATGTTGCCGAGCGACAGCCCCAAAACATCACTGCTCTAGAGGAGATCTGCATGGAGGAATGGGCCAACATACCAGCAACAGTGTGTGCCAACCTTGTGAAGACTTACAGAAAACGTAGGACCTCTGTCATTGCCAACAAAGGATATATAACAAAGTATTGAGATGAACTTACGTTATTGACCCAATACTTATTTTCCACCATAATTTGCAAAGAAATTCTTTAAAAATCAGACAATGTGATTTTCTGGATTTGATTTCTCATTTTGTCTCTCATAGTTGAGGTCTACCTATGATGTCAATTACAGGCCTCCCTCATCTTTTTAAGTGGAAGAACTTGCACAATTGGTGGCTGACTAAATACTTTTTTCCCCCACAGTGTATCTATCAGTTTCCACCTAACTTACCCATACGCTGGTATGATGAAGACTGTACCATCAGCAGCTGCGTGCAGCAAGTGCATGACCCTGTGATTGATCCACGGCCACGGTGCCAAAACATGATTCAACATTTTCCTAACAGGAAAACGGTTCATGGATGGAGCAACCCTACCCTTCCCTCCATACTACACTATACACATGTAGAGAGAAGAACTGTCACAAGAGAAATCCTAGGCTATAAGAGTATGATCACACGTGACATTAACACTGTACCTCCAGCTCCGTTGTTGTCAGGTCCACCGACTGCCATGAACGGCCGATCGGCATCTATAACCCAGAAACCCTCTTTACAGGGACCTTCAGTGTCTCCTGACAGGTCTGTTTCACTTGTATTTCCCATGTAATAATTCTGAAGCTTCTTTTCTTAGCAGTCTGTATTGTGCGGCTCCTCTGTAGCCGCTTTCACACGTCAGTGTTTGGTCAGGGATTGTGTGCCAAAACCGGGAGCGGGTCAAAAACACAGCGCAGGAGCAAATTTTTCCATTAAACCGTATCTCTGTGTAGACTCTGTTCCTGGTGGAAATCACTGACCAAACACGAAGGGCTCATGCATATAAAGTATTTTCTTTCCATGTCCGTTCTGGTTTTTTTTTTGCGGACCGTATGCGGAACCATTCATGTCAATGGGTTTGCAAAAAAAAAATGGAAGTTACTCGATATGCAGTCTGTTTCTGTGTGTCTGTTCCGCAAAAAAACAGAACATGTCCTATTATTGTCCACATTACGGACAAGGATAGGACTGTTTTATTAGGGGCCAGCTGTTCTGTGCCGCAAAATACGGAATGCACACGGATGTCAACCGTATTTTTTTCAGATCTGTTTTTTGCGGACTGCAAAATAGATACGGTCAAGTGCATGAGCCCTAACTGGGTGAATAAGGCCTTTGGGCAGGTTCACACACTGGATTTTGGGACATTTTTTGCATAGAACCCAACAGGAAGCACTATGGAGCTATGTTCTATTTTTTGGCGGTGCAGACGGATCATGGATTACCTGACTACGGAAACAGCACTTTACCTTTAACCAACCAGAATTCTCCTGGATAGGTCATCAGTATCTGATCTCTAGGGGTCCAACACCTGGGATCCCGCTGATCAACTGTGTGAGAAGGCATCAGTGCTTGCAGTAGCTTTCCCTAGTCCAGTGATGACACGTTCATCTGTCCCATGGCCTAGGAGTAGTTCAGCCCCATTGAAATGAATAGGGCTGAGCTGCGATACCAAGCACAGTCGCTACACAATGTACGGCGCTGTGCTTGTTGAGCAGGGAGAAGGCAGCAGAGCTCACAGGAGCGCCGGTGCCTTCTCAAACAGCTGATCGGTGGGGGCCCCGAGTGTCAGACCCCCAACAATCATATACTGATGAGCTAGAAGTCTTGTAAAACTTATATTTACAGCTCTGCAGTCTGTGTTACCCAGATTTCCCTGGATCCTGAAAGGAAAATATGGGAAACAACTTTGTAGTTAGTATGGGGTTTTACTTAGGTCTCATTCACATGACAGCAAAAAAACGACTAAGTCTATGGGGCTATTCACATGGACTTTTAACACAGCCAGTGAACAGTGGCCGTCAAAATATAGGATACGTCCTACTCTGAAGTAAATGGGCCTGGTTCTAACAAGGAATGCACCCATCTGACAGCCAGATGCACTGGGACAGATTTACTGTCGTGCCCTTTTTTGCATTACATTTTTTGCCCTTGTATGCTTTGCATCACATTATCCAACCATTTTACACACTTTTCTAAGCTTTTTCCACCTTGTCTGATAAGTGGCGTGGCTTAACCGTACCCCATCCACACACACCTCCGCATCAGGGAGGGGGAGAAGACATGGCTGCAGGCTGAGACAACAGTGCACCGCTTTTCTATTGCATTTTTTATGGTCTGCAATAATGACACAGGAGAGGAGAGGGGCAAGAAACGCAAGCCGATTATCTTCCATTTTATTGTTCGGATTCTGGTCTAGGCTTCTTTCACACGTGTACTGCTGCAAGTCCGGCCTGGCCCCATTCAGTCAGTGCGGATCCGGCAGGCTGAAACCTAACGCTAGTGTGAAAGAAGCCTTGGTATCCCTGTCCCGGACAGGCCATCACTAGCTGATCGGCAAGGGTTTGGCACCCTGTACAATCAACTGTTCGGTGTTGGACCCTGAACAGCTAGTTATGGCCTATCCTGAGGTGGAAAACCCCTTTAACTATCATATAGCTAGTACCACGGCCTTAAGCAGGTAGTCGCAATAAATCCAGACAAACTTAAATATGCGATTGCCAGAAATACTGATTACAATTAGACGGTACGGTCGTGAGACCTTCTTCAGCACAATAAGTCTATGCAAAGACAAGTAAATACTGTATATAGCAAATAAATACACAAACAACATAATTACAAGATCAAAAAACAATGTCTATGACAAGAGTGGTAACCAATATTACTTAAGGTCTAGTTCACACGTGACATTGACAGCAGAGCCGGATCTGTCACATGATGGGGGACAAACTGTGCCAAACCACTTGTAACGGGGTCCTGTCATGTTATCCTTTTTACCAGAACAAAAACAGTGCTGCAGGCCGTGAACCTCGACATAGACATGACTGAGACCTTATGCTATCAGAATTCTTCCTGTTAACACTGCCATTGACAGTTCAAGATGGAGGCCTTAAAGGGGTTATCCAAGACCTTTATACTTATACTTAAGTATACCATTCATATAGGTTATACTTACCTCGCTCCAGGGCACCCACATCGCTTCTCATCCCCACATGGACATCGCAGCATCTCTCCATCAAGCAGATGAAAACATGCGGCGTCGGGGTGGTAGCCAATAGCAGGCTGCGACAGAAACAAGCCTCTCCAGCACTACGGGTGAAGCAAGGGAGGCTTGTTACCGTCACGGCCTGCTATTGGCTGACCACCCCTGACCCAGGATGTTTTTATCCGCGCAACGGGGACAAGTAGTGGCGGCCGTGCGGGGATGAGAAGAGACGTGGGTGCCAGGAGGGGGGTAAGTATAACCTATTTGAGGGGCCCGGGCACTGGGTGGGCATTATAGATCTTGGATAAACCCCTTAAAGGGGTTTTACAACGCAAAAAAAAAATACTTATAGAGGATAGAGAAGTGTCTGCTTGGTGAGACCACCATGAGAAGGGGGGGGGTCTTGGAGTTTCAGCGTGAATAGAGCGGTAGGGCCCATCTGTAACCACCACTCCATTCACACGGGGCCCTCCATTCTTTAATTGCTGGAGGTCCCTTCAATCGGTCCCCCAGCTCTCAGACACTAATCCTCTAACCTGTGGAGAACGTTCTGTGCAAGAAAACGGAGCCCAACTTATCTGCCACTTCTCCTGCCGTACAGAGCTGCAGGGGCTGAATAATAAAGGAATGCTGGGCGCTGTGAACTCAGGACCCTACGAGACTATCAATCAGGATCAGCATAATACAAGTGATGCAACATCTGTATGTACCCAGCCTTTCATGTTGGTTTTATCTATAGATGTAGATGAGCTGTGAGATGCCGTCCAAAGGTGAACGTGCCCCTTAATTATCCCTCTTGAGAACTGCTTGCTTACACAAGGGCGCAGATTGACTAATCCTGGAGATGGCATAAATTTATGGCAGATTTACACGGCCAGGCAGATTATCAGGAATTAATGTATGGGGAAGAGCCACCTCTCTTCTCCATACAGTGGAGGGGATTGACGCTTGGAAACGCAGGCCTTTCCTCTACTGACGAGCAGGCAATTATCGGGAAAGAAGGCTTCCTTCCCAATAAGCGTCTTCTCATCGGCAGTGTAAAGGCCCATTTAGGGCTGTATTACACAAACAGATTATCTGACCAATATCTGTCCAATCAGGCCAATAGTTGGTGTGTATAACAAAAGATCTGTCTGTGTAATGGGCCATCTGACCAATGATTGGTCAGAAAATCTGTCATCTAGCCCTTAGTCAGGCTGTCTCAGGCTTGTATTGGAGCAGCAAATGATTATAGATTGGTTAATAACGAATCACAAAATTTGTCCAAAACATGCGACGTTCCTTTGTACTTTCGCTCGTTAATCGTTTGCAACAAAGTAGCAGGCCTCTACGTGATCTGTAAGCTAGCAGACGACCGCATATTATATGAACAGATCTGTGACCGAGCAACAATCATATTTTAGCAGGATGAAAGATCACGATTGGCGAGAAACGAGCGATTCATCGCTCGCCGCTTAACCGCTCATACTCATTACATATCAGGAGGCTCGTTCAATTTTGGTTGCATTAAGCCTCATTCACAAATCCGTGTTCAAATCCATGAAAAGGTGGTCAGTGATGCCTTCGTGAAGGATCCCTGTGTGGTCCGTGTGTCCATTTTTTGCTGTCCGTGTGTCATCCGTGTTTCACGGACACTGTGCAGCTGAAACATTTTCAAAGCATCTCTTAGTAATGATCCGTGGTATCCGTGGTTTTCATGGACCCATAGATAGCGATGAGTGAACTTGTGTTTTACAAGTTCAAGGTAGTGGTTCAGGCTCTGTGGTAATGAAATCTATAGCAGTATTGTAATAAAACAGGTCAAGTTCGCTCATCCTTACCCATAGACTATAATGGACATGATGGATCCGTGAACACGAATAAAATAGAAGGCGCTTCCGTGCTAAGACTATGGACCGTGGTAAAACATGGATGTCTGAATAAACACATTAAAATGAACGCGTATTTGTGCTGTCCGTGGAGAATGCGTACAACACACGTACGTGAATGAGGCTTTAAAGGTGTATTCCCATCTCACAAATGTGGTTTATATAGTTAGATATAGCCATACCAATATTATTACTAATAGAATGTATTTATATAAAATGTACTGTTTAGAAGATTTTCCTATTTGTATATCCATTGTCCCACACACATCAGTCAGGCCGTTGCCCCTAGTTACGGCCACTGCGGCCATGTAGTAGTGGTGGCCGGCTTGCTCCTGTTCAAACCCGCTCTGAGGTAACTGCTGTATTGTGAACACACATTACATGAACATGCGGAGACACATCTTAGGGTTGGAGCATTTTTGTCTGCGCTTCCAAAACGCAAAGAAACGGATTCTGTTCCAATATCAATTCATCTCTATGGAGCAGGATCCGTTTATAAAGTCTGCGTTTTGGACGGATCCTGACCATTGCGTTTTGGACTGGTAGCGTCCAAAACACAGATGTGAAAGTACCCGAAGATGTGTCTCCTCATGCTCATGTAATGTGCGTTCACAATACAGCAGTTACCTCAGAGCGGGTTTGAACAAGAACAAGCCGGCCACCACTACTACATGGCCGCGGTGGTCGTAACTAGGGGCAACGGCCTGACTGATGTGTGTAGGACAATGGATATACAAATAGGAAAATCTTCTAAACAGTACATTTTATATAAATACATTCTATTACTAATAATATTGGTATGGCTATATCTAACTATACAAACTACATTTGTGAGATGGGAATACCCCTTTAACGACCTTCGGTGCGATATTTGCTCCGGCTAATATAGGCTCTAGACCTGCACCAGATCTATCACAGGGGCTGAGGGACACTTCTCCAAATCTATACCAACTATTAGTTGGATTACTTTAAGATTGATTTTTACTCAATAATTGCATCAAAGTTTAGGTACAAAATGGCGCTTCTTAGGCCCCAACCCCTTGTCAAGCATGTTGGAAAAAGTACAGAAACCCAAGAAGCACCAATTAGTGCCATTAGACACATTTTTGGTACAGATACATTAAAGGATTTCTGTCACCACAATTTATCATATTAAACAGAATGACATTTCCAATGCGCAAATGTCATTTGATGCTTAATATGTAAATTATTTTTTTGTCCCTTGCACCGTTTTTGAGTAAAATTAACTTTTAAAAATATGTAAATTAGCCTCCTAGGAGCAGGGGGGGCGGTAACCCTGCTCCTAGAGGCGCCGTTTTGCCCACCTTCAATAACGCCTTCTTTTTCTTGATTGACAGGGTCAGGCCGCTCGCTCTATCTGCTGCCGGCCCTGTCCGATCCAAATTTCACACCTGCGCCGCGCGTCCTTCATTCGGCGCAGGCAGTGTAGCAGGCTCAGTCCACTACGTCACAGTCCACCCGGAAGAGAAGGCAGCCGGGAGCTTACTGCGCCTGCGCCGAATGAAGGATGCACGGCGCGGGCGCAGGAGTGGGATTTGGATCACACAGGGCCGGAAGCAGATGGAGCAAGCTGCCTGGCCCTGTCAATCAAGAAAAAGAAGGCGTTATTGAAGGTGGGCAAAACGGCGCCTCTAGGAGCAGGGTTACCGCCCCCCTGCTCCTAGGAGGCTAATTTACATATTTTAAAAACGGGGCAAGGGACAATAAAATAATTTACATATTAAGCATCATATGCACATTGAAAATGTCATTCTGTTTAATATGATAAATTGTGGTGACAGAAACCCTTTAAAAGGGTTGTGTCACTTCAGCAAATTGCATTTTTCATGTAGAAAGTTACTAATGTATTGTGATTGTCCATATTGCTTCCTTTGCTGGCTGGATTCATTTTTCCATCACATTATACACTGATAGTTTCCATGGTTACGGCCACCTTCCTGTCCACCAATGGTTGTCATGCTTGCATGCTATAGGGAAAAGCACCAGCCTATGTGAGCTCCCACAGTCCCGGCCACCAAATAGACTGGAGCTTTCTCCTACAAGCACAACCACCACTAGAGGACTGTAGGGTGGTTGTAACCATGGAAACGAGCCGTGTATAATGTGATGGGAAAATGAATCCAGCAAAGGAAGCAATATGGACGAACACAATACATTAGTAAGTGCCTTGTATTAACTTTCTCTACATGATAAATGTCATCTGCTGAAGTGAGACAATGCCTTTAATATAGCTGGGCCAAGGTACATGACATGATGCCGCTCCCTAAATGTGGAATTTATATTCCCCCATAAATCTAAGGCTGGTTTCACACTTGGCAGAGAACAGCCTGCCGGAGTTCTCCGGATCTGCCGGATACTACCACCTTCCCGATGAGCCCCATTGACTGCAATGGGGTCCAACGGAGATCTGGGAGCTACCCGGAAACATGATGAGAATTGGATCTGGCACTGCCGGATACTACCCAGAAAATATGATGAGAATCGGCCGGACAAAACGCGCTGCGTGCAGTTTTTTTTTGTCCGTCCAATTCCCAGCCACAGGTGTGAAACAAGCTCAATACCGGAAGTTCAGGTAAATTGGGATCCGGATCGATCTGCGCCAGACAGAAAATGACCAGGTGTGTGCGTGACACAGGTGAGGCACTAGTCTGCTTGGTGCCACTCTCTGGGGCAGGAGCAGATACAGGCAGGTAACACAGGATTTAGGGTGATGGTGCCAGGCATGCCTTCCAGGGCCAGTCCTGACACCCACCATAGGCTCACAGTATAGTAACATACCCACCCACCCCAGATTATACATGGCATGGAGTTCCAGCACCCTCCCACTACACCTCACAGTCGGCCTCACGCCCACCACACACTGACCACCACACACACAGCTGGAAAACTTAGAAGTAGGTCCCACCGCCCAGCACCCACGATATAACGTCACCCGTGTGCGGCGCTGGGCGTCACGAAGGGAAGATAAGCCGTTAAGCACTTACCCAAAAACGCTCGCTGCCGTCATTACTGCAAAATCTGTCCATGCCGGAGCAAACGGGAGCGTCCAGCTGGGGGCAGCCGGCTCCGGGGCAGCTCAGGGAGACACAAACAGGAGATCTCCCCACATAACAGCGCGTCGCCTGCTACTGCCGGCAAGCTGAGCGCTCATTGGCTGATTCCCGGCCGCTTCTGGATGGGGAGGGAGCTGATTGGCTAAAACCGCAGCCTTTTATCCCATTGGCTGCCCATCAAGCAGGGCGCCTGGTGACGATGGCAGAGACTGCTAGCTCGTGTTACCCGGCCGCAGAGCGGGGGCTCGCGTCCCTCAGCGCCACACGCGGCGTCTCCACAAGAGTGTGAGGCACGGAGGATATCCGCTCCGCCCGGGGCCCTGCTCCTGTGGTGGGCGACAGGGGCATTCCCCTGTGAATTAAAAGGGTCCTCTGCCTATACTACAGGGTTGTGTGCTAGCGCTCAGGTCACAGCATTAACCCCTTAATGACCCGCTCGTTTTTTTTTTTTTAGTGTTTTGCCTCTCCATAGGCCATAGCTCTTTGGTTTCATTGACATGGCTGTATAAGGTCTAGTTTTTTGTGAGAGAATAACCTTTTTATTTTAGGGAAGGGGGTGTTTGAGGGTACATGGAAAATACTTTGTAATTTATATCGACTTTTATTTGCTTCACAAATGTAGAAAAAGCAGTTTTTGAATTCCACGCCAACTTCAGAACTGCACCTGTTTTGTTTTTGTGACCTTATTTATCATACAGATTGGGGGTCATTTATCACGCTTGTTTTTTTTCTTTTAAAAGAGCGATTAGACTGGCATAATGGATTGGCCGCTTTCATACAAGCGTATTGAATGCTGTCTGTATTCTGGCTCTAGAACACTCATTTTTTTTCAGTGGGGCCCACAGAAACTGCAGCCTACACGCGGACCGAGTCCGTATTATGTGTACCGCAAAACGGATATGGTCCTATGAATGCACCCTTTATACAAATAGTGAAAACTTTAAATCGTCCCCTGCCCTGTTGATTAACTGGGGCCATTTCCATAGAAATACTGCTGATTTCATCAGTTCCTCTTTTCTAGCAGTCTGTATGAATCACGTTTTTGGGACCTAATCAGACAAAGGCTAGACAAACGTTTACTCATAATCAAATATTTTGTGCAACTTTTTTAAAAGTCATATCAATGAGACGTAAAGATGTCCCAATCTGAAAACATGACCTACTTTTCACTGCACTTCTACAAGTGGCGATGCAAAAATATGCAGCAAATGTCGGGCTCAGGCATCGCATACAACTTTTTTATGGCGTAGCAGATTTCATAAATGACCCCCAAAGTCTTATAATGCAGTATGGTTAATAATTAAATGCTATTAGCAAACTTCATGTGCATTAACCACTGTGATTTCTTTCACGCCAATGCCATCCGTTATCGCAATGTTCTTTCCCATATCTCAACTTTTTTAAAAGCCCACAAAGGGACAACATCAGTGGCGTGCATACATTTTTTTTACACTAAGCCACCCCTTTAATCCCATCCAGTACCTATCTATCTGTGCCCAATCCTGCCCAGTCCCAGTAATACCCCCTTAAAGTAAACACCCTCTATTAGTGCCCCAGCACTATAACAATATCTTCTTAGTATCTCTCAGACAGTAATGATGCACTCTTAATACTCCTGACATAGTATGATGCCCCTTTAGTACCCTCCATGATATCCGTGAGTGCCCCCACACAATAGAATGCTCCCTCACAGTAAAATGTTCCCATAGGAGCCTCCTACACAGTATACTCCAACATAGAGTACTGTCTCCTTAGGGGTTGTCTGGGTTCAGAGCTAAACCCGGACATATCCCCTTCTTCCACCACTCAGCCCCTCTGACACGAGCATCGAAACATTTAATGCAAGGGCTTTTTCTGGAGACGTACGAAGTTCTCCATGGAGAAGCTAGGCTGAGGCTTCCGCCTAGCAGAGAGCCTCATTTGTACTTCCTTTACAGCAGAAATGCCCATATTGTGCCCCTCACTGTGGTTTTGCCCACATTGTGCCCTCTCAGTAGTTATGTCCTCCTTGTAATACCTTTACAGTAGTTATCTCCTCCTTTGTGCCCCTTTACAGTAGTTCTGCCCACCTTTGTGCCCCTTCACAGTAGTTCTGCCCACCTTGTGCCTTCACAGTAGTTATGCCCACCTTTATGCCCCTTCACGGTAGTTTTGTCCACCTTTGTGCCCCTTCACAGTAATTATGTCCACCTTTGTGCCCCCTCACAGTAGTTATGCCCATCTTTGTGCCCCTTCACAGTAGTTATGCCCATCTTTGTGCCCCTTCACAGTAGTTATGCCCATCTTTGTGCCCCTTCACAGTAGTTATGGCCATCTTTGCGCCCCTTCCTAGTAGTGATGCTCACTTTTGTGCCATTTCACAGTAGTTATGTCCTCCTTTTGGCCCCTCACTGTAGTTATGTCTTCACTGTGCCCCCTTTGGCCCCTGGTGCCCGCTCCAGCTCAGTGAAAAAAATAATAAAATACCTGTTGCCCTGATGATCGGAACAGTGAAGCAGGGATCAGACGTCTCCCTGCTTCACCATGGAAGCGGACTGCCCATTGGGTGCGCCCCCAGCACGTGCCCTGGCTGCCACCCCCCCTTGCTACGCCCCTGCCTTTGCCCCTATCAGTGTGGATCATGGGGATGGGATGCACTCATGTTTTAGACTTTCAAAAAGCATCCACAAAAAAAAGAAAAAGCAACTAATGTATGATGCAACATGAGAAGTCATAAGTGACACGTGCAGTACTACCAGCTGGAAAGTGCTGACTTGTGATGAATAGGAGAAGTGGTCAGATTTGGACAAGTGTAAGAAGGAACATGTGATAAGGAAATGTGAAGAGTCACACACTGTGCCCTACTTCAGTGGTGTGAAAAGTAACCATACAAAATTATGTTTTATGAAGAAGGAAGAGGAGTGGCGACTTCAAGATCACGGTCTTAAGGAAAGTACAATGTTTGTTGTGAGAAGGTCTGGTAAGTTGTCCTGAACCCAGCAAAAGCTAAAACCCCTTAAAGGAAATATGTCAAAGTGACCTTCCTATCAAACTGTTTGCATAGACACATAGCTATGGTTCACCTGATTAAAACAGTTTTCCTTTTGTAGATCTGAGGCAAAGTTTCTGAGTTATGGTATTTTTTTTAATAAACTGTCAGATGAAATGCAGAATATAAAAGTAAATTCCCCATTAGAAGGGCCCTGTCTGACCCAGGAAGAAATACAGCGGCGTCTTAAAAAAATTAAAATAGACAAATCGCCAGGACCGGACGGCATACACCCCCGTATCCTAAGAGAGTTAAGTAATGTCATAGCCAGACCCTTATTTCTGATATTTAAGGAATCTATACTGACAGGGAGTTTTCCACAGGATTGGCACATAGCAAATGTGGTGCCACTATTCAAAAAGGGTCCAAAAACAGAGCCTGGGAACTATAGGCTGGTGAGTTTAACATCCGTTGTGGGTAAACTGTTTGAAGGTTTTCTAAGAGATGCGAGAAGATGAGATCTTGGAGTACCTCAATGAAAATAAGCAAATAACTTCATATCAGCATGGCTTCATGAGGGATCGGTCATGTCAAACCAATTTAATCAGTTTCTACGAGGAGGTAAGTTCTAGACTGGACTGTGGCGAATCAATGGATGTCATATTTCTGGACTTCTCCAAAGCATTTGACACTATACCACATAAAAGGTTAGTATGTAAAATGAGAATGCTTGGAGTGAGAGAAAATGTCTGTATGTGGGTAAGTAAATGGCTCAGTGATAGAAAACAGAGGGTGGTTATTAACGGTACATACTCAGATTGGATCTCTGTCACTAGTGGGGTACCCCCTATTAGGCCCTATTCTCTTCCATATATTTATTGATGATCTGGTAGAAGGCTTGCACAGTAAAATATCAATTTTTGCAGATGACACTAAACTGTGTAAAGTAATTAACACAGAAGAGGACAGTACACTGCTATAGATGGATCTGGATAGACTGGAGGCTTGGGCAGAGAAGTGGCAGATGAGATTTAACACTGACAAATGTAAGGTTATGCATATGGGAAGGAATAATGCAAGTCACCAGTATATACTAAATGGTAAAATATTGGGTAACTCTGACATGGAAAAGGACCTAGGAATTTTAGTGAACAGCAAACTAAGCTGCAGAAACCGTTGTCAGACAGCTGCTGCCCAAGGCCAATAAGATAATGGGCTGCATCAAAAGAGGCATAGATGCCCGTGATGAGAACATAGTCCTGCCACTTTACAAAATCACTAGTCAGACCACACATGGAGTACTGTGTACAGTTCTGGGCTCCTGTGAACAAGGCAGACATAGCATAGCAGAGCTGGAGAGGGTTCAGAGGAGGGCAACTAAAGTAATAACTGGAATGGGTGGACTACAGTACCCAGAAAGATTATCAAAATTAAGGTTATTCACTATAGAAAAAAAGACGACTGAGGGGAGATCTAATAACTATGTATAAATATATCAGGGGTCAGTACAGAGATCTCTCCCATCATCTATTTATCCCGAGGACTGTGACTGTGACGAGGGGACATCCTCTGCGTCTGGAGGAAAGAAGGTTTGTACACAAACATAGAAGAGGATTCTTTACGGTAAGAGCAGTGAGACTATGGAACTCTCTGCCTGAGGAGGTGGTGATGGTAAGTTCACTAAAAGAGTTCAAGAAGGGCCTGGATGTATTTCTGGAGTGTAATAATATTACAGGTTATAGTTACTAGAGAGGGGTCGTTGATCCAGGGAGTTATTCTGATTGCCTGATTACAGTCGGGAAGGAATTTTTTTCCCCTAAAGTGGAAAAAATTGGCTTCTACCTCATGAGGGTTTTTTTTGCCTTCCTCTGGATCAATTTGTAGGATAACAGGCCGAACTGGATGGACAGATGTCTCTTTTTGGCCTTATAAACTATGTTACTATGTTAATATTGAAATTAAGTCTTTGGTGCAATGAGGGCTTCACCACTGGTCATGTTGCACCCAAGCTCCACTTCTTTCTGTGGTCAACCCCTTCCTCACCGCTTTCTCATTGCCTGACCCTGTCAATCAAAGCAACCAGGGAGGGGCTGGTCACAAAAATAAGAGTTTGAATGCAACAAGAGCAACTGTGACACCCTTGTTGCACCAAAGGTCTAATTTGCATATTAAGAAATAGTGTGATAACTTGGGAATGGAGCTTTGGAATCAACAAAAGAAAAACAGTATTTTAACCCATTGAGGACACAATTTTCCAATTAGATTTAGAATTAGATTTTCTGTTCACATAACCATATCAAGATTAATTTTTATTGGGGGCATCAAATTTACCATAGGTTGTATTAGAAAATGGTAAAAAAAAATATTTGTGGGTGAATTTAAAAAAAAAATCCAACTTTTTTTTTTTAGTTTAGTTTGCACTAAAAATGAGATGACATCTGTATTTTGCAGGTTAGTATGATTACGGTGTTAGAATACAGCCATAACCTTTTTATTTTTCTGTCTACAGAACTGTGAAAGAGCTAATTTTTTACAGGGGTGGACGATAAATTTTATTAAATTACTTTTTTTGGGGGGGGGAGCAGCATGACCTAAAAACAGCAAATCGACCTTTTTTTTTTTTCTGTTACAGCATTTTTTTTATTTTTCTATGTAAGTATGAGAAGGGAGGGCAGTTAGAATGTTTCACATTTTTGTAGGGTTTTTAATTAAAAACACATTTTTTTTTTTTAAAAAAAAAACCTTGTACATTTTAATACTCTTAGGAGACTAAACATGCAATCTTCTGATTGCTTGTCCCATACACGGCAACAAAATACTGTTGCAGTCTATGGGATTTTTAGAGCCTGCCTGTCAGGCTGTGTCTCCAGCACAGCTTTTTAGGTGGCTCAGTATGACAGCGCTGGGAGCCTTCACTGGGTCTCAGGCTGGCACGGCAACCTATTGGTGCCTCCCAATTTTACCACAAGAGCTCCAATCAGAAGACCGAAGGAGCCTGATCCCTCTATCTAACCCCAGAGATGCTGTGGTCACTGTGAAGCCCAGTTACTGCCGGCCCTGTATGGAGCAAGTAACCTTCATGACATGCAGATATTCTCATGTTGGATTAAGGGGTTACAAAGATTCAATAACATAATGCATGGCTGGTGGATTTGCTATCACATCCAGTTTCATTGACTTCAAAGAATTTACCTGTTTATCATTCACATTTCACAACTCTAATCTCAAAAGATCAGTTAGATCTTGTTATGACTCTTCCTATATCCTACAGAAGTTACATATCTTATGAGTTTAAATCATGTTATGAATCGTATTGTAACCAATATGAGTCACATTTTATTTGGATAAACCCAGACCCTATTGCGTATTCCTGCACAAAGTTGTGTGTCACACAGGCAGTCCTTGCCTGCCACTGTCCTGGGCAGGCATGGACATCGCTCTACTCTCCCTGTGTGAACTGGGACTTGTGCTCAGTAAACTGTCCTTCAGCACTGCAAGATTTAATCCTTTCCTTGTGCTCTCAGCCCAGCTGTTGATTAAGGAGCTGATCAGCCCCCCAATTCCCAATGGATCCACCAACTCACCTGGGATTTGTGTTTGTCTAGTGTCTAATAACCGGCAAAGGTGAATACCCGTGTACTGTACCATGCCGGTCTACTGATTTTTTTGCTTGCTGCCTGCCCCAACTTTGGAACTGTGGCCTGGACTACAAACGAACTCTGCCTGTCCTAACCTTGGAATTGCTATTTAGAGTACTTTGCATTTGTGTCTCTGACCCCTGTGGATCACCAGCCAACTACACCAGGACTATTCTAGGAGGTAGCAGCCTGGCTTGTGTCCTGCGATAAAGTCCAGATCCCTGTATAGGGGTTACCGGATGAATACCAGGGGACCACCAGGACAACGCCCTTAGGTTTTGTATCAAACTTACCTGTCCGGGCACCAGCGGTCCAATCCTCAGCCTCGGCATGGCCGCATCGGGAGACACGTACTGCTGAGCCATGCCCCTTAGTGATATGACAGCATCCTTAGCAGCAGGATGCAATGCTCTGTTTCTCCCTGCTGTGGGTGTGTGTTGGGAGAGATTAGCAGTGGGCTGATTGCTCAGCTTCTCAATTACTGTGTGCTAGTGTTTCTGACTAATGGAGCGCCAAGTCATGAACCTATTGGGTTCTGGTCTTGGGACTTGGCGCTCTATTTAAATCCCTTCCTGGCCATACACCAGTGCCACTAGTCTTTGGCTCACTATCTAGGTTCCTTGTTCCCTGGTCCTACATTGCTGATTGATTCCACACCCACTGCCTGTTACAGAGTGCTAATTAAATTTTTAGGAAGGTAATTAAATTAGGTACAGGTGAACAACAGGAACAAAATGTCAGTTGTACAAAATTATGCCTCATTCATATGTCAGTGTTTAGGTCAGTGATTTCCATCAGTGATTGTGAGCCAAGACCAGGAGTGTTTAGAGCCATACCTGGTTTTGCCTCAAAATCACTGATAGAAATCACTGACCAAAACACTGATGTGTGAATGAGGCATTACTCTGATGAAGAAGTATAAGATCAATCTCTTCAAACCACAAGGGGTAGATAAGTTCTAGGCCCCTTTACAAAACAAAAGAACACATACTATTTGAAAAACCACAGTCATAATTCATGGAATAATCCACCAATATATTCAGAATAAAGAGACTCTGCCACCTCTCTGGTTCTTCTGGCATCTCTCGAAAGTACTGGGAAATGATGACTGCGGAATCGGACTCCATCCTTTCCCATTTTGTGGGCCACTACCCAATCCAGATGGTCGGGAGAAGGGTGACAGCTCTCTCTTTTGAGGACTTTCCCCATCTTCTTTCCCTACTTATTCTTCAGAGGAAGAGAAAAGTTATGGAGCGCCCAGTGGCTGACTCCTCAAAAAAGAAAATAGTATGCAAAGATCCTGACCAGGAGGTTTTGGAGCAGACTGTGGAGACGCTGGTAGCTGTCGACATCTTAGAGTTCTAAGCCATCCAGGCACCTTTATTTTATGACCTGCAGGAAGATGATAGCCTATTGGGACCCTCAGACCTAATAGGCTCCAAGGAAGAGAAGCCACTTGACTACCAGAGTGGTAAACTGGGGTGTATCGCTGCACTAACCTCATTTAGTTTTTGTTGTTTTGCATAATTGCAAATGTTGACGTCTTATTTAGATCACTCTAATAAATACCCGTGCTGACCTTTTACAATTGGTTACAGTCCTAAGGTGCTGATTTTACCAGTTATAGAGTGACTTCTTACTTGATATAATAAAACAGTCAACTCACTCACCGTTACTATAATCCTCTATTGAGCTCGTTCTACAATCCTGGAGATACAGTCCTAGAAATCTTCACCTTCTATTTGTACCGCCTCAACTCCGGCCAGCGGCTCTCGCACATGTGGGGAGGCTAGTAGGTTTTCCTGAAACAATCTTCAGTGTGATGTCACACGTGCCTCTATGGTTGCCTGCAGAGATCAAAAAAATCTTCTGACACGTTCCTATGTATTAAATGTTAACATCTTCTCCATTAAAGTGAAGAGCATTAGCGATACGTCTGGTTGTCAGATGACTACTTAGGTTGCGAATATGTTTATGTTGCAGAAATGTGCTCTTCAAGGTCTTTCAACCATCTGGGCAGGCAGTGGTCTCATGGCCCATCATACTGGTCCAGTGGAAGTAACTAGGTGTGTGGGGGTTGCCATACTTCTGTGTATGTTTCTCCTGACAAGGATGAGCAATTGAAACTTTTGCAGTGCCTGAGGACATGACTTGCCACTACTAGGACTGTGGTGATGGCTGGGGACTTCAACTTCCCCATTGAGGAGAATGAAACCAGCTCCAGCACCTCAAGTAAGTTAGGTGACACTTCCAAGCTGCTCATTCAAATTATAATCAAGACATCTTTGCAGGATGGGAGAGGCTCTGTCAGTTATTCATGGAGCCATCCTGGTGGCTCTCTTTGTTCTCAGACCTCTTGGGCAGTCAGGCAATGTAGGCAGAAAACAGTAACCCCACCATCAGAGAGATATCCATAGCCTCCGCACCTCTGATGGTGGGGAAACTGCTTTCTGCTGCTAGATACTGTAGGTCTAGTAGGGCCCTGGGCAGTGATGGTCTTCTGGCAGAGCTCTATGTAGCGCTGGGGAATCTCAGTTGCCTGGAACCGTTGGAACTCTGAGAAAAAGGTGGAAGGTAGAATGCCACCTTTGCTAAGGGAAGGCATGATCACGATTTTGTATAAGTGTAAGGGGGAGAGATGAGTTTTGAAAAACTGGCATCTTTCCTGGCATTCCATCTTTCTTCTGAACGAGGACTAAAAATCTTTGCCAAGGTACTGTTCAACAGGCTGAAGACCAATAGTCTTGCTGTCAAGGTCTGCTATATCAAAGACTGCTATGTAAACATGGCCTGGTTAGTCTTGATCAGGAAAGGCCTTTAACGAAGTCTTTCATGAATTAATGTTTGTATGTTAAGCTTATGTACCTTGACATTTATAGACTGACCCCTTTCCAGTGCTGTGGGGTCAGAAAAGGCTGCCCTCTTTTGCCTCCCTTTTGTTTGTGTTATAGAGTTTCTCGCTTAGTCTATTTGGGAGAATAGAAAGATCAGAAGGATCACTGGACCAGGAAATTTCAAGGTCAAGTCTTCGCTCTACGTGGACAACCAGACCGTCTTCTGCACTGACCAGTGTTTGGTAACTGCACTCGTCCAGACCTACAAGGGTTTGGATAAGCTTCAGAGGTTACGGTCAACTGTAGGAAGTCAGAAGCTATGCTGTTCCAACCACGCATGCTAGGAGGACTTAACTTCCCGGATATTTCACTTTATAACCTAGCAGCTAATTTTCGCTATGCTTTGGATTGGTTGAGGGGGAAATCCCATTTTGCCAATGTGACTATGGAGAGACAATTCTTCCCACATATTTCTCTCTTGGCTCTCTTACATTTACCCATTACCTCCCTTCCACCTACTATAAAAGACTTCCCTATTCTATGGACGGTTATACAAGCATGGCGTAAAGTCCAGAAAATGAGCAAGCTTGACGGCATGAATACACTATTTCAACCTTTTCTAGGGCACCCAAACTTTCTGGAAGGCAGACCTCCCAGAATTTACTCTATGTTAGCAGCACAAGGTTGCTCATTGATAGTAGATGTGTTAGACACTAATTATTCCATGCTTCCTTACTCAGAGGCCATTCAACGGTTTCCAGCATTTACCCATAACCAATTTATTTATTTACAAGCCTGCAGTTTTGTCCAACAATGTCTATCTAATATTCCTCTCGATTCTAGGGGGGCTTGTCTAAATGTATTCCTTAAAAGAGGGAGAACTACGGTTTCATCTACTAGTACCATATATAGATTCCTCAAACCATTAATTGAGTGGGATTCGGTTATGACAGGGCCAATAAAATGGATCAAAGACTTTCCAGATTTTGAAATTAAAGGGTTTCTGTCATCAGAATTTACCATAGTAAACCGAGTGTCATTTGCAATGCGCAAATGAAACCTGATGACAGATCTGTTTGTTTTATACTTTTCTGTAAAGTTGTTTGTGAGAAAACTCAGTTTTTAAAATATGTAAATTAGCTCCCCTAGGTGCAGTAGGCGTGAACCCTGCACCTAGTAGCGGCCTTAATTCCTCCTCTTACCCCTCCTCCGTAGCGTTGATTAACAGGGCCAGGCAGCCAGCTTTTTCGGCTCCTGGCCCTGTTCGAGTCCGAAATCCCGTGCCTACGCATTGCGATCAGCAATCCACGCATGCGCGTTCAGCCGCCGGCCGCCCGGCTTCCTCAATGCGCCCACATTGCTGATCGCAATGCGCAGGCGCGGGATTTCGGACTCGAACAGGGCCAGGAGCCGAAAGAGCTGGATTGGATTCACACTTTATCTGACAAAGACAAACTGACAAAGCGTTTCTTTGAAAAATGGTCCCTATTCATGCACGCCCTATCTGATTCGGTCAAAGCAAAACTGATATCACATTTTGATCAAACCACGTGGTATCTGTACAAGGTATTACATGGACGCACTCCTCTACAGGTCTCCTCGAGTACATGAGGATCCCCAGGACATTAAGTTTATTTCGGAAAATGGTTACACAGGAAAGGGAGGGGTGGGGTTATAGGGGACAAATAAGTTTGTGAAGGTTTGTTAATGGATTGTATGGCTGTTAACATTCAATATCTTTGAATATGTACACTGCTTGTCTTTTCTCATGACAAATGTTTTTATTGTAAATTGTATGTACTTAAGGATCATTTTGGAAAACCAATAAAAAGAGGTTTATGAGAAGCTATGCTGTTCATTGACTGACACCTGTCCTTCTGCACCTTCTTCCCATTCACCATCAAACTGGAATTCATCAGAATTCTAGGAGCCTGGTTTGGGCAGAAAAGTGTGGCCTTCATGTCTCTGGAAGAATGCTTAGCCAAAGTCAACGGATAGGACTATTGAGCCTCGGGCAGCTCATTCGCACAGACAGAGCACTCATCTTGCGCAACAAAGTTTTTCAAGTGCAACAATATACCCTTTTGCCAACGTTTCTAAGGCCATCACCAGGACAATGTTTCGCTTTGTTTGGGGCTCTAAGATGAACATAGTAAAGCAGACAATTATGTACAAAAAGCCCCACAAGAATGGGAAGGGCATCCTGGATATCTCCACCCTGCTGTGGATTGCCTTTGTATTTCACTGTTCGCTATACTCTGACAACTGCTAATGGCTCCATGGGCATGGCCATATCCTGATTTTTTTTTTTTTATCCTCCTACCCCTGTGGTGAGGGGTAGGTTGGGACAAGTGGGTCAGCTCCATTCTTTACATTCGGCATGCTTCCTGGTTTATGAAGATGTTCATTTTGTGAGGGAGCACCACTTTCATAGGGTGTCACAGAGGGGAAGTGAGCCCTGACTTGAGCCCAACCTCTGTCCCTACCTACTTACATGGCCCGTCCTAGGTAACGGCGCGTAACTGGGCGGCAAACCCTAGCCTAGATAAGTGCAAAGGCATACAGGGAAGGGTAACAAGAGGAGAACACAATAAACAAAGACAGAACACAAACACAATATCGGAAGGTCAGGAAGCCAAAGTTGTACCAGGAAGTTATGTCAAAACCAGGGGAGAGAGCAGAAACCATGTCAAAAACACAAGCCGGAGTCAAGTACTAAAGTCGCAGAGGATCACAAACACAAGCACTGGTAGTTAGACTAATCACAGGTAACCTGTGGCTGGCAGGCTGCCTGCTTAAATAGGCCTAGTGGATCATGTGATGGGGCGGCGTGACGTGACCTAATTCCCAAACTGAAACAGGAAGTGCTGGCTTCCCTTCCAGTATTCAGAGGTAGGTCACTTGACGTGGCCAGCATCACGTGACCTATAGCACACAAATTCATAGCTGAGCACTGGCCCTCCTGCCAGCGCTCAGAAGCTCCTCCTGCCGGTCGTCAAGGGGATGGGGAGGACTCCAGCCGTGCTGAGACTGAACATGCACCAGGTCCTCCCCACCCCTGTTGTCATGGAGACTAGGATGCACATCTCGTCCTCACTCCTGAACAACAGTGGGAGTCCGACGGCGCTGCACGGAGGAAACGTGCCGTCGGCTCCCCATGACATAGGGCCTGCTAGATGCCCTGGAACATATACTTTGATGCTCTATGGACCATTTCCTAAGATTGACACTCTTGGAGAAATCCAGGAAGCCTGGTGCCTTATGAATTGTTTTAAGGACTCTATCTGGCTAGCCACGAATAGTCTAATTTTGAGCAGGGAAAGCATGTCTGTCCTGGACTGTCACAGGCTAATTTACAGCCTGTTTAGAGACCATTCCCTTTTGGACAGATCGGATATGGATGAAGAAGATTATGACCCCTCTGCTTTACCCTCTCCACTTCTTATGTCTGTCTTTAAGTATATAGCTTTGGGCATGTGATTTTTTACTCCCTATCCCCTCTTCTCCACCCCCACCCTTTATCACTTGTCTGTAATTGCTTTGTTGTTTGACTTTATCTTGCAGGCAGGGGCATATAGCTATAGAGTAAACAGGGAAGTGGCTACTTTGGGGCACAAACTCTGAAGGGCTGGCTGTCAAGTTTCGTCTGAGAGCGCAATCTTGACTAGCCTCAGGAGTAGGGATTGCATAGGAGTCGAGGGTTGCATAGAAGTTGCTGGGGGAGGAGGGCCCATTCAAAAAATTGCTGTGGGGCCTAGTCATTTCTAGTTACCCCACTGCTTGCAGGGAAAATAAATGTTATGTTTTTGCACATACAGAGGAGTAGGCAATTATCAAGAAGGAAGCTTTCCTTCCTGACAACTGGCTGGTCGTTCATTGGGGGAGAAGCACTGCATTTAAATGCACTGATTACCTCCACAGTATGAGAACGTGCGCTGCCAAGTAAACTATTGTTTCAATCATCAACTTTCCGCTTTTCACCCAACGTGATTCCCTCACCGATCTAATTGCAATGCAATTTATTTCATCCCCGTTTAAATGCTCTTCTTTGTATATCTGTATGTCTCTTTCTTGTCATCTTTTTGTTACTTTTAACAATGTTATCTTTTGTATAATAAATCTTAAGGGGAGTCTATCGTCCCATATCTACAGTGGACCATTATCTACAGTAATACACGCATAGTACTGCAGATGCAGTGCCTTGCGAAAATATTTGGCCCCCTGGAACTTTTCAACCTTTTGCCACATTTCAGACTTCAAACAAAAAGATATAACATTTTAAATTTTTGGTGAAGATTTAACAACAAGTGGGTCACAATTGTGAAGTGGAATGAAATTTATTGGATCATTTAAACTTTTTTTGTAACAATAAAACTGAAAAATTGGGCGCGCAAAATTATTCGGCCCATTTACTTTCAGTTCAGAAAACTCCCTCCAGAAGTTCATTGAGGATCTCTGAATGATCCAATGTTGTCCTAAATGACTGATGAAGATAAATAGAATCCACCTGTGTGTAATCAAGTCTCCGTATAAATGCACCTACTCTGTGATAGTCTCAGGGTTCTGCATCATGAAGACCAAGGAACACACCAGGCAGGTCCGTGATACTGTTGTGGAGAAGGTTAAAGCCAGATTTGGATACCAAAAGATTTCCCAAGCTTTAAACATCCCAAGGAGCACTGTGCAAGCGATCATATTGAAATGGAAGGAGTATCAGACCACTGCAAATCTACCAAGACCCGGCCGTCCCTCTAAACTTTCATCTCAAACAAGGAGAAGACTGATCAGAGATGCAGCCAAGAGGCCCATGATCACTCTGGATGAACTGCAGAGATCTACAGCTGAGGTGGGAGAGTCTGTCCATAGGACAACAATCAGTCGAACACTTCACAAATCTGGCCTTTATGGAAGTGTGGCAAGAAGAAAGCCATTTCTTAAAGATATCCATAAAAAGTCTTGTTTACAGTTTGCCACAAGCCACCTGGGAGACACACCAAACATGTGGAAGAAGGTGCTCTGGTCAGATGAAACCAAAATCCAACTTTTTGAAAACAATGCAAAACGATATGTTTGGCATAAATGCAACACAGCTCATCACCCTGAACACACCATCCCCACTGTCAAACATGGTGGTGGCAGCATCATGGTTTGGGCCTGCTTTTCATCAGCAGGGACAGGGAAGATGGTTAAAATTGATGGGAAGATGGATGGAGCAAAATACAGGACCATTCTGGATGGAAACTTGTTGGAGTCTGCAAAAGACCTGAGACTAGGACGGAGATTTATCTTCCAACAAGACAATGATCCCAAACACAAAGCAAAATCTACAATGGAATGGTTCAAAAATAAACGTATCCAGGTCTTAGAATGGCCAAGTCAAAGTCCAGACCTGAATCCAATTGAGAATATGTGGAAAGAGCTGAAAACTGCTGTTCACAAACGCTCTCCATCCAACCTCAAAGAGCTCGAGCTGTTTTGCAAGGAAGAATGGGCAAGAATTTCAGTCTCTAGATGTGCAAAACTGATAGAGACATACCCCAAGAGACTTGCAGCTATAATCGCAGCAAAAGGTGGTGCAACAAAGTATTAATGCAAGGGGGCCGAATAATTTTGCACGGCCCACTTTTCAGTTTTATTATTACAAAAAAAGTTTAAATGATCCAATAAATTTTGTTCCACTTCACAATTGTGACCCACTTGTTGTTGATTTTTCACCAAAAATTTAAAATGTTCTATCTTTTTGTTTGAAGCCTGAAATGTGCCAAAAGGTTGAAAAGTTCCAGGGGGCCGAATACTTTCGCAAGGCACTGTATAAGAGGTCAGATCACTATTTTTTATTTTCCCACTGCCCCCTATTCTCCCCCGCAGTGCACAGAGCTGCATTGAAATATATTGTCAGGACTGCTGTACATGCGCACATGAATCCTCTCTATTATGTTAGCACAGCCATACAAACTCTGTATCTTTGAGCGCTGACAACCAGGGAACGGGAGGCAGTAATAAAATAAAAAATGGTGATCTGGACTCCTTATCTGCCTTACTAGGCATGTATTACTGTAGATAATAGTCCAAAATGAGGGTGATAGATTACCTTTAAATTAATTAAGTCGCTACTTGATGCCCTAAATGTGCCCATACCTTTCAAGTACTGCTTTGAAGGCCACAGAATTGTGTGTGGATGTGTGGACATATTTGGGGATTGTTTAGCTCCTTGGTAGCCTAATGCATAAGGCAAGTGTGGAAATGGAGTATCCCTTTACAGTCACATTCAAAGTCATGGGTGCAGTGAGTGCCCCCTTGTGGTCTGTCGTGTTGTATGTGTTCCTGTCCTGAGGCCTGAACATAAGGACAAGTACAGTATGGTGAAACAAGCAATTAAGTGTTTTGTGCCAAGTTTTAAACTTCTCCCATATTCACAGGATAGGAGACAGCCTCTGACTGGTGGGGATCCAACCACTGGGACCCAGTGGCAGACTACGCGACTGCTACAGACAGGGGCCAGCGCCGAACTGAGTTTTCTGTTCCTGACTGGAAAACGCTACATTTTCATGCCAGTGCCACTAGGGGAGCTCAGTTTTTCAGTTTCCTTTGCTGTCAATAGTATATTGTATATTGTATACTAAAATATTATGAGAAGGGTAGTGGTGATTGAGCTGTATGGGTGACATTTGACGTGGACTTGCTTCTGTAGGAGCTAAATGGGGTACACTTGGGGTAGGTATGAATGAGCTGTATGAGAGAGATTTATCTATGTATTCATGCAGTTGTCTGCTGTAAATACATTGAGACGTAGAAATCAGATAGATTGGATGAGGCCAAGAGCAACTTTTTTTTAATTACAATTTATTTTTCTATTAACATTTCTTCCACTAAAAAAAAATTGTAAATACGTCAGAAAATCTGGGGCATTGTACTTTGCTTTCCACGTTGCCTGGGAGTATTTGATACATGCGTACTGGGTGGGGAGGGCGGCAATACTAGCTTATGCTATGGGGCCTTATGAGAGCATCAATCAAGCATGCGCACTGTTGCTCCATCCATCTCTATGGAACTACTAGAGATTTCTGATTACCGTACTCGGTTCCTCTTTGACAATCCCATAGAGGTGAATGGAGTGTTAGGGCACCTTTCCATTCATAACCGGGGACAAGGATCTTAGAGATCCCCTAGTTGATGGCAGGGGGTCAACCGCAACTGTCTATGGTACTTCCAAATAGCGGTAGCTCCATCTGCAGTCCCTCATAACTGTATGCAGCAGTGCTCACATACGCACATTACCACTGCATTCACACAGGGAACTCCCTTCACACGATCGGTGGGGGTTCCTGAGGTCAGACCCCCTACGACCATAGCTTTATTACTCATGCAATAATTATTTTGTTCTGTCGGCAGATAAGCGGAAGTGTCAGTCAGTGGCTTGTCTCTCTGTTCTCAAAGAATGATTCGACAGGTGCAGGACACAACCATTAGAAGAAGGTAAGTACTTTATTGGTGTAAATACTTCAAGTAGACATCACGTTTCAGGGTTCAGGGACACCTTTCTAAAGTACAGCTTTCAGCTCCACTAAATATCTCACTATGGACGTGAGATATTTTATACACTTGCAATTTTGCACCAGCGTCACCAACAGCTCTGATACAAGGTGGTCGGAGTATTGGGCAGCACTATGATGGCGTGGTCAACAGCTGTGAAGAAGAAATAAACCAATGTGCATGATTATGGAGAATCAGTGGCGATAACCAAACGAGCTACCTTACATGCACTGTCGGCTTTGGGACTCATGCACACACCCGTTGCTCGGCCATTCTGTGCATTGGGGACTGCACAGGCATCATCTGTGCAGATTCTGTAGTGTGGAGGCACGGAGAGAAACCGTTCAACTGCTACATGATGATGTGTTTCCCTCTTTATGCACTGAAGCTGGCACGTTCCCTGAGTTTTTCCAGCAAGATGGTGCACCACCACATTATGGGTGTCAGGTCCGAGCATTCCTAGATGAACAGTTTCCTGGAAAGTGGATTGTTCGTCGTGGGCCAGTTGAATGGCCCCCAAGGTCTCCGATCTGACCCCCTTAGACTTTTATCTTTGGGTTCATCTGAAAGCAATTGTCTATGCTGTGAAGATACGAGATGTGCAGCACCTAAAACTATGGATACTGGAAGCCTGTGCTAGCATTTCTTCTGTGGTGTTGCTATCAGTGTGTGAAGAGTGGGAGAAGAGGGTTGCATTGACAATACAACACAATGGGCAGCACTTTGAACACATTTTATAAGTGGTCAGAAACTTGTAAATAACTCATGAAAGAATAAAGTTACATTAAAACCAAGCACACCATTGTTTTTCTTGTGACATTCTCAATAAGTTTGATGTGTCACATGACCCTCTTCCCATTGAAAAAACTAAAGTTGGATCCAAAAGGGCCGACTTCAAAATGGCCACCATGGTCACCACTAGAGATGAGCGAGCAGTGCTCGTTACGAGCACTGTAACGCTCGGGTCCCGTGTGAAATGCCCGCAGGCATTGCGGATCTGTCCTCAGCTGCATGTCAATGCTGTCAATGAGGACGGATCGTTTGGTATGACACTCATACCAAACGGTTCCGTCCCCACTGACTTTAAGACGGGTGAGGACGGAACCATTTGGTATTAGTGTCATACCAAACGATCCGTCCTCATTGATTTACATGCAGCTGAGGACGGATCCGCAATGCCTGCGGGTATTTCACACGGGACCCGAGCGTTACAGTGCTCGTGACGAGCACTGCTCGCTCATCTCTAGTCACCACCCATCTTGAAAAGTTTCCCCCCTCCCATATACTAATGTGCCCCAACCATTCCCATTTTATTTAGGTGTATCCATATAAATGGCCCACCCTGTACTATGGGCTCAGCTGAGGCCTGGAAAATCTTGCTGCAAATAACTCGAGACTCACTTTGTCTCACGTCTGTGACGTTACACTTTGGTTATGCACATAAATCAGCTTCGTTAATGCAATTTTGAAACAGTAAATAAAATAATTAATACCCACATAACTGCAAGACAAAGCAAGTCTCTATTGTGAACTAATCTTTCGGATGGAGCAATCCAAACCCGATTCACTCAAGTCTATCACCGCTGCCAGTCAATCAATGGCCTAAGTCATGGCAGCGGCCTTGTGTCAGGAGCTTTTTCCAGCATATATGTTCGTAACGCACTGACACAACTGGCCTTATTTATCAAAAACTGTGAAGCAGGAAAAACTGTCTTAGTTGCCCATAGCAACCAATCAGAGCTCACCTTTTATTAATGTGTTATGAAAAAATGAAAGGTGAGATCTGGGCAACTATGGCACTTTTCCTGTTAGTTTTGATAAATGTGCGCAGAATCTAAGCATTACCCATAACTTGTGTAGTTTTCAGACACAAGCGTACCTTCACTTTAAACAGTTTGTGCACATTAATCATAGACATGTCTGAAGACAATACTGATGGGGTGACCCCCAGTTTTCTCTCATAGTACCCACATGCCATGTCACCTTTTTTCTGTGGAATTGTCAAAACTCTTTATCTATGGCTAGCTTTATAATTTGCTGAATAAAAAAGGGGTTTGTTGGGCCTGGTCATGATCCCATAAAGAGAAATGCACATATTTACCACCATTACTTCCGAAATTCGAGGTAGTTTTATATACTTTTTGCTGTAAAGTCCTGCATTGTTGTAAATGGTCTCTGCAAAAATGGCCGCCGGAGTAGTATAGCTGCTGGGCTATCGCTCTAGCGTTAGCAATCTAGCAAGGAGAGCGCATGCGCAGTGATCTGACGGTTGCTACCTCTGCTGTTCTTCCTTACAGTTGTTTCAGCCGGCGTCATGGCGACTGTGTCGGAGCTGAAAGCCGGTGAGTGCCATTGTTGTTTACACGGAGCCTGTGCATTATAGAGGCTGTTTAGTAAATGTGGCCCCTAAATGTACTTATTTATTATGCCAGGTGACTGGTTACCATGGCTACAGGCAGGGACATGCACGTCTCATAGGGCTGACACCTTCTCATTACTGGTGGTCTGTGCTGAGACCCCTTTGGTCAGTAGAATGAAGGGGCTGCTACCAGGGGAGTACACAGATTTTATAGGGCCCCAAAGCTTAGTATGGGTCCCCTGGGCCACCCAGTTTCCCAGTACACATCAGTGTGGAACATGAAGCGTGACTCCCCTGATTTCTGCAAAATGTATTATTTATGAGTGGAAGAAATTTTTTTTTAGTAAGAAAATATTTTAAAAAGTCCCCCTTCTGACTCACTTTATCTGACTATATCTTTGTTGGGAAATGTGAAATAGGTGCTTTGTAAATTCAGACGGCCATAGTGTTTGCGGTCTGCAAATTGCTGATCCCAGCTGTGTGCGTTCCACACATGGTCCACACTACAACAGAAATGCCTATTCTTGTCTGCTATGGTGGACTAGAAGAGGACATGCTGTATCGGGGCCACAGAACTACGGATGCGGACAGCACACAGTGTCCACATCTTTTGCAGCCTCATTGAAATGAATGGGTCCACACCTGTTTGTGGAACGGATGCGGACCCGTTAATACAGTCGTCTGAATGAGCCCAAATTCTGAACGCCATGGGGGGAACTTATCAAAACTGTTGCAAAGGAAAACTGACTTATAGCAACCAATCAGATTCTACCTTTCATTCTTCAGAGCTCATTTGAAAATAGAAGGTGAAATCCAGGGCCAGACTGGGAACATAAAGTGGCCCTGGAAAAATAATAAAAGTGGCCCTGTTTTGTAGTAGGATCCAGATTGATGGAAGGCAGGGCTAGCAATACCATATTGTGGCACATTATACCACCGCAACGGAGCCAAATACCACGGTGCATCACAAAATACATCCCCAAAAACTTCCACTGGCTGGCTGTTAGGAGGGCTCAGGCGGCCCCCGGGCATCGGCCGACCAGGAAATTTCCCTGTAAGGTCTATGGCCAATCTGCCCCTGGTGGAATCTGATTGGTTGCTATGGGCAAGTTAGGGCTCATGCACATGACCGCTGCCGGCTTGTGGCCGCATTACAGCCCACTTATGCCGGGTCCAGCCATGTGCATCACGGATCGCGGACCCATTCACTTAAATGGGACCGCAATCACTGAGATGCAGAACGGAGGCACGGATCGGAACACCACGGAAGCACTACGGTGTGCTTCCGTGGTGTTTCTGGCCGTGCCTCCGCACCGCAAAAAAGTAGAGCATGCACTACTTTTTTGCGGTGCGGACCCCATTCAAATGAATGAGTCCGCGTTTCGAATGTGGCGGCCCCACTGTCAGTGCCCGTGCGTTGTGGACCGCAAATTAAGGTCCACAGCACGGGCACTGAGCCCTAAGTCAGTTTTCCTTCACGCTAGTTTGATAAACCTCCCCCCATAGCTCTCAATGTATTTACAGTAGAGGCATAAATACATTGATAAATTGTCTTCCTGTCATACAGTATGTTATAAAATTGTCTGCCTGCAGCCACCACTAGGGGGAGCTCACTGCATAGGAATGTATGCAATTACCTTTGGTATCAGTGGAAGCTGTAAACGCATAACTTCTTTGCGCAAGCTGCTGGAAAATGCAGTAAATTTATGTAGCAGTTGCGTGGTCTGGCTGAGGCTGCAGTGCTCTTCTCAACGTCACGGTGCGGCCCCAGGACACAAATGTAATAGACAGCAGCTGTAAGGTTGTGTTCACACCCTGTTTTTACCTCCCTGATTTCGGCACATATTCCACGTCGATATCCACCTCCCATCGCTTACAATGGGTAGCTTGCACCATAGTTTATACAACGCTGAGTTGAGGCCATTGTATCTTGAGGGATCACTGTATTGATGTCCTGTCCTCAGTATCTGATCAGTGGGTGTTTGACTCCTGACACCCCCACCCATCAGCTGAAGACAGAAGTGCATTGGTGAGTGCTGTGGCCTCTTTCAGGGGCACTAATGTCACGTTCATCAGTCACATGGCCCATTCTAGTGAATGGTCCTTGGCTGCAATACCAAGCACAGCCACTATACAATGTACGGCGCTGTGCTTGCCTAGCTGTGAGGAGGTCACAGGCCTGCTGGGTGTCAGTATCCCCACCGATCAAACATCAATGATATATCCTGAGAAGTCCCGGAAAACCACTTTATCCATCTGTGTGTACCCTGACACAGTGTACAAAAACATCAGAATTAGGGCTCATGCACATGACCATATGTATTTTGCGGTCTGCAAAACACTGATCCACAAAATAAAACATCGGATGACGTCCATGTTGCAACCATTTTTGTTGCGGACAGAGGCGGATTGGCCATAGACCTTACAGGGAAATTTTCCAGTGGGCCGATGCCCAGGGGGCCACCTGAGCTCTCCTCACAGCCGGCCAGTGGAAGTTTTTGGGGATGTATTTTGTGCTGCTGGCTGCAGTATGTTGTGATGGACTGTGGTATTTGGCTCAGTTGGGGTGGTATAACGTGCCACAATATGGTATTGCTGGCCCTGCCTTCCGACTACAAAACGGGGCCACTTTTAGTAGTTTTCCAGGGCCACTTTAAGTTTCCAATCTGCCCTTGGTTGCGGATCCATTGTAACAATCCCTGTCTTTGTCTGCAAAACTGACAAGAACGGACATACGGACAGGGAATGCACATGGAGCAATTTTTTTTTTTTTTTTTTCCCCAAGCCCCATTGAAGTGAATGGTTCAGCATACGGAGCTGTAAAAAAAAAAAAAAAAAGTAGTGGCAAAGCGGCTACATAAGAGGGAGGGGGAATATTTCTGGACTGCCCCTTAAAGGGGTTCTCCGGGAATTAAGAAAATGAAAATACACAAATATTACTTTATTATAAATAGGGCTGAAACGATTCATCGATATTCTCGATGAATTCGACACAAAAAAATCCTCGATGCAGTTTTCCTGCATCGAGGATTCGTTTAAATCACGTGACAACAGAGGGTGAGTGAAAAAAGGCTTTCACTCACCGCTCCGTGGCCTCCTGTCGGCACCGCGCTGCACTGGCTTCACACACAGTGTCAGCGCGCGCTGCCTGACGCTGTGTGTGACGTCAGCCGGCCCCTCCCACCGAATGCTGGGAAGAAGAAGCGGACAGCAGCGTGGTGAGCGGACCCTGCCTGGTAAGGTAAGTCTGCGCTCCAGATGGCGACCCCGCTGCAGACAGCCTAGTATCAGAGAACATGAAGCGCGCTGCTGTCAGCGCGCTCCATGTTTCCTGAGCAGCATAGGGCAGAAGCAAGATCTTCCTCCCCCTGTGCCTCTGCTGCCACCAATGAGCGGGGTAGCGGAGGGGCTGTGGCCACTGCGCCACCAATGAGGAGCATGCTGGTTTGCGTAATCAGTTAATCCAGGCGGATCCGGGCCTGCTTGGGCAACTGTGGCCCATAGAATGTGAGTCCCGACCGTGAGGATGGGCCCCGTCCCAGGACAAGGCATGTACCAATGCCCAGAGCAGCTTACCTGGTCACCTAATAGCTGTAGAGAATAAGGAGCTCCCTGTGCCCGTCCTTGGTGCCCAGAACCCTGCTGGAGGGTAACACTGGATTACCTGTGCGCTGCCATCACTGTGACCCTGTGTGCCAGTGGCCAAGTCCAGCATACCCAGACAGTAGGAGGAGGCCTGAAGCAGATGTCATGATGTGTACATCCCACAAAAATATTTCTTGCCTATTCACAGGATTGGTGATTAATGTCAGATCATGGTTGCAGGTCTGACCTATGGGTCCCCCTGTGATCCTAGCCGAGAACAGAGGTCCACGAGACCATAGAGCTCATGTCAGTCCACCACCTCTCCATTGACTTCTATGGGGCTGGTGTAGACAGCTCTCCAGGAGTTCATAGAGGAACCTGGCTGCACCCAACAGTGAGACATCCAGCGATCTGACATTTAGTTCTAGTCCCTAGGGGGGGGGGGCTAATAGTAAATAAAAAGTACAAAAAGAAAAAACAAAACAAAAAAGCACCAATATATTAATTTTAAGGGCCCATTCACATGACCATGTGAATGCATCCGCATCTATTCCACAATTTTTTGGAATAGATGCGGTTGCATTCTGGTCGGTGACTCGGTGTGCAAACTTGCTGCGGCTCTGCAAGAAATTTATAGCAATAGTGGACAAGAATAAGCATTTTAAACAGGGCACCCAGCCGTGTGTTCCGCAACAGCTTGGGCCAGGTTCACATTGCAGTGTGAACAATGGCACTCGGATCATTTGGCAACTGGCTGGAGTCCAGACAAAAAATGCTATCACTGTGCAGCATTTTTTGTCTGGGGTAAAGCATTCTGTATCCCCATTACAGTCAATGGGCATCCATGATCCAGCTATGACAGAACAGACTGACAACAGAGTTCACAACATAGCCTTAGATAATGGATACACAGACTGGCAAAAGAGCAGCCTGCTGTATATACCATATTGGGTATAGCCGCATACTCCAGCTGCTATATGCTCTCTTGACTATAATGTGGTCCAGGGCAGGCCATCTGTCCATGTTCTAGCTTACAAGCTGGGTATGGTCAAAACAAAAAACTCTACTTGAAGCATATTTTTAGTAGTATCCAGCCACAACCCAGCTTGAACGCTGTAACAAGGCCGGACCCCATTACAGTCAATCACTGCAGCAGCCGGCAGTATCCAGTTATACCTGATACGGTACATTCAGGCTGTTCTTCTGACAGAATGTATACTGTATCTGTGAAAGAGGCCTTATGTGCATTCAAAACACTGTGTACCACTGTAAGTAGTAAGAAATATTGTTTTTATAAAGCAATACGTTATTTTAAGATGTTTTTTCTTATTAGAGTACTCGATTAATCGTTGGAATAATCGATAGATTACTTGATTACTAAAATAATCGTTTACTGCAGCCCTAATTATAAATATATTCCCATATACGTCTTATTAGTTATAATGGCTTGTTTTGTCTGGGGAGCAATCATTAGGGGAAACAAAATGGCCGCCGTCCTATTACTACACACAAAACCTGTCCTGATCACACAGGAGGACAAGTTACTTCAGGACACTGAGGTAAAGAGCTGCCTCATCCTCCTCTCTGCCCTACTGTATCCTGAATACAGTTTAATATGATCTTCAGCTGAATCTCTGTGGGAATGGAGTTCATGAGGAGACATGAAGTACAGAGAGGATGGACAGGACAGACTGTGGTAATGGAGACTGCAGACGAGCTGCTGCTCATTAGCCATTATCTCCTCATGATCTTCATTTTTACAGAGATTCACCTGTATTCAGGATCATAATTCCTGACAAGCAGAGAGGAGGATGAGGCAGCTCTTTACCTCAGTGTTGTGAAGTAACTTGTCCTCCTGTGTGATTAGGACAGGTTTTGTGTGGACTAACAGGACGGCGGCCATTTTGTTTCTTCTAATGATTGCTCCTCAGACAAAACAAGCCATTATAACTAATGAGAGGTATTTGGGAATATATTTATAATAAAGTAATATTTGTGTATTTTCATTTTCTTAATTCCCGGAGAACCCCTTTAAATACAGGATAAAATGCCCTATGCTTATCTGAGTAAGTCTAATGTTATCCTTGTGACTGTTGCTATGTTGGTTGTGTATATGTTATATGTAATTGTGGTTGGTTGTGTATGTTGTATATGTAATACTTGGTTATGTTTTACATCTTTTCTTCCTCTAGTTCTCACAGACACACTGGATAAGAAAGGAGTGCTGGGACAGCTGAAGGCCCGGGTGCGAGCGGAGGTGTTTGCAGCTTTGGATGATCAGAGTGATCCCAGGCCTGCGCTGTCACATGAAAATCTAATAATTAATGAAATGATCAGAGAGTATCTGGAGTTTAACAAATATAGATACACGTCCTCGGTTCTGACAGCAGGTAAGGTCCTCCCTGCATCCTCCAGCTCCGTGCTGCTCTACTGGTGATCGGCAGTGTCTCCAGTATAACTGGGACTTGTATGTCAGCCCCAGGGACATGGGGAATCAGCCAGCAATTAAAAAAAAAATCATTGTTAAATGCCCCAATAAGTTCATAGATGACCTCTGAGGGTATTTAACAATACTCCGGCATTGCCAAAAGCTCGTGAGGCTCCGTCTGGACCCATTCCCTATAATGGGGATCGGCAGCGATCCAGCCGCGTTCTGGCAAATATGCCCACAGCACTTTTCTTCAGGCCAATTCTCAGTATGTTTGCCGGAATGCAGCCGGATCTCCAGCCAGTCCCCATTATTGTGAATGGGGCTGGATGGGAGGAAAGGATTGACATCCAGCATGCCCAATCTTACCGCCCCCCCTCCCCCCCTGGGGAGACTCAGCACAACTCCATACACATGAATATATACATATTGGATGGTCAGCCAGTTCTGTGGGAAATGGCAGGTTCAGTTCTCCGTAATCTAATGTGTATGGCCACTTTTAAAGTGAGATTCCTGGATATAAAGGTTTTTCGAGATAAGTAAAAAATCTCAGACTCGCCTCTTTCTCCAGCATTTTTCTCTGCACCGCCGGTCCTGTCCTTCCACCGCTGCTGCTGTGCACTGTGGTGTGCCGGTGTACAGCACCTGATCGCTGCAGCCAGTTACTGCCCTCAGTCTATAGACCCACAGGGGCAGGGCAGAAAACTGCTCTGGAGTAAGAGGCGAGTAAAATGTAAAGGGATTATCTGATGAATGATGATAAAAAATCAAAATCAGACATCATATAATACATGACTACCTATTTCTAACAAAGCTAGAACCAGCCCTGTACCTCACATGGATCCAGAGATCTCCCGCTCATTGATACAATTGTTTTATTTCCAGCTGTTGGCTTAGGGGGTGTGTCTGGGGGGTATTTCCTTTCTGCTGTATTTGGGGGCAGTTGAAGGATGGGCCTGAGCATGTCTGAAGTGCTGCGACCTCTTCCAGGACCAGTGATGTCACATGGCCTATACAAGGGAATACCAAGCACAGCCACTACTGTCGCAGTAAGCAGGACAGAGAAAAAGAGCAAACAGCAGGTGGCGCTATACAGATAGATTTCATTGAATAAATCAACAGCTAGAATACATTTTTAATGACATGCAATTACAAAAGTATTCAGATCCAGGTGCTGGTTTGAAAACTGTAGAATATATTTCATGGGACATCCCCTTTAAGTCCCCAGGATAGGTCATTAATATAATCTCTGCCAGTCAGCCGTTTAGGGGGCCACGAAGCTCAGATGACTGCTGCAGCCTCTTCATTGTATAGATCAAGCATGGCAGTGTGCATTGTATAGCAACTGTGCTTGGTTTTACAGCCCAGTCCCATTTAATTGGATGGGACTGAGCTGCAGAAAGGCCGTATGACTGAAGAAGGTGAGGGCACAGGCTGAGGTAGAGGTTGTATTGCACGTCCCCTTCAAACAGCTGATCAGTAGGTGTGCAGGGATTCACGCAGCTGATATGGACAGGTCATCACATTAAAGTTCCATGAAACTTTTATTTTAAGTTAAAACTTTACGTTTATAAATGACATTATTTTTCTTTGCAGAAACTGGATTATCTGATATTCCACTGGATCGTTCTTTTCTTGCGAGAGAGCTGAACCTCGTTGAAGATTCGAGTGCTCAGTCAGTGTAAGGATTTATCCTCTCATCCATTTAGGCCATGACATTTTTCTGTTACAGTAGTTTACCAGCCAGGTGCATATCAGTAAAACCGTATAGCTTTGTTCACATATTGCACTCATATTGCGTTTTTTTTGTTGTTTTGTTTTTTTGCTGCGTCATTTGGTATGGTTTTGCAAAAATTACAGCAAAAACCACCTTATGTTCCACAACCTGTGAACACATTGTAAAATTCAGAGTCATATGTTTGGCTACGGCTCCATGGCATCATTGGGTTGTGTTCCATGGAAGAATCATGGCATTACCTCAACTCAACACACGACTTCGATGTTTTCTTATTAGGAGAGAAGTGGTAGAGAACTTGCAGCTATCACAGGAATTTTTATGGGCATTGGGAAACATTGAGGTTGCATGACACGTTCATTTTACAGAGCCCTGGCCTTAAAGGGGTTCTCCGGGAATTAATAAAATGAAAATACTTAAATATTACTTTATTATAAATATATTCCCAAATATCTTTCATTAGTTATAATGGCTCATTTTGTCTTGGGTGCAATTGTTAGGAGAAATAAAATGGCCGCCGTCCTATACACAAAAACCTGTCCTAATCACACAGGAGGACAAGTTACTTCAGAACACTGAGCTAAAGATCTGCCTCATCTTCCTCTCCTACTTGTCAGAGATTTTAATTCTGAATACAGATTATAAAATATTCCGCTGAATCTCTGTAAAAATGGCGTTAAAGGGTTATTCCCATTTTAGGCAATGGGGGCATATCGCTAGGATATGCCCCCATTGTCTTATAGGTGCCGCTGGGACCCGCACCTATATGGAGAACGGAGCCCCAAAAGTGAAGGAGGGCGCACTGCACATGCGCAGCCGCCCTCCATTAATTATACGGGGCCGCCGAAAATAGCCGAGCGCTGGCTCTATTTCCGTCGACTACATAGAAATGAATGGGAGCAGCGGGGAGCTGCGCCTGGTGGTGGCCGGACTCCGGTAAATCTGGGGTCCTCCAGGCGCAGCACTCCCTGCTCCGTTCTCGATATAGGTGCAGGTCCCAGTGGTGGGACCCGCATCTATAAGACAATGGGGGCATACCCTAGCGATATCCCTCCATTGTCTGTGATGGGAATACCCCTTTAATGAGGAGACATGACGTACAGAGAGGATGGACAGAACAGCCTGCATACTTACCAACATCTCAGTTGGTAAAATTAGGAATGCTCGAAAACGGCTACTTATGAGCACGAATTTGCCAGGACTGTCTCCTACAATCGGGGACAGTCCCAGCAAATTCGGGACAGTTGGCAACTATTAGACTGTGGTAATGGAGACTGCTTACAAGTGCTGCTGCTCATAACCTCACCCCCACCTCCTCTCTTTACTTCATTAGTCATAAGGGAAGTGAGCGTTGGATACTAGATCCGAAGTCACTTCACATAAAACTTAGTTTGAATACTGTACGGAGATTTGTTTCTGTATAGTATTCAAATGTATGGGCTCCGGTGAGTTAAAAAGAGTTATCCACGTAGTCTCGCGAGACTTCGTAAATAACTTCGGCATTCGATTTTTTTTTAAAATTGAAAACCATTTTAAACTGGGAATCCAAAGTCTGCTTCAGAACCAAGTTTTAAAATGGTTTTCAGGTTGAAAAATCAAATCCCGGAGTTATTCCCCAAAGTCCTGAAAGACTTCCCTCGCCGGATCCCATACATTTTAATGCTGTACGGAGATGGAACTCCGTACAGCATTAAAATGAATTTTTGAGAGAATTGACTTTGGATCCTCATGGACCCCATTTCCACAGAGATTCAGCTGAAGATCTTGTCAACCATATTCAGGATAATAATCCCTGACAATAGAGGATTACCTCTTTACCTCAGTGTTGTGAAGTATCGGATCCTGCTGTGTGATAAGGGCAGGTTCTGTGTGTTCTGATAGGACGGCGGACATTATATCTCTCTTAATGATTGCTCCCTAGACAAATGACGCATTATAACTAAAGAAAGGTATCTGGGAATACATTTATAATAAAGTAATATTTAAGTATTTTCATTTTCTTAATTCCCGGTGAATCCCTTTAATGCGCTGTTTTAGGCCTTAAAGGGAGTCTTTTTCACCTATATAACTAACAGCAGTGCCCCACAGAAGATTGCAGACACATCCCAGACATACCTGTGTGCACTGTGTGTCTGTATTACATGTCACATCCCAGACATACCTGTGTGCACTGTGTGTCTGTATTACATGTCACATCCCAGACATACCTGTGTGCACTGTGTGTCTGTATTACAGGTCACATCCCAGACATACCTGTGTGCACTGTGTGTCTGTATTACATGGCACATCCCAGACATACCTGTGTGCACTGTGTGTCTGTATTACATGGCACATCCCAGACATACCTGTGTGCACTGTGTGTCTGTATTACATGTCACATCCCAGACATACCTGTGTGCACTGTGTGTCTGTATTACATGGCACATCCCAGACATACCTGTGTGCACTGTGTGTCTGTATTACATGGCACATCCCAGACATACCTGTGTGCACTGTGTGTCTGTATTACATGGCACATCCCAGACATACCTGTGTGCACTGTGTGTCTGTATTACATGTCACATCCCAGACATACCTGTGTGCACTGTGTGTCTGTATTACATGGCACATCCCAGACATACCTGTGTGCACTGTGTGTCTGTATTACATGTCACATCCCAGACATACCTGTGTGCACTGTGTGTCTGTATTACATGTCACATCCCAGACATACCTGTGTGCACTGTGTGTGTATTACATGTCACATCCCAGACATACCTGTGTGCACTGTGTCTGTATTACATGTCCAGAAAAAGCACTTTTATTCTGCAGGAAAACCGCTACCAAATGCCCAGCTGAAAGTGAAAGTAAAAACAGCTTTCTCTCCCGACTCGATTTCTAACAGCTATATCTTCTGATATACTGGATATAATGCTGTGAGTTTGGTATCATTTGAAAGCTTGGAATGCCAGCTTTCATAGAGGGTCAGAACCATTTTTTCTATTTGCTACCAATCCCAAGATGTGAGCAGCTAAAGCAGACCTCCCCTCTTCAGTCTGGTTTGCTTTGAGCACTTGCAGCAGCAGAGCTGGGCACTTGGGAACTGTTTTCCAGCAGAATAAAAGTGCTTTTCCTGGACATGGAATAAAGACACACAGTGCACACAGGTATGTCTGGGATGTGTCTGCAATCTTCTGTGGGGCAGTGCTCTTAGTTGTATTGGTGAAAAACAGGTGAAAGACTCCCTTTAAGACAGGTCGTCAGTATCAAAATCCCGGAAAACCCCTTTAATGTCATTTATTCTTCCTTCTACAGACCAATCCTGTATGGAATGCTGGCTCATTTCTTACATGGACACAAAGAGATGCCTTGTCCTTCATCGCTGAAACAGCCCTCAGAAAGATCTGCACAGAGGCACTTAGAATGTTCTGCAGACAGAATTGCAAAAGGTGGTAATAAGCTTATACATCACTTCTTAAGACCATGTTCAGATGGCATATTCTTACCTCAGGAAAAATCTGCTGCAACAGCTATAGTGGCAATCTGAGGCTGACCCTTGTGCTATGGATTTGCAGGTTGACATGGCACATATCTCCACACAGATTTAACCCCATTCATTGGGCTCACAGAAGTGCGTGTGTGACGTGGATAAGAAACCTGCATGCAGAAAAATCATCGATATCAATGAAAATTCTTAATCTGAATATACCCTAATAAAAACCATGTTCATGATGTAACCAGTGATATGAGCATGTGCAGGGTTTGGATCGGTATGGTCATACCTTTCTCCCTGCTTCTGGTATCTGAAATATTCCTGTTGGTCTGTTATATAATAACTGTATAATACAGAATACATTTTTTGCCATTTTAAGAGTATTCCTGTCTTTTAAAATGGATTAAAATATGCCATAATTTCATGATCAGTGGAGCTCGACCTCTAGAACCCACACCAATCCTGAGGTTTCTGGCTTGCAGCTCTAGGATATGCATACCCTTCATGATCTTTGGTACCCACACTGATCCTGAGAATCCTGATTTAGCTCTACTTCCTGCGTTTTTCCTGCGCTTTGAATTTCCCAGCCACTCTCAATGTACGGAACTGCAGCCAACCCCAGTAGCTTGGATGGGGCCGTGCTACAGTTCCCTGCATAGTGGTTGGGTGTAATGTTGTTGAGCAGGGAAAACCTGTGAGGGGTAACAAGATTGGACCCCAATATCGTAGCTGTTTGCCATCACCTTTTGAGATGGAAAATACTCCTTATTAAGTGTAACTGTAATAAATTTTTCTTTTTTTTTTTTTTTTAAATGTGTAGGGCAAGTCATGTTATGATATAATATTATCCTTTATTAAAGAACTCCCGCAACATTTTTTATTCCATGTCCTGCTAGAAATGTACATGATGTAATGTGTAGTGAATGTCATTTTCTTACCAGTAGCTGAATTTTTGAGTTATATCATCCTGAAGTTCCTTATCTGTGTCATGTGACTAGGAATTAGACCCACCAACTCACACAGCACCTTGTGTGGACAGGAAGTCTAATTTTCTATGCATTCCTATGGGAGCCTCACTCTCAGTCTCATAGAAATGAATAGAGCAGTGACTGGCTTCCTGTCCTGGGTCAGTTGGAGGTCAGGGAGTTGGTCACATGACCCAGCTACAATAAGAAGAGAGTGGAAACTCTCAATTTCAGCCTCTGATAAGAAAATGACATTCACTACAGATTATATCATGCACCTTTCTAACAGTTCAGAGAATAAACATTTTTGCGTGAGTTCTTCTTTAACCCCTTGGCGCATTTGGACGTAACTGTACGTCCAAAGTGCAAGTAAGTTGCTGCATTTGGACGCACAGTTACGTCCAAACTGCTTACCGGGACTGTGACACTATAAAGTGTCACAGCCCCGGAGTCTCCGCTCTCCCGGAGAGCAGAGACGTCGGGGAAGCCGGCAAGGGACCAATCAGAGTGGTCCCTTGCCAGCAAGCGCTCCGATTGGTTAGTCTCTGCAGACTAACCAATCGGAGCGCTTCAGTATTAAAATGCCGGTTTCAGGCTGCGATCTCCACTCTGGAGAGAGATCGCAGCCTGAAACCAGGTAAGTCCTCTGTGCCCCCCCTTGTAGTGCCCCCTCCTTGTAGTGCCCCCTCCTTTTAGTGCCTCCTTGTGCCCCCTCCTGCTGCGCTGTTTCCATTGATGGCAGCGGCTCAGGATCGGAGCCGCTGCCATCAGCAGAGAGTGTGAGCTGTAATTACAGCTCACACTCTGCTGCTAACAGCTGAAATCGGTGCTGGCACCGATTTCAGCTGTTTAACCCCATAGATGCTGCGGTCAGTAGCCGCCCGCAGCATCCATGGGGTTAAGAGGGAGGGAGCTCCCTCTCTATACCATCGGGCCGCCGCTGCTGCAATGGCAACGGCCCGATGGTTACCATGGCAACCAGACGCTTTACAAAAAGCGTCCTGGTTGCCATGTAGCTAAGGCTGATTAGACCCTCAGGGTCTGATCAGCCTTAGTGTAGCACTGATACAGTGCATTGCAATAGATGGCTATTGCAATGCACTGTATAGCCATCAAGCCCACTGGATCTTCAAGATCCAAATGGGTCTTGATAAAGTTTAAAAAAAATGTAAAAAGTAAAAAAGAAAAGTGTGAAAAGAAAGTAAAAAAAGTGTAAAAAAGTAAAAAAAATAAAGTTTAAAAAAAGTTAAAAAAGCGCCCTTTTTCCCCAAATAAAGTAAAAAAAAAGAAAAAGTACACATATTAGGTATCGCCGCGTCCGTATCGACGGGCTCTATAAAAGCGTCACATGGTCCACCCCGCCAGCTGTACGCAAAAATTTTTTTTAAAAAAAAACTATACCAAAACAGCCATTTTCTGTCACCTTGCCACACAAAAAGTGTATTAGCAGGCGATCAAAAAGGCGTATTTACCCCAAAATGGTACCAATCAAACCGTCATCTCGTCCCGCAAAAAATGAGCCCCTACCTGAGACAATCGCCCAAAAAATAAAAAAACTACAGCTCTCTGACTATGGAGATACTAAAACATGATTTTTTTTGTTTCAAAAATGATATTATTGTGTAAAACTTAAATAAATAAAAATAAGTATACATGTTAGGTATCGACACGTCCGTAACAACCTGCTCTACAAAAATATCACATGATCTCTCCCCTCAGGTGAACACCGTAAAAAATAAAAAATAAAAACTGTCTAAAAAAAGCCATTTTTTATCACATTTCATCACAAAAAATTTAATACCAAGCGATCAAAAAAGTGTATGCCCCCAAAAATAGTACCAATCTAACCGTCATCTCGTCCCGCAAAAAATGAGCCCCTACCTGAGACAATCGCCCAAAAAATAAAAAAACTACAGCTCTCTGACTATGGAGATACTAAAACATGATTTTTTTGTTTCAAAAATGATATTATTGTGTAAAACTTAAATAAATAAAAATAAGTATACATGTTAGGTATCGACACGTCCGTAACAACCTGCTCTACAAAAATATCACATGATCTCTCCCCTTAGGTGAACACCGTAAAAAATAAAAAATAAAAACTGTCTAAAAAAAGCCATTTTTTGTCACATTTCTTCACAAAAAATGTAATACCAAGCGATCAAAAAAGCATATGCCCCAAAAAATAGTACTAATCTAACCGTCATCTCGTCCTGCAAAAAATGAGCCCCTACCTGAGACAATCGTCCAAAAAATAAAAAAACTACAGCTCTCTGACTATGGAGACATTAAAACATGATTTTTTTTTGTGCTTCAAAAATATTGTGTAAAACTTAAATAAATAAAAAAAGTATACATAATTGATATTGCCGCGTCCGTAACGACCTGCTCTATAAAAATATCACACGATATAACCTGTCAGATGAATGTTGTAAATAACAAAAAATAAAAACTATGCCAAAACTGCTAGTTTTTGTTACCTTGCCTCACAAAAAGTGTAATATAAAGGTACCAAAAATCGCATGTACCCTAGAATAGTACTAACAAAACTGCCAACTTATCCCGTAGTTTCCAAAATGGGGTCAGTTTTTTGGAGTTTCCTACTCTAGGGGTGCATCAAATCTGACATGGAAACTTAAACTTTTTCCAGTGAAATCTGCCCTGGCGTTCCTTTCCTTCTGCGCCGTGCCGTGTGCCTGTACAGCAGTTTACGATGACAAATGGGGCATTTCTGTAAACTACAGAATCAGGGTAATAATTATTGAGTTTTGTTTGGCAGTTAACCCTTGCTTTATTCTCGGACTAAAATGATTTAAATGGAAAATCTGCCAAAAAAGTGAAATTTGGAAATTTTGGCTACATTTTTCTTTAATTCTTGTGGAACACCTAAAGGGTTAATAACGTTTGTAAAATCAGTTTTGAATACCTTGAGGGGTGTAGTTTCTAAAATGGGGTCATTTTTGGGTGGTTTCTATGATGAAAGTCTCACAAAGTGACTTCAGACCTGAACTGGTCCTTAAAAAGTGGGTTTTGGAAATTTTGTGAAAAATGTCAAGATTTGCTTCTAAATTTCTAAGCCTTCTAACGTCCCAAAAAAATAAAATGTAATTTTCAAAATGATCCAAACCTGAAGAAGACACATAGGGAATGTAAAGTAATAACTATTTTTGGAAGTATTACTATGTATTTTAAAAGTAGAGAAATTGACATTTGGAAATTTGGAAATTTTTCTAAATTTTTGGTAAATTTGGTATTTTTTTATAAATAAGAATGAAATATTTTGACTCAAATTTACCACTGTCATGAAGTACAATATGTGACGAGAAAACAATCTCAGAATGGCCTGGATAAGTAAAAGCGTTCTAAAGTTATCACCACATAAAGTGAGACATGTCAGATTTGAAAAATGGGGCTCCGGCATTTGGTCCAAACTGGCTGTCGGTTGAAGGGGTTAAGGAAATGTGTATTTTTATTAAACACTGTGTGTCCTATTAGCAACATTTTGAGAGTTGTGAAGGAGAATCAGTCTTCAGAGTTCTAATGAAAGCTGGATAGGTTTTCCAGCCTGCCTCTGCTCTCTCTGCCCCAGTTACTGCTTCTCTATATGGAACTACACTGTTATAATAAGGGGTTTACTATGATTTGTATTCTGAACCCCTGCCTCAATCATCTGCCGTGAGAACTGAATGCGGCTCCTTTTCCTTTTTTCCCAGCACTAACCAGAAACTCACTGGTAAGATAGAGAGGGGCGGGGCTGCAGTGATCAGCCTGACACTATTAGGGTAATTTATCATTCCCTATAACTTTTTTTGGCGTAAAGAAGTTGCAAACTTTTTGTTTGCAACTTATTAAATGCCATTACGCCTAAATCTTGGTGCAAGTGGTGTTTCTAGGCTGCCTTTGTCACTTTCCAGAAAAGGGTCTGAGGGGAGGGGGCAGGACCATGAGCCAAGTGAACTTATGTTCTTTTACACCAGTGTTCTCAGATGTTACAAAAAATTAAAATAAAATCACTGCATAAATAAGTGGTCTAAATCATAGTAAACCCCTTATTTTAGGGGAGGCAGTGGCTGGGTCAGAGAGCCGAGGCAGGCTGAATGACCTCTCCATCTTACAGAAAGCCATATATATATTTTTTTTAATGAATTACACATTTTCCTAATAAAGTATATTACAGATTATTAACATCACTTACATCCCTACTAGAGTTGAGCGAACGTGCTCGTAACGAGCACTGTACTGCTTGGATCCCCTGCACTCGCATGGGCGCAGCCATCCGGATCCGTCCTCCTCACCCGAAGGATCCGGATGCCTGCGCCCATGCGAGCGCAGGGGATCCGAGCAGTACAGTGCTCGTTACAAGCACGTTCGCTCAACTCTAGTCCCTACACATTTTTAAGTTGAAAGAACAGTTACACTTTAAAGGGGTTGGATAGGTCATCAATATAAAAAAGCGGACAACCCCTTTAAGCAAATCTATCCCAAATGTAATGTTGACTTTGTTACGCATACATGTGTAGGATCTGATTTCCAGCTGACCTATAATGGTTAACGATCTTGACAGATGTGCTTCAGTTACCAGTAGGGGGAGCCAGTGATCTGTTCATATTAAACCTTAGCACAATTCAGCATGCTTATGACTTTGCTGCAGGCTTCTATTCCTTTCTGATTTGTCCATTAGATTAGACTTTCCACATCCTATACTGAGTTAAACATCTGTCACGTCACTCATGCATCAAACAAATGAATGTATAGGACTTTGTTTAGGCTACAGTCCCAAGTGACGAGAGGGGTGGAATGCGCTGGCCAATTTTCTTATTCCGACTTTTTAGCATTCGCTCGATTGTTATCCCCCTTCTTAGAATCCGGTCTCATTATTGTGCTCCTGGAAAACCCCTTTAAAGGACATTACAGTACGTTACAGGGCCTTTCATGAATGGAAAGGTTATTTTGTCAAATATCTGAACCTATGTTAAAATATAAATTACAATAATTTTTTATTTATTTATTTATTTTTTTTAGTTTTAACCAATCTGTCACATCTTCTTATTTTTCAGGTACTTCTCTAGAACCTACAGATATGATACAGCCAGGCCCTTCAGGTTCATACCTATTCCAGGGCGGTCACAGATAATGGTCTGGTATTTATGGTGTGTAATTTATTGATTATTGGGACAATACAGATTTGTACATATTTTATTCATTTTTATTTTTTAAGCTCAGCAAAAAAAAATTAACATTTGTTGCAATAAATTTTTTTCAACATCTCTCCATATTGAGTGAATTGATTTCTGAATGATAATAATTGATGATCCTTACTGTCCTTTTTGTATTCCTCTTGGGGCCCAATTACCCGGGCTGATAGAACAGGCAGTGAATGAGTACATTAATGGTACATGACTATACAGCTTTCATTGTTTGTCGTCAGCACATTGTTTACACAGGATTTGCCGCCCACAAATGTGGATTTTTGGTGCCATATGAAAGATACGATCACCGGACACATTTTCTCGTTTGTCTGTGACGTCTTTACATGGAGAAATTAGCGGGAATGAACGTTCATACATTTGTTTCTGATAACTGACCCTATGCTAAGCCTGTGAAAAAGGAGCTTTAATTGGACTGAATCATTATAAAAGTATACAACAGTGCAAAGAGCTAAAGGATGGATGCAGCAATAAAATACCAGTTAAACAGCATTACTTAAAAAAACGCTTTCAGCTTGTGAAGTTGAGTATTTTGGCCTATCCTATTGTGGAGTTACATTAAAGGGGTTATCCAAGTTCTGTAATGCTGCCCCCATATGCCAGAGCCCCTCACAGAGGTTGTACCTCGCTCCCCGGCACCTACGTCACTTCTCATACCGGCACGGCTGCCACTGTACGAGCCTCCCTAGTGTCACCTGCGATGCTAGGGAGGCTCATTCCCATCGCGGTCTGCTATTGGCTGTGCTGCCCCCTCCCAATGCCAGATGTTTTAGGCTTCATTCACACGACCGTATGTGTTTTGCGGTCCGCAAATTGCGGATCCGCAAAAAAAACGGATGACGTTCCGTATGGCATCCGTGTCCGTTTTTTTTGCGGATCCATTGTAACAATGCCTATCCTTGTTGTCAGCACAACGGACAAGAATAGGACATGTTCTATCTTTTTTGCGGAACGGAAATGCGGACATACGGAAACGGAATGCAAACGGAGTACCTTCCGTTTTTTTTGCGGACCCATTGAAATGAATGGTTCCACATACGGTCCGCAAAAAAAACGGAACGGACACGGAAACAAAATACGGTCGTGTGAATGAAGCCTTAATGTACGCAATGGGGACATGCAGCAGCGGCCGTGAGGGCATCAGTAGCGACGCGGGTGTCGGGAAGTGAGGTAAGTACAGTCTGTATGGGGGGCATTATAGAACTTGGATAACCCTTTTAAGCCTTTTTTATGGAGTGTATTCTACTGGGAATTTGTCTTGCATGGTTATTTGAATTTATAGTAAATTAATACATTTATAAGGTCCTATTTTCAGTCTTTCTTAAAGGGGTATTCCGGTTTCCCAATTTTCAGCATCAATGGACAGCGTTGTCGCTTACTAATAGTGATTGTTTATCTGTAATCCATCGCGGTCACATTTTCCTGTGTTGGGTCCCTATCCTGATGACATCACTTCGACATTTGAGGTGTGGCAAGTCTTGCCCCATCATCACAACATCATCAATGACCTAGTGGTTTACTAACAGTAGAGGTTGCCCAAATCTTGAAAACATATTTGGGGATGGCAGGGTATGGTGTGAAAAAACTCACCTGGTCTTTTCGTTCTGGTTCCTGTGCTGTGACTCCTGTCCCCACCTGGCCTAAAGAATGAGATGCTGTCTGCTGCCAGTCAATCAATGGCCTCAATGGTGACTTGCTGGCATGGCGCATCACCACTGTCATGCTAATCACAAATGATTCCTAAAGGGCCCTTTACACTGTCTGATTGTCTGGTTGTTAGCGATCATCTGGCATTCATAGTACTAATCAGTATTGATTATCTGGCGGTGTAAAAGTGCCTCCAATGAATGAGCTAAACACTCGTCCATCAGGTACTCGCATCATTCATGCAGTCAAAAAAATCGTCATTTGCTGGCAGCAGGTAGATTGCTGGGGTCCAGCAATGGCATTAGCGATTGCTCCTCTCCATACGATGGAGGGGACATGCAGCAGTCTCCTTCAGTGACGAGAAGGTGATTGCTGGGAAGGAACACCTTTCGGACAATCCTCTGCAAAATTGTCCCGTGTAAAGGGCCCTTTACTTAGCTGTAAAAACAAGTTTACAGACGACCCAAAAAGTTCCAAATGTGATATAGAAGTAATTATAAAAGCCTCAATAATTCTGGTCCTCCTAAGTAGGCTTACTGTTTCCAAGGGCATATTCTCTTAAAGGCGTTTTCCAGGACTTACCTTTTTGTAGGCGCTCTTGCGGTTCATCTGTTTTCACTATATAGTGCCATACCCTGTGTAGAGTCTGTGCCCGGTTGCTGCAGCACTACAGTAAGGCCTCATGCAAACAACCATATTTTCTGTCCACCTCTGATCCTGATTATTTTGCAGATCCTGCACGGAGCCATTAATTTCTGTGGGGCTGTAAATACAGATCGCACATGGTTGTCAACCGTGTGCTGTCCACATCGTGTGCGTGTATGTCCGTCCTCGAGATGGGAAAGAAGTGCAGGACGCACACAGCCAGTGTCCGTGTTTTGTGCATCCAGAGTTTTTGGACCACAAAACCTATGCAGTCATGTGCATGGGGTTTAAAGGGAACCTGTCATCTCCAAAACACCCCCTGAACTAGAGTAAGCGGTGTATAGTGTAAGTGACATCGAGTCCGGTTATGTAATTTTTATCTTCATACTCACTTCCATTCTGATGTTGTGCTCCCACAAACCTGCAGTAAAATGTGCTCACTCACATAATGGACAGGACTCAAAGAAGATCCTCTCTATGCATTTTACTGCTGGTTTGTGGGAGCACAGCGTCAGAATGGAAGTGAGTATGAAGATAAAACTTACATATTCGGATTCAGCATCACTTACACCATACAACGCTTACTCTAGTTCATGGGGTGTTTCGGAGATGACAGGTTCCCTTTAAGGCAGCATGGTCACTACTCAGCTGTGTAGTTCTGAAGAGTGGAGGAAATGGGTGAAAACGGCCATTTAAATGAGGGGATTGACTGGGTCCAGTAGAGCAAAAGCTGGTGATACTTAGTGGCTATCCAAACCAACCCCCCTTCACATACCCCATTAAAGGGGTGCCTTAGTGTGGTGACCCCTTTATGAAAGAAATATGGTCAGCGCTTAAGTTTTGTGATGAGTTTTCTTGATATTTTATAAAGTTTGGTTCTAATCCTATTATTTCCGCTTGTTACTGAATGTATTACTATCCATAGTCTGCTTGTCTCCAGTCCCATCACAGGTTTTTTTTCTTTTCTTCAGCACCTCTTAAGAATGACTGTCCTAAATGATATCGTCTCAACACAAATCGAGGTACATTGTGTTTCTAAGCTCTTTTAACGTCCTGGATTAACACGACTTTGAGCTTTTGCCAAATTTATATCAATCTGTCCAACACTGAATAGGTTAATTGCTGACATTAAAGTATTTGGATCCAAGTTCAACAACCTGTTTCTTTCCTGAGAGTTTGCCAAAACTTTGAAAGTGACCATGTATGGGGAAAATACAACAACAATTTATACGTTGTAGTATATGCTTCCATCCAGCAGACTTCTCTCTTCCATCAAGTTCTCTGGTCCGCATTCCTGGGACTTCTCTGAAACATTTTCCATCCAGAGGAGCATTAAAATGTTTGTGTCTTGTAGGGAAAAGAAAATGCACCTGTCTTCTCCGTACAGTGTGATCTGTTCCTCTACATTACGGTTTACTACATGTGTTTAGGCAATGGCAGCTTGTTATAGCTCTAAGCTCCTCATTTTCAGGAGAAGACTGTTCTTCAGTAACTCTACAAGGACGTCACCTTGAATACTTGTGCATCCATGCATGTTGTGAAAGGGATTATCCCCATTACAACAACATATCCAACTGTCCACAGTGTCTGATCGGTGGGGGTCAAACCACTGGGGCCCCCACAATCGAGCCAATAGAACAGGAGCCTATGTTCCAATGTTGGAATGAAGTGGTGGACTTTGCTATTTCAGGCAGTCTCAAAGAGTTCAATGAAGCAGCCGTATACACACTCCACTCAGTCGGGGAGATATGGGTCCCCGTTCTAGTGATTGGCATTGGAAAGGGCCGGAGGAATTGGACCCCTGGCAATCGGACACTTATCCCCTATTCTATGGATTTGGGATAAGATGTTGTAATGGGTCAACTCCTTTAAGCGCAGCCTGTACTGTGTTATTGTGTTACAGAATCGCATCATGTCTGTGCCATGGCATTAAAGAGGTGATCAGTCTTAAAGGGGGCTTAAAAACATAGAACAAAAGAAACACCCCATGCTGCCTGGGTCACCGCTTCTCTCTACTTTCGGCACCCAGGAAATGCCTCAAAATGCACTCGGCCAACAAAATGTACAGTGCCTAGCGAAAGTATTCGGCCCCTGGAACTTTTCAACCTTTTGTCACATTTCAGGCTTCAAACAAAAAGATATAACATTTTACATTTTTGGTGAAGAATCAACAAGTGGGTCACAATTGTGAAGTGGAACGAAATTTATTGGATCATTTAAACTTTTTTTGTAATAATAAAACTGAAAAGTGGGGCGTGCAAAATTATTCGGCTCCCTTGCATTAACACTTTGTTGCGCCACCTTTTGCTGCGATTACAGCTGCGGTTTCTTGGGGTATGTCTCTATCAGTTTTGCACATCTAGAGACTGAAATTCTTGCCCATTCTTCCTTGCAAAACAGCTCGAGCTCTTTGAGGTTGGATGGAGAGCGTTTGTGAACAGCAGTTTTCAGCTCTTTCCACATATTCTCAATTGGATTCAGGTCTGGACTTTAACTTGGCCATTCTAAGACCTGGATACGTTTATTTTTGAACCATTCCATTGTATATTTTACTTTATGTTTGGGATCATTGTCTTGTTGGAAGATAAATCTCCGTCCCAGTCTCAGGTCTTTTGCAGACTCCAACAGGTTTTCATCCAGAATGGTCCTGTATTTGGCTCCATCCATCTTCCCATCAATTTTAACCATCTTCCCTGTCCCTGCTGATGAAAAGCAGGCCCAAACCATGATACTGCCACCACCATGTTTGACAGTGGGGATGGTGTGTTCAGGGTGATGAGCTGTGTTGCTTTTACGCCAAACATCGTTTTGCATTGTTTCCAAAAAGTTGGATTTTGGTTTCTTCTGACCAGAGCAGCTTCTTCCACATGTTGTGTCTCCCAGGTGGCTTGTGGCAAACTGTAAACAAGACTTTTTATGGATATCTTTGAGAAATGGCTTTCTTCTTGCCACTCTTCCATAAAGGCCAGCTTTGTGAAGTGTTGGACTGATTGTTGTCCTATGGACAGACTCTCCCACCTCAGCTGTAGATCTCTGCAGTTCATCCAGAGTGATCATGGGCCTCTTGGCTGCATCTCTGATCAGTCTTCTCCTTGTTTGAGATGAAAGTTTAGAGGGACGGTCGGGTCTTGGTAGATTTGCAGTGGTCTGATATTCCTTCCATTTCAATATGACGCTTGCACAGTGCTCCTTGGGATGTTTAAAGCTTGGGAAATCTTTTGGTATCCAAATCCGGCTTTAAACTTCTCCACAACAGTATCACGGACCTGCCTGGTGTGTTCCTTGGTCTTCATGATGCAGAACCCTGAGACTATCACAGAGCAGGTGCATTTATACGGAGACTTGATTACACACAGGTGGATTCTATTTCTCTTCATCAGTCATTTAGGACAACATTGGATCATTCGGAGATCCTCAATGAACTTCTGGAGGGAGTTTTCTGAACTGAAAGTAAATGGGCCGAATAATTTTGCGCGCCCAACTTTTCAGTTTTATTATTCCAAAAAAGTTTAAATGATCCAATAAATTTCATTCCACTTCACAATTGTGACCCACTTGTTGATTCTTCACCATAAATTTTAAATGTTATATCTTTTTTTTGTTTGAAGTCTGAAATGTGGCAAAAGGTTGAAAAGTTCCAGGGGCCGAATACTTTCGCAAGGCACTGTATCTATAATAAATTAGGCACATCCTCTACTCATGCAGTCTGTGCTCCTAAACGGAAATCTACGCCAGTGTTGAGCTGCTATAGATTTCTGGCTTTATTTGTGCCAAAAAACTGGTGTTAATGAAAATAAATTTGTCGGGAGGCGGCTCAAAAAACAGAAAATGCGCCTAATCAGGAAGAGAGGTAAATTGTCTGGTTATGAACTGGTTAAATAAAATGGAAATGTATTATTATTTTTACGTACTGTACCTTTAATTAAATTGTTGGGGTTCTGTGCTCTGTGATCTCTGCCAATCAGCATTATGAAGGGTCACAGCACTCCTGTAATCACTGGGGCCCCTTCATTTTGCTAATTGGAGGAGTTTCTAGGTCCCCCACCAATCAAACATCGATTGTCTATCGTAAGGAGCCGCTCCAGTTCTGTGGACTTCACATGGGCTGTTTTTGCCACTTTTTTATTTTTGTAAAAATGACATGTAATTAAAAAATATGCAACAAAAATACAACCCCAATTCCAAAATAATAGTTGGTACGCTGTGTAAAATGTAAATAAAACCAGAAGAATGCAATGACTTGCATATCTCATAGACCCATGTTTTATTCACAATAGATCACAGAACACATATCAGATGTGAGTGAGACATTTTGCAGTTTCGTGAAAAAAATTAAAGGGTATCTGTCATCAGAAACATCGCTATTAGGCTTGTTTCAGACAGGCGTGTCCTGTGCAGAAATCACGGCATTACAATGATTTAAATGCTGTGTGTCTCTGCATGACCTTACTTCTACAGAATTTTACTGACAGCATTATTTCAGTATAATTAGGTAAATACAGGTCCTGCAGAGAGACACAGCATTATAAATCATTATAAAGCCATGCATTCCTGCTAAAGGAGCACTGTCCATAACGGGAAATCACATGCATGATTTCTACACAGGACACGTTTGTCTGAAACAGGCCTTAAAGCTCTTTCACACGAGCTAGTTTTCCTTCTGTTTTCATAATAAACACATCTGCTGCTGCAGAACCTCATAATACAAACCTCAGCTGCTGCAGAACCTCATAATACAAACCTCAGCTGCTGCATAACCTCATAATAAACACCTCAGCTGCTGCAGAACCTCATAATAAACACCTCAGCTGCTGCAGAACCTCATAATAAACACCTCAGCTGCTGCACAACCTCATAATACACACCTCAGCTGCTGCAGAACCTCATAATAAACACCTCAGCTGCTGCACAACCTCATAATACACACCTCAGCTGCAGCAGAATCTCCTAATACACACCTCAGCTGCTGTAGAACATCATATTACATACCTTAGGTGCTGCAGAACCTCATACTACACACCTCAGCTGCTGCAGAACATAACAATACACACCTTAGCTGCATACATTATTGACCATCATTCATACATGGATTTCTCCAGATTCTTTGACGCTTTTGATGATATTATCTACAGTATATGGTGGGATATTCAAAGTCTTCACAATTTTACATTGAAAAACATTTTTTTGAAATTGTTCCACAATTTTTAGACTCGGTTTTTCACAGATTGATCAACTTCTGCCCATGACTTTGCCTCTCTAAGGCCTTGTTCACACATCAGTTATTTCCATCAGTTTTTATGAGCCAAAACCAGTAATGAAACCTCCACAGAGATAAGGTATAATGAAAAGATCTGCACCTGTCCTGTGTTTTTGACCCGCACCTGGTTTTGGCTCACAATAACTGATCAAATAACTGATGTGTGAACAAGGCCTAAGATGCTCTTTTGTGACTCAGTTGCAAATTGCTTCTCCAGCTGTTGTGTTTGTACAGCTTACTTTTCCACCTTTTTTCGCCCATCTCCACTTTAAGATGCGATGCTGCCATCAAGTTCAAAATTAGTAAATTTTTTAAAGAAATGGTAACATGTTTCCACTTTCAACATCTGATATGTGTGCTATGTTCTATAGTGAATACAATATTGGTCTATGAGATGTGCAAATCATTGCATTCTGTTTTTATTTACATTGTACACAGTTTCCCAACTTTTTGGGAATTGGGGCTGTAAATGAATATGGAGTCACATGTTCCTGTTTACATTGTACCTTGTGTTCATGTCTTTTACAAATGACTCAACGTTTCGTATGTCTTGTTTGTTTCTATGAATGCCGTAGATCCCTTGAGCTGTTTAGAGGCAGCCATGTCTGCTGTGCTTATTTGTGTTATACATAAATATATCCTTGTATTATCCACCCATTGTGCTATTCCACAGCTGTGGCCCTAATCTAAAACTCAACAAACTCTTATAGCCCAGAGACTAGTTTTGTTGTTGTTTCTGTTGGCTAAAATAAGAAATTATTTCATTTTATCTTTAAAAGGAAGTTTTACGTAAAATGATCAACTTTAAGGCTTGGTTCACATCAAGACTTTGTCTTCCGTGTAACCCTTTAGAGGGTCTTTAAATACAGCGCCCCCTGCTGTTTCAAACAGCAGAGGCCTGCGGCTAATGTCTGCGACCGGCAATAATGCAGACCGCAGGCATTTAACCCCTTAGGTTCCGTAGTCAAGCGTGAACACAGCATCTAAATAAAAAAAAAAAAAAAAAACACGGAAGCAGCGATCGTGGAAGCTGGTCCTTTGTTCTAATGTGCTGAGTCTCTCTGAAGAGACCCAGCATTTTACAGCTGCAGTTCCTGTGGAGGCGTGCAGGTGGCAATCAACATAGGATAACTGCAAATTGAGAGTCAGGACCGGCAGTCATTGCACCCGTTCTGCTGGTCCTGCCCCTGACTCTGGTGGCGAGGTGGTTGCCCGGGGTCAGGCTTCGTCCGCTATTTCGGTGGACTCCTCCTCCAGCCGGCGGTCTCTGGCTGTGGATGCGCGTCCCAGGCAGGGGACGTGGCTGGTGCGCACTCTCGCTCGTGGCCTGTTACTGGTCGCCGGAAAACGCAAGCAATATAGTGTCTGTTTGTTTTCTGTTTATTGGTATCTCATGAGTTAAGTTTTTGTTCCTTGCTTCTCCTCCCAGTCAGCTGGTTGGGTGGGGTCTGCTAGGTATTTAAGGCCCTCTAACTTTTACCTAGCTGCCAGTGTTTGGAGTTTTCCTTGCTACTACCTGGTTTGACATTCTTGCTCTGCAGTTTAGACTCTTTATGTTCTTTTACCCTTGGCGTGTTTTTGACTACTTCTCTCTGCTTGCTGATTTTGTTCCTGATGTACTCTCCTGGTTTTGATGCGGCTACCTGACTACCCATTTGGTTCTTGTTTGTCTGTCTTGTTTGTCTTCCCATCCCCCGCACTTTTGTTAGTGTATTTCCAGTCTTCAGGTTGTCGGCTCAGGGGTTAGCCTGAGCGGGCAATAGGCAGGGAAAGGGGTTGGGATTAAGCTTAGGGATCACTTACCCCTTATCTGTGTATCCCAGCCCTGACATTGAGCTTATACAGTAGTTCTATGGAACTGTGTCACGAACCAACAGGTGTGAACCCACTGTGCCACGAGTCCTACCTCCTCTAAGGGCATTGTCTAAGTGAACCCTTCGTTCTTCACATTACCCCCCTGGTGGGGATAGACTTTCCCGAGGGGAACACCGGGTCACTACTTCTTGAGGAGGATTGGCACACGAGGATGCTGGTCCAGACAGACCAGGAGGTACCAGAGGTACAGATGTAGTCAGCAGGCAGAGTCATAACTAGGAGCAACAGTGCAGGATCCAAGGATGAGGCAGAGGTGAAGTCAAACAAGCAATAGGTCAGGGCTGGCAACACAGGTACAGGTCAGGCAATCCGGGTCGGCAACAGGAGAGTCAAGGCAAGCAGGGATCAAGCAGATAGCGGAGTCCAGAAACACAAGCACGGGTCAGGTACACAGGAATACAAGCAGCAATATCAGCAACCTTTGCAGGACACAAGGACCTTGATGCTCAGGCATCTGGGAAGGGGTCTGAGCCACTTATATATGTGCAGGAGGACTAGGATTGGTCAGCGAGGTCACATGATCTAACCTATAAAGCACAGGAAGTGATGTGCGACAACGCTTAAGGAAGTGCTACAAGGAATAAGCAGCAAGCATGCTGTGGCCAGGGATGGAAGGAGACCGTGGAGCGGATTCCAGAACAAACAGTACCTGCAAAGGCAGAGCCCAGGGCTGCAGCAGTGAATGGGAACACCAGCAGGGGAACAGCAGTATAAGCTAAAATAAATCTAACCACTGACACAACATATTGTAGTCTCCTAGAGGAGCTACACAAATTAATATTTAAAAAATATATTTTTAAAAAAAATTAAATCACTGCCCTTTCCCTACAATAAAAAAAAATCCATAAAAAAATAAACATCATTTACATATTTGCATCCAAAAACGCCTGTACTATTAAAATATAAAAACCTATAGTTATCAACCTATAAGGCACATACATATATTACCACACTTAATCCTACAACCAAAAAGTATGCACCTAAATCGTTCAAAGAGTCTAAATGATTATATTGTAACAATTGCCTTTATTAAATACATTGATTACCAAGATAAAAAGTATCCTAAAACTTCCACATAATGCACAATGAACAAATCCAAGTGAGGGACAACTGTTAAAAAGGGCTAGCTCACACACAATCACAGTATAGTAAAGAAGCCTGACCAAATCATGGCAACAAGGTCCACACAGCTATTAAAGTACTTTCCCCTGACGAAGCTTTGTGCGAAACACGTTGGGTAAGTGAGGGACACTGTTTTGGGCAGCAGTCGTATATTTATGGTTAATAGTAGGGTGGCATATATTACATATTTAGCTATAATAGCCAGATATACTTTAATAGCTGTGTGGACCTTGTTGCCATGATTTGGTCAGGCTTCTTTACTATACTGTGATTGTGTGTGAGCTAGCCCTTTTTAACAGTTGTCCCTCACTTGGATTTGTTCATTGTGCATTATGTGGAAGTTTTAGGATACATTTTATCTTGGTAATCAATGTATTTAATAAAGGCGATTGTTACAATATAATAATTTGGACTCTTTGAATGATTTAGGTGCATACTTTTTGGTTGTAGGAGTAAGTGTGGTAAAATATAAAAAGCCAATTCACCATTTTTTTTCATCATTTCACTTATCTAAAAAAATGAATAAAATGTGATCAAAAAGTCACACACACTCCAAAATGGTATCAATAAAAACTACAGATCGTCCTGCAAAAAATGAGCACTTCACAGCTCAATAGACATAACTACAAGAAAAAGTCAGAATATGGACATGTAAAAAAAATATATATTTTTTCTAATTTATTTTTTTTCAGCATTAAACCACAATAAAAACCTATACATATGTGGTATCATTGTAATCGTACTGACCCAGAGAATGAAGGGCACAGGTCAGTTTTGCCACATAGGTATGAAACCCGTAAAACTGTGGTGGAATTTTTCTCTCTAAATCTACGCCATTTGGGGTTTTTTTTCCTGCTTCCTACTACATCGTATGCCATATTAAATGGTGGCATTAGAAAGTACAACTTGTCCTGCAAAAAAACAAGCCCTCATACGGCTATGTGAACTGAAAAATAAAAAAGTTATGTATCTGTGAAGACAGGGAAGAGAAATGAAAACACCTCCGGTATCCAAGGGATTAAAGTGCATCTGTCAGCAGATTTGTACCTATGACACTGGCTGACCTGTTACATGTACACTTGGCAGCTGAAGACATCTGTGTTGGTCCCATGTACATATGTGCCCACATTGCTGAGAAAAATGAAGTTTTATTATATGCAAATGAGCCTCTAGGAGCAACAGGGGCGTTACCATTACACCTAATTTTAAAAAGATTACCCTTTTGGCTCAGCTTATTTTTGAAAATACACATAAATCAATAGCCAAGGGCTATATATTCTGTTTTTGGCCTAATTCTTTATTTTATTTCTTTTTTAAAATATAACCTTTATTTTTGTTATTTAAAATATACACAAAACAAAATAATATATTTGTATATATCTCTATATAAAAAAATATATATCTCTTTAAAAAAAATAGTGTGTTGTTTTTTTTCTATTTTTCAAATCTTCTATATATTTCAGAGATGCTGGTATTTAGGTCTAGATCTATATTAAGGCCGGTAGATGTGTTTTCTTTTACACACTACCGCAATAATAAGCGTGAATTATCTTTTTAATATATAACTTGTTTGTCCACAAAAGCAGCTATTTTGTTAAACTGCCCTTTTAAATATTGATAAATTCCGAGGCTTATTTACTGAGTGTACTAGAAAGCTAACATCAGCTTCTCTCTATTGGCAACATTGTTTATTATTATATGAGAACGGCTGCTACATTATTAATCTCATTTAATGCAGCATACATTTTAACTATTTTACTGCTATTCTAGTAAGGCTACTTTCACACTAGCGTTTTATAATTCCGGTATTGAGTTCCGTCATAGGGGCTCAATACCGGAATAAAACGCTTCAGTTTTGTCCCCATTCATTATCAATGGGGACAAAACTGAACTGAAGACAACGGAATGCTCCTAAAAGCATTCCGTTCCGTCTTCAGCCTGGAGAGCAGACCGCTCTCCGGTCCAGGCATCCGCACCAAGACGGATCCGGAATGACCCCCAATGAAAGTCAATGGGGACGGATCCATTTGGTGTAATACAATGGTGAACGGATCCGTCCTCCATTGACTTTCAATGGAGTTCATGACGGATCGGTCACCTGCACACACATACATACATACACACATACAGACATACACAAATACACATACATACTTACATGCTCCCAGCAGGTCTCCACAGCGCAGGAGGAGCAGGGCAGCACTCACATAGGACGGTTCCACCCGGCGCCCAGCAGAGGGTGCTGTGGGGAATCGTCCTATGTGCGCCCCGTCCTGCTCTTCCTGTGCTGTGGAGACCTGCCGGGAGCATGTAAGTATGTATGTGTCTGTGTGTATGTACTGTGTGACGTGTGGGGCCGGAGTGCGGTTCCAGCCCCACCCATGTCCCTGCGGCAGCACGGTTCCGGCGGCACCCTTTACCTGCCGGATCCGTGCTGCCGCTAGTGTGAAAGAGGCCTAATAGTTTCTTGTTCCTTTTGAGCTGGCTTTTCTCAGACATTCTATTCCCTTAATCCCCCCTCTCAGTTCTCAGTTTCTTTATCTCCTTATTTTTTAGAATTAGTTAGTACAGGGGGACGCCTGCAGTTTGGCCCCCTTATTTCACAACACTAATGTATTTGCATTTAAAAAAATCAAGATCAGAGCTCCCCCGACGTTTCACCACGTGTGCGGCGTCTTCAGGGATTAGGAGCTTCTAACACGAGCACCGGGTTTGTTAGGTCTTTATTGTGAGGAGATCCCGTCCTCTATCAGTATGATCCATTCACAGTGCTCGATGCGTAAAATGACAGTATTAATCACCTACTAGAGGGAAGAGACAAGATGGTTTTCAGACCTATGGGATGTAAGTTTTTTACCTGATGTCAGCACTGAATGGACCAATCCCCCGTTCCAACCCGTGCCTGTGGAAAGTACAACTTGTCCTGCAAAAAAACAAGCTCTCGTACAGCTATGTGAATGGAAAAATAAAAAAGTTATGTATCTGTGAAGACAGGGAAGAAAAATGAAAATGCAAAAATGGAAAAAAACCTCCAGTATCCAAGGGATTAAAGGGCATCGGTCAGCAGATTTGTACCTATGACACTGGCTGACCTGTTACATGTGCACTTGGCAGCTGAAGACATCTGTGTTGGTCCCATGTTCATATGTGTCCGCATTACTGAGAAAAATTATGTTTTATTATATGTAAATGAGCTTCTATGAGCAACGGGGGCGTTGTCATTACACCTAGAGGGTCAGCTCTCTCTGCAACTGCCGCATCCTCTCCACTTTCATTGACAGGGCCAGACAGTGAAAACATCATCATGGGATTTGTTTGTTGTGCAGATCACTTTAATCTTTCATTTCAAGAAGTTGCAACTCCACACCAAGCACCCCCAGGCCTACTTTTTACTGATATAGGCATAAACCACTTTGCACTTCCACCAAATTTATTATTATTATCATTATTGTGCGTCAATTTGCTAAAGTTAAAATAAGGTTTGGTCCTCAAACCGTGTGGGAGTATATTTCAGGAAATGGTTCCCAGGCCACCATTAATAGTGTTATAACTGAATTTATGCACATTTACTTATTTTCTGTATGCACGTATATATTTCAGCTCACTGAAGAAGGCAATAAGCCGAAAACGTTTTGAGCTTCAGAGCTGCTTCCTGTCAAGCTATATGCTTGTAACAATTAAAGTTGCATTGAAACAAAACCTTGGAGTCCAGGAACCTAAAAGTTGGCGCAAGTGCTCACAGCAACTCCAATCTAAAAACTGACCTCAAATACACCTACAAAGATAAATTCCCCCCATAAACTTTTAGCACTGCAGAAGCCTTTTAAAGGGGTTTGAGCAGATCCTCTACTGGCCAGACCTGCAAAGTAAAGCATACTTAGCTGTTCCTTGCCGCTGGGTCCCAGCTCCTTCTCTGCCTGGCCGCTGCTGCCTTGCTCAGGTCCCCTGCTGTCAACATCCGCTTTGATGCTGCTGCAGCCAATGACTGGCCACAGCAGTAACCACTTTACACATCTGGGCAGGAGGCAGGGGGGTCCCCCCAACACCCTCCCCCCGCCACAAAGGTGAATAACCCATTTAAGATTAGATAATTTTACATAAAGTTTCAAGAGACTCAAGCAAGAGCTAATAATAATATACAGAGTGTGATTTTATATTTATGTTGTTTTATGTGTTTTTGTAAGATTGTGTCACATTGGATCATTTCACATATTTGTGACCTCAGTCCTATAAATGACATCTGTTCTCCTTACGTTTCTGAATATTTGTAAGCCAACATGTTAAAATACACAGGGCAGCAGGAGGGCTGTAGGAAAGCATTTTGGCTATTTTTAAAGTCATGAGAACTCAAGGGTCGATCTACCAGGATTTTTTGTTTCATTCTTTGAACTATTTTCTGGTTAGTCAGTGGCTGGCTTCTACCGTGAACTTATTCGACTGAAAACTGAATTGTGTAGATTGCTACAATGTAGACATATGAATTTTGGTTTATGTGAAGGAGAAATGAAACTGGGTGTCTGAGATTAAAAAAACAAAACTAGTCTATCAGCAGGCAATATAGTAACATAAAAAATAGTCATTACCTACCTGTTATATCCCCAGCTGCTCCAGGGCTCCCCACCCGTCTGTTTACTTGTCCTGCAGCAAGGACAACCATATGACTACTGCAGCCAATCAATGGTCTCAGCAATCTTGTGCTGTAAATGCAAGCATCACCTCTGAAGCCAATGACTGGCTGCTGCGGTCACATGGATATATGTCTAATGATTGGTGCAGCACAGTAAGCAAAGGCCATCAGGGACCATAGGAGTGGAAGGAGTGGAACAGAAGGAGACCTTAAAGGGGATGTCTCACTTCGGCACATGGCATTTATCATGTAGAGAAAGTTAATACAAGGCACTTACTAACGTATTGCGATTGTCCATATTGCCTCCTTTGCTGCCTTGATTAATTTTTCCATTGCATTTACATTGCTTGTATCCAGGGGCTATGACCACTGTTGTAGTGTAGATATGAGGTGCCCGGGCCAGGAGCTGCTGTGCATGCATGCCTATGCCCTTTCCCTGCAACAGTAAATGTGATAGAATAAAAAAAAGGTGATACTCACTATGCTTCCAGTGTTGTGCTTCAGTCCTGCAGCAATGACATCATCTTCCTGGCTCCAGGGTTGATGTTCCGTGGACACCATGTCACTGTGCAGCTGATCACTGGCTTCAGCAGGATATAACATGCAACTGCTGAGGCCAGTGGTTGGGTGCAGTGATTGCGGTAACATGTGACATCACCGCTGCACTCAGGAAAACAAACACCAGTGGGGAGGACCAGAGCATGGTGCAGGCAGCGGCAGGTGAGAAAAATGGGGAGTATCACAATAAGAGTACAGGCACACGGCAGTGTAGTTTATGCAGATTTCCATTTGTTTTTTTGCTCTGTTTCTGCAACAAATCTTTACTAAAAACATGATGTGTCAGGGTAGGTTCACACATGAGTTCCCCAGAGGAGGTTTTGAGGCAGATTTTCTTGCAGGTTTTACAGCCAAAGCCAGATTCAAGAGGAACTGGAAATGCAACGCCCTGCCCTCCAGGTTTAGTGGAAAACCGAGTGGTGTGGTGTGGTGCGGCCTATATGTGTCACTGTGCTCCTACCTGGATACAGTGGGACCCCAGGCTTTGGCTCCGTAGCATTAAAAAGGGAAATAATTGAGGGATGAAAGAAAAATAACTCGAGTCCAGACCTTGATATGAAATTTAACGGCAGCTTTACTTAAAGGGTTTCTGTCATCAGAATTTAGCCTACAAAACCGAGTGTCATTTGCAAATCGCAAATGACACCTGATGACAGAAAGCCTTCTTTTATAGAAATCTGCACAGTACTTTTTGTTAAAATTGCGTTTTTATAATATGCTAATTAGGCCCCCTAGTTGCAGTAGGCGTGAACCCTGCACCTAGGAGCGGCCGTAATAACGCCCCTTACCCCTCCTCCCTTGGGTTGATTGACAGGGCCGGGCAGCCATCTCTTTCGTCTCCCGGCCCTGTACGATCGCGAACTCCCGCTCCTGCGCATTGCGATAAGCAATCCGCGCATGCGCATTGATGAAGCCGGGACCCGGGCGGCCGCCGGCTCTCAACGCGCGTGCGCAGATTGCTTATCGCAATGTGCAGGCACGGGAGTTCGCGATCGTACAGGGCCGGGAGACGAGAGAGATGGCTGCCCGGCCCTGTCAATCAACCCAAGGGAGGAGGGGTAAGGGGCGTTATTACGGCCGCTCCTAGGTGCAGGGTTCACGCCTACTGCACCTAGGGGGCCTAATTAGCATATTATAAAAACGCAATTTTAACAAAAAGTACTGTGCAGATTTCTATAAAAGAAGGCTTTCTGTCATCAGGTGTCATTTGCGATTTGCAAATGACACTCGGTTTTGTAGGCTAAATTCTGATGACAGAAACCCTTTAAATAAACTTGCATCCAAACAATTTGCAGGCTTTGTCTTGGTTCCAGCAGACTTTGGCATAAACTGGCAGGCACACTTGAAAGCTTTACTTGCTCCCTTTTTCTGCTACACTGACAGGCTTGCTTAAATACTTAGCTTTCCTTCTTTATGCTGCACTAAACTCTGCTTAAGTGTGGTTTCTGTACTTTAGGTCTGTTCTTGTAACCTTGGCTGGTGTGCCGTTAACTGTTATTCCTCTCCTGACACTCAATAAATAACTGATCTTCAGCTGAAGAACTATTTCTCTTGCTGATTTCTGTTATGGAGACCGAAGGATGATTTCCTCTGGTTCCTATGGCTTCTAGACATCTGCTTCCATGGTAAGCAGAGCTTAGACTGCTCTGGCTAACATAGGCACGTCAGGCTGTGAGCGTGCCACACCTTACTTCTCTCCTGTCCAGGCTAGCTTAGAACTCATACTAACTGGAACTTGCTGCCCTTCCCTACTGGTAGGAAGCAGGACTGGCCCACTTCTGCCCAAAAGGGGGGGGGGGGGATGGAATGGTGAGTTCCATTCTCTCTAAGTATAGCTCTGCCATAGACGCTGCCACCTGCTGGTGAACCAGGCATATTACATGTAATAACAGAAGCATGGTAATCATAGAATTGCACAATGTAGAGGACCTGGACAGAAATACAAAGATGACATTTATGTTAGCCCATTAGTGACTGGTCTATTTAACATATTACCGTATGTAGTGTACCATATTACGCTGTGGATTTCCTACACGAAACACCTCATGTAATACATACCATGTGCATATACCCTAAAAGGGTGGTCCCCGCCTTTAAGGGTACATACACACAGCAATGAAGTTTCTGTGGATTTTGCTGCATTTACGCACTAAAATCCGCCTCTTAAAAATCTGAATATTTGAGCCACTAATTGGGGTAGTAATGGAAGTTTCTGACAAATGCTGAATGCAGAGTTAAGACATCAGTGTAGCATCCAATAATTACACCATAAATCAGGAGGAATCATCACCACTCATGGAGATTTACAACATCTTGTAAATGATCTTTCCTTTTGGCTAGGGAAACTGACATCCTGCTGTGTGGAGCAGACATCAGGCCTCTGACCAGCCTAACTAGAAGGATTCTGATTTGTTCAATCTTGTCTGGAATTCCCTGGAATAGATCAAGGAGAGATAAGCAGCTGCCTAACACAACTGGCATTATTCTCCAGGGAAAACATTAGGATCAGGCAGGTAAGATAGAACCTGTTTGACATTTGTCAGCAGAAGACTGATGAAGAGCTTCCATAGACAGGAGTCCAGGTACATCCAGACACGACAGATATCGTACATTGTGGATTTACAGCGTCTTATAGCAGAAAAGTGGATGAAATTTAAAAACATCTGCAGTGTAAATTGACCTGCGGTTCAGATTTTTAAATTTGAGGCATGACAATTTATGCGGTGGATTTCTGCTGTGGATTTTATATTTTGCAGTTCAGAGAATGAAATCCACAGCAAAATTCACAAAAAAGCTGATTTTCTAGTGCACCTGTTGATTATTTTGCTGCATACTGAAATTCTGCTGCAGAAATTCCACCAATGTGGAATATGTTCCCTTAAATGAAGCATTCGAAGTCGATTTGCTCGTCCCTAATTAGCACTAATAAAGTAAAACTATTCCCATGTAGAACATAACACCTCCTTCCCTGATGTACCTTCCATTCGGCATTTCTTGTTTTCTATCTTGTAAAAATCATCTTTGTATGATATGCAAATTAATTCAATGGTGCCCAAGAACCCCCCCATTCAGTGCCCAGTCCCGACCTCCAGCAGAGCCCAAGTCCAAGCACATTTGAGGCTGATGTCCTCAGCACGACATGAAGCACGCGGGCAGTCTTTGATAGTGTGTCTACACAATATTTCTCTGCTAAGCTGAAGACAAGTATGGGTGGCATTACCTCGCGTCAGTGATGTAGTGGTGGGAAGGGCAGCAAGGGCGCTGATGGGGATGTGGAGTCTCAGCCCTGGAGAGGCGTGCTTGAGCTCTGCTGGTGGGTGGCACTGGACACTGGATGGGGCGTTCCTGGACACCATTAAAAGAAAATAACGCCCCTCTGGGCACCTTACTGCCTAATTTGCATATTGAACAAAGATGATTTTCACAAGATAGAAAACAAAAAACGCAGAATGGAAGGAGGTGTTATGTTCTACATGGCAATAGTTCAGTGATAATCCATGCAACAGATTTCCTTTAAAGCTACTAAAATATAGATACATATCAATTAACCAAGCCATAATTGTGACCATACTGTACAAAAATTCAATCTATAGAGCTAAATAAAACATTTAAGTTATACAACTTCCGCTTTTCCGTGATGATGTAAGCTGGAGATTCCACATATATTAACTCACCTTTATTGATTGCTTGACTGGTACAGGATGTCATCTGTAATACCTCCCAGTCATCCCATTGTATACAGTCTATTTTCTGACTATGAATGGGTTATTTTGTAATTATACAAGGATTTCCTATGCTGTGCTGGCATTGCCCAACAGCTTCCAGTCTCCAGCTCTTGTAGTTATAATTCAATCTGATAGATTCCAGTGACATCCTGACATAGCTGCAGAGATATGACTTCAGCTAAAGGGTATTTCTAGATGCATCCTCCCCGCCAAAGTTTAATGATAGTGGAAGATGCCTCTTTTAACTTTTTTTGGCAGGAGATGCAGCCAATGTTGCAGTTGGTATAACCTTTAAAAAAACATCTGTTATCAACTAAGATATTTTTATCTTTAATGCAGCGGTTTGGGATCCATTGTGTCACTGAACAGATTTGTCTTAGGGCTACTCACCTGGTTTTCACCCTTTCACACCTATACAGGGTTCTGGTCTTCACTGTGTGGGAACCACCAGGCAGTTACCTCTTGGACTAACCTCCGTTCAGTGACAGCTGACCCAGGCAAGTCAAGAGACATTGGTGGTCAATGGACAAGCAGAGGTCAGGGCAGGCAGAGTTTGTTCAGTCAGGTAAATATGCAATGGTTCAGGGTAAGCAGGATAGATTTCAGTATGTTCAACAGGCAGAGGTCAGGGCAGGCAGGACAAGGTCACATGTTAAACAGGCAGAGTTAAGGGCAGGTGGGATAGGTTTAACACAGTAAACAGGCAGAGGTAAGGGCAGGCAGGATAAGTTTAACACAGTAAACAGGCAGAGGTAAGGGCAGGCAGGATAAGTTCAACACAGTAAACAGGCAGAGGTCAGGGCAGGTAGGACAGGTTCAACACAGTAAACAAGCAGAGGTCAGGGCAGGTAGGACAGGTTCAATACAGTAAACAAGCAGAGGTCCGGGCAGGTAGGACAAGTTCATCAAGGTAAACAGGCAGAGGTCTGGCACAGGAGTTTAGACAAAACTAAATATACCTTTGCAGGGACTATAGTAGCTGGGGACCTTATTGCTCAGGTACCTTCCCAAAAGTGAAGGCGCCTTAAATAACCCAGGGATAGCAGACTTTGGCTGAGGACAGATTAAGTCTGGGACTCAAAGGGCCAGCACATGCACCCTAGGGGACAGAGCATAGCAGTCAGAAGGAGGAGAGACCAGAAGAGGCCTCCAGTGGGCACTAGGGAGAAATCTGGAATCTGTGCCCACCAGGAGGAGAAAGATGCCAGCAGACATGGAGGAGGGGTGAGTGTCTTGGGGGCTTACTTTTAATTTTAATTAATTTTTTATATTTTGATGGATTTTTACATAGACTTCTTCCCCCCAATCAAAGTAGGTGGGCGCCGATATATCCATCTTCTGACACTGAACTCCTTCTTTTTGTCAAGAAAACCCTTTATTTTAATGCTGTCACCACTAGGGGGTAACTCATTACAAAGAGCTTCCATTCCAGTAAATGGTACCTGTATAGATTCCTATGCACTGAGCTCCACCTAGTGGTGGCTACAGGTTATCATCTTTGTAATAAAAGGGAAGCAGTTTTATTCATGTATTTTGCCAATTGTCTGGTATTAAAAACATTGAGAAATATGATGTTCAGAATTAGTAGAATATTTATGAAACACGTATTCCACTTTTTCCAACATAGTAGTTGGATATAATAGTGGGGTGGGGGTGGGAGTGGGACTTTTTACATTCAAATTTCTTCTGTTAAAAAAAATAAATCACCTATACTCTGGAATAGGTCATCAGTATCTGATTGTGGTGGTCCAACACCCTGGACCCCCCACGACCAGCTGTTTGAGATGGGTTCTGTGAGCACTGCAGCCTTCTCTCTGCTCAGCAAGCACAGCATCATACATTGTATAGTGGCTGTGCCTGGCATCACACTCTCCCCATTAACTTAAATGAGGCTGAGCTGCGCCTAGACCACATGACTGATGAATTTATCGTCACTGGCCTAGGGAAAGCTGAGAGAAGGCAGTGGCGCTCACAGTGCCTTCTCAAACAGCTGATTGGCAGGGGGTCCCGGGTGTCGGTCCCCCACCAATGAGATACTAATGACCTATCCGGAAGATAGGTCATCAGTATAAAAATCTCATAAAATCCCTTTAAGGCAAAATCGTTTGTGGACTAGCGACTATTGTATGACAATTTTAAATGTGGCTGAATTTTAAACGTGGTTGATTGGCTACAATGATCATTCAGGGTTAAATTTCACTCAATGAATGATCGTTATGGTTGAAATCATCCAGTTTGATCAACTTTAGAGTACTGTGTGTGGCCACCTTAATTATTTTTATTCTCCATGTAATAACAATTGTGTAACATCCTTTCAACTGTATGTTGTCCCATTCCTCTATTATTCCTACTAGAAGCTTATGAATTAATTGCGAACAGTGTCCAATAAAGGTCCATCGGGGTGTTACCAGTTGGGGTGTGTCCCTGTACAGTCTGCTACTGGTAGCACTGATTGGATAGTGTCAGACTGTGTGGGGACACACCTCCAATTGGTAATACCCAGATACCCAATTCATTTATAAAGTTCTAGAAGGAATAATAGAGGAACGGCACAACACAGTGTTCTATGAAAACAATGCTGTACTATTTGATAAAATGTGTACCAGCACGTATGTTCCCGTAATACCTAGAGCTATCAGGTGATATTCTGCATCTAGAACTAAATCAGGAATTTGCAGCACATGAATTTGTGGAATGTGTATGGGTCTTCAAAGCATTGCAAACATATGGTGAGTGGTCTGCATGTGGGTTCACATGGGTTAAGTCGTAATGAAAGAGGCCATAGCTGAAACCAGATCCCTCTTTCTTCTTAAGGAAATTTGGCTTTTACCTCTAATTGTTCTGCCCTTTAGGCAGATCTTGATAAGATGCTTAGGAAACATTGCGATAGTTCTCTAGAAAGCACCAACATACTATGAAAAAAAATAAAGTTTTGAGAGACAGTTTTGTGTATTTTCTGGTATTTTTATGCTTCTGTATTGATATTTCTCTTTTTATGATTATCATGTTTGAAAAGAAAATAATACTTATGAGCAATATATTGTACAGACCCCGAAAGGTTGCATAGTACCTCAGTGGTAAGGGGCATATGCAATTGGTTAGTACTGTTATGTCACGTTAATGTAATGCACTGCTCCAGCATGAGCCAGGTGTGGCCAGGATCAACCATCTGGCCCAGCCCTCTCTGGAGCTTAGGGTGTGGGCTGGCCCCACCCCCTAGTTCCAGAGTTTTCTAGTCAGTCTAGCTGTAGGGAGGGAGGAAGTACAGAGCAGTGTCCATGTGCTCCTCTCTCCAGACTCCAACTTCAAGTCCAGGAGCTGTAGGGGATTAAATAGAAAAAAAATCTGAAGGAGGATTTGCTTGGCTACAGCATGACAGTCAGAAAGGTAACCCAGCATAAATCATTCCAGACTCTTCTGCTGAAGAGGGGTAACCTGTTAAGACACCCTCTGCCCTTCAGACTAGTGGCACATTTACCAAATTGCAGTTGTTAGCTCGAGATCCTAGTCACAGAGAGAAAGAGCAATTAGAGGGCCATTACTGCAAACTACTTTCTTGGACATCTGGGTGGAATTTAAACTAATAATTGCTGGATGTACTACAACTCCCATTTTGTACACAGTAAAGAGAGACTTTTGTTTGGTTAATCTCACCTGATTACTGACTCTCCTAACACCACACACCAGCCATTGCACCATTTCAAACTACCATCAGGCAGGAGCCCTAGCTACAGGGAGTGCCCCAAGGGAATATAGGGTGCCCCTCCTTCACTGCACCAACTCCAGGGAGCGACGGCCTGAGGGAATACACTGTGACACATCATCATCAGGGCCACTACCACTTCCATCCTCTGTTCTGGCTCCTCAGTGGCTCGCTTTAGTTAAAGGGGTATTCCCATCTCAGACATTAATAGCATATCAATGTCAGATAGGTGCGGGTCTCACCTCTGGGACCCGCTTCTATCTCCAGAACAGACCTCCCCCAAAATTGAAGGAGAGCACACCGCTCAAGCGCAGCCACCATCCATTCACGGGAGCTGTGAAAATAGCTGAGCGCTGACTGTCCCATAGGAGAGTTGGCTGTGGATGATGTGCTCGCCACTTACAGCTATGAGACTTCAGAAAATAGCCAAGTCTGCTCACTTCGCTAATTTTGGAACTCCCATAGCAGTGAGTGGATAGCACACCGCGCATGCACTCTCACATGTGGGGTGTGTTTCACTTTGGGGGCTCTGTTCTGGAGATAAGAGCAGGTCCCAGAGAAATAAAATGGCCGCCGTCCTATTAGTATACACAAAACCTGTCCTCATCACACAGGACATTCACAACACTGAGGTAAAGAGCTGCCTCATCCTCCTCTCTGCTCTGTTTGTCAGGGATTATGATTCTGAATACACATGATAAGATCTTCAGCTGAATCTCTGTAGGAATGGAGTTTATGAGGAGACAAAGTACAGAGAGAAGGACAGGACAGACTGTGGTAATGGAGACTGCATACAAGTGCTGCTGATCGTCAGCCACATCCCCACCGTCCACTCTGTACTTCATGTCTCCTCATGAACTCCATTTCTACAGAGATTCAGCTGAAGATCTTATTAAACTGTATTCAGGCCTCGTTCACATATACGTGGATTTTCACAGACCATGGTGAAAATCCTGAGGCCTCATTAACATATACGTGGATTGTCTTTGAAAACCCTGCCTGCCGTCTTGCTGAGTGCAGGAGAACAAGGCGTCATTGGTTGCTATGACGCCGTGCGCTTCCTGCCACCACCGCTGTACAGTAATACACTGGTATGATCTATAGGAGAGGAGGATGAGGCAGCGCTTTAGCTTAGTGTTGTGAAGTAACTTGTCCTCCTGTGTGATTAGGACAGGTTTTGTGTGTAATAATAGGACGGCGGCCATTTTGTTTCTCTTAATGATTGCTCCCATGACAAAACAAGCCATTATAACTAATGAAAGGTATTTGGAAATATATTTATAATAAAATCATATTTAAGCATTTTCAGTAATTTTATTTTCTTAATTCCCATAGAACCCCTTGTGTTAATCAACACAAGATGAGAATGACTGCAACAAAGGCTGCAATGAAGCTGAAAACTGCCGTGGCAAGAGCCATGTGTTTTGTTTTTGCCAGAATTACACCACATTTATTATAGATTTAGACCAGGGATCAGTAACCTATGGCACTCTAATTGTTCAAAAAGCACAACTCCCAGAATCCTCATTTCTATGACAGTAACAAGAACAGCCAAGTAAATGTGCACACTGGGAGTTGTAGTTTCAAAGCAGCCGTAGTGTCGGAGGTTGCTGATGCCTGACTTAGATCTTTTTTACCACCGCCCCTATAAGGGGTGTGACTTAGTGGAGAAGTGGGAGTGGCTTCACTGGAAAGGGTCAAGGCTAAAAAAGGCACTGATGTCTCTCTTTTAGTAACTATTTACATTCCCCATGTAATAATAATCATAGCGATTCTGGAGCATCTATTCTTAGGACTTTACGTTGTTCCATTCCTTTATTATTCCTTCTAAAAGTTATGAAGGTATTGCTAGCAGTTTTCAATAAAGATCCTAATGGGTGTTACCAGTTGTGGGGGTGGGTCTCTGCACAGTCTAACACTGGCAGCACTGATTGGATAGTGTCAGACTGTGCAGGGACACCCCCCTCCCCCTCCTTCCCCCAACTGGAAACAACCATCTGGACCTTCATTGCAAACTGCAAGTAATTCATTCATAACTTCTAGAAGGAATAATAAAGGAATAGAGTATCATATAGTCGTAAGAATAGATGCTGCAGAATGTTTATTACAAGGGGGATGCACATAGTTACTAGAAAAGACACGTCAGTTTTCAGGTAAGCTTTAAGGTGTGACACTATATGACGGAATTGTGTCAGAATTTTAGCACAACATTCTGGTATAAGGTATGTCAAGCTTAGACAAGGCAGATTTATCATCCTGCTTCAGCCACTGTGATAAATCTGCTGCATCTTTAGACTGTCTAGTCTTAGTTTACACTGTAAATCTTAGTCCATACAAGTAAATCTAGCTCAATGAGACTGCGCTAGTTATCAAGACACTTCTTCAGATATACAAACTACAACTCCCAGGTGAGTAATGATGGATTTTTAGGTAAACTAGTCTGAACAAGAATAATCTGCTGTGTACCAGAAAATGCTCCTCATATCTTATAGGATCAATGCAAAGTTTTCCACAATGTCTTCAACCTGCGGACCCCTTCTCATATATCCAGTCCTTCTGTTATTAGTGAGTAAGGCCAGTTTCAGACCGTGTAGAAGTATAAATTCCCATAGTGAACTTTGCTCCTTTGATCAGACCGCATGGCATTATGATGATTTGCTGTGTGTCTCTGCCTGAGCTCAGTACACACCATTACAATTCAGGTCGGGCAGAGACACACAGCATTGTAAATTATTATAATGCTGTACAGGTCTGGTCAAAGGAGCAGAGTTCATTACGGAAATTCACCCTTCCCGCAGTGAACACACTCATCTGAAACTGCCCAAACTCATAACACAACAGATTCCATAGTTTCCTAAGGTATCAGTTTTATGTCCATTGTTTCTCTACCTGGCTTAGGGTGCCTTCACACGCAGCAGAAATTTCTGTGACTGAAAATCTGTTCCATTCATAGAGCTTGCAGAAATCCATGTGCTTGACCCCAAAATAACCCTATTCAGATGAGTGGAATAATTGATTTTTAGTTGCAGAACCTTCTGCAATAAAATCTACCATGTAGGATGACACCCTAAACACCGCTTTACACTCACTGAGCATTGGCCAGATAACCGCCAATTGGTGTTCGTAGGAACACTTGTTAGAGATGATCTGCTGGTGTAACTGTGCCGCTGATTACCCTTTGAACAAGCTAAATGCTCGGGTAATATGATCATTTGTGCACAGCGTCGGACTAGCCCACCATAGTACCAGAGGGTCCTCCAGTGGGCCCAGGCTCTGATACCATAGTGGACCCCAAAAGTCCAGAGAAAAAAAACATTTGGAGCTTATACAGCTTTCTCCTCCACTGATGAGCAGGCGATTGCCAGGAAAGAACGCTTCCTTCCTGACAATCGTCTGCTAAATTGTGCAGTGTAAAGATGCGTTAAAGGGGTTTTCATAAGAAAAATATTCTAGTTTTTAAACCAGCTCCTGGATCTGAATACTTTTTTAATTACATATATTTAAAGATTTTATATAGCCATTGAGTTATTCAATGAAATGTATCTGTACAGCCCACCTGCTGTTTGTTTTTTTCTTATCTCTTTGACCTGCTCACTGAGATGGCCGCACATGCTCAGTTTCATCCTTCAACGGCCTCCTGAGTTGTGATAGGGAGAGTTGAGATACGCCCCCTGAGCTGTGATAGGGAGAGCTGAGACACACCCCCTTAAGCTGTCAGCTTGATATAAATCTAGCAGAGCAATGAATGTGGAGATCTCTGGATCCATGTGAGGTACAGGGCTGGTTCTAGCTTTATTATAAAGAGATAATCATGTACTATACGATGTCTGATTTTAATTTTTTACAGTAGTCTTGGGATAACCCCTTTAAGGACTTGTTCAAACGGTGGACTTTGCCTCCAAAATTTTGGCACAGATTCAATAAACAAAAACAAAATTCTGGTGGCGGCCATGTGGTGCAAGGGAAGGCAGTGCTGCTGTTCAAGCGGCTGGCAGTTTAAAGGTGTGACATGTCCCTTCTTGGTGCGATATCCAGGCAAAGGCGCTGCTGGAAACCATGGCAAGTGTCCACTAGCGGTTTGGCTGTAGTCAGTGGGCTGGTGGGTCTGCGGTATTAAAAGTGAAAAATTGCGGAAGAATAAATGTCAAAATTTGCCACACTAATTTCACATTAACACTTATCAGATCCAGCAGGCTGTTCCGGCGATCTCTCTGTATCTGGCATTGCCAGAAGCTAAAGGGATGCTGTCTGGCCCTAGTAACTAAGATGGAGCGTGCAGCAGTATTTGTTTGTCCGATTTGCAGCATATTTGCCAGGTTGCGTACCAATCATAGTTAGCCGGACAACATCCCTGTAGCTTCTGGAAATGCCGGATACAGAGATATTTGACAAGCACTAGTGTGAAACTAGCCTTATAGATGTCTGTCAGATGGACAAAGTACACACCTATTATGTGTCAACCCAACCTTATTTTAAATGTTCAATTTGCCAATAAAATCAGTTCCTCGCACATTTCAAAATCTCTGCTTTCTGCCATTCAATAGGAACCTTCATTGCTTATTTCCAGTGGATACAAATCAGTCCTAATAGAGACATGTTGCTCATAATAGCAGCAAAATGATTTGGGCAAATCTCACTTACATTCTGAAAAAACATGCAGCATAATTTGACATGCGGTGCAGATTTGAAATCTACAGCATGTCAATTTATTTATTCTGTGGATTTCCACTGCAGATTTAGGGGCGGATGTGCTGCAGAAACGCACATAAATCCGCAAAGAAAATCATGCGGATCTTATGTGCGTTGACCTGCACTCGTGTGCAGGTGGCCCTAGGGTGTCTGCACATGGTGAAGATTTCTGTGCAGAAAAAACGCACGTTAAAGTCGCACATAAATCAGCACTATTTACTTAGGCGGTTTTTGGTGTGGATTTGATGCAGATTTTCACCCTTTTATTGAAAAGAGCTCATTCACACAAACGTGGTTTGGTTCTGCATTCGAGCCGCATTTTTTGTGGCTTGGATGCAGATCCATTCACTTCAATGGGGCCACAAAAGATGCGGATAGCATGTGTTGCTCCGTTTTGTGGCCCCGTAAAAATTATAGATCATGTCCATTTTGCAGACAAGAATAGGCATTTCTATAATGGGCTGCCTGTTCCATGCGCAAATTGCGGAAGGCACACTGGTGGCATCCGTGTTTTGCGAATCGTGTACATGAGCCCTAAGAAAAAAACATCCAAGGACAATTGACATGCTGCGGATTTCAAAAGTTGCACAGCAGGTCAATTTCCGCACCTAATGAAAAAGCTAACTGTACATGATGTGTGTCTAATCTCATACACTTTGCTGGTACTGTAAAAGGTTACAAAAAATGCAGCAAAAGTCAAGCATTTTTGTATTTATTTTTTATTTTACAAAAAAAACCACACACACCAAAAGTTATGTGGCAGCGTGCTAATATTGGTGTCTGCAGCTTTTGAAGGAACGCTGTTTATGCAATTATGTTATCTAATAATAATATTATGGCATTCACACATTAGACGCGAAAAGCACCAATAAATGTGTAGGTTTCCATAAACAAACTAATAAGAACTTCGTTCATGAGGTCCCTTTAAATGTGGCACAAAGACTGTTAATGCCACAATTCTCGGCTGGCAGCTTACAAGTCGATGCATGCCTGTTCATGGCGAGTGGTTTGGAATTGGCCCCTCATCCTTCCTAAAGAGCTCGTTCTTGTTCAGTCCCTGTTTACTAGTTAACCCAGTGAAGCCTATTTTAGTCAACCACAGCCATCGGAAGGAGGATTGTTTCGGAGCCCTCTGGGTTTTAACTTGACACCATATTTAGTATGTTACAATGTGGCTGGCCTCTATATTTCATATCCGGTATGTTGATGGGATTCCTTGAGGATCCTTTGCTTTCCTTTTTGGGATGTCTCAGAGTCCCCTTGGATCAGGAGGTTGTCAGAGGTTGTTTTACTGGGAAGGCTTGGAAAGCTGAAAGTTGCAGTCTCTTTCTAAATTCACTTGGCATTGATGAGGAGCAGAGATGTGCAGCGCCGCTGACTTCTCTCCAGTGTCAGAGAGGTCGGAAACAGCTCACTCCGACTTCAGTGCCCCTCATCTGTCTACTGTGATTAAGGGAACACTGGGAAACTGGGGCAGTATTTTATTAAACTGGGTAAAGAGACCCTTTACCATTATTGTAGTAACATAAATTAAAAATGGGAATATTCATTTAATCTTTAGGGTACGACCCCATGCCACGGTCGTGATGCGATCAGGAACCGAAGGATCTCTTGTACCAATAGAAGTCAAAGGAGAAATAGGCTTCTGAGACAGACCTGGCACTTTCCAAGTAGCGGTGACTGAACTTGTATGTGTGGTCAATCGCAAGTAATGCGGCTGTCGACTGCATTGGCTATACAGTTAATCATCTGCTTGAGGTATATGTTTAACATATTTTACCACATTCGTCACTGGTTAAAATTAAGTGCTAAAGAAGTGCTGTTCAAACACAATTGCGGACAAAAAACCCACCCTAAAAGTATGGTTACACATGCGGTCAGCCGTACGCAGCCCTAACTACAGCATCACCACAACACAACCATGCCGTGTAGTCATACCCTTAACGACTCATGCACACTAATGTATTTTCTTTCCGCGTCCATTTTGTTTTTTTTTGCAGACCGTATTTGGAACCATTCTGTGTGCATTCCGTTTCTGTATGTCTGTTCCGCAAAAAAATTGAACATGTCCTATTATTGTCTGCAAAATACATACGGTCGAGCCCTAAGACACATTTGGATGCTGCAGGAATCAGACGATTGTTGGAAAGGAGGTGTTCCTTACCAACGATCGTTAAGTGAAGGTGAAGATCTACATCTACATGCAGCGATCACCTCCACAGTATAAGGACAAGCATACTCAAAAAATCATTGTTCTTGGGCAGCAAAGCTCTGTCTAGACACCACGATCTGCTGCTTGGGAGCAATGATTGTGGTGTCGGCACCTCTGATCATTTCGCCTGATGAACGCGCGTTTCTCTCATTCATCACGTGATCTGCAGCACCTTTAGATGGAATGTTCGTTCCCGATAATATACGAACAGGCTTTGTAAATCCAACTTTAGGCATAGTTCACACTTCAGTGATTTGATTGGTGTTTGATCAGTGAAAGATTTGCACTTGTTCAGTAACACAGAACAGATGCAAATCTTTCCATTAAGTCTAATCTCTGTGTAGCCTCCACTCCACCTCACCGTGTGGCCATACCCTGAAAGCTGCCAAGCCCACATCAATCAGTGGATCCTCAGAAAGCGGCTGTAGACACGGAACAGTACATACAAGCCCAATATCAGCTTCATAAAAGTGTACCTCTCGTTTCAAGTGACTTCTTCAGAATAAGCCATCTGGCAATTTTAAGACTTGTAGTAGCTAGCATTTTCCTTCGCCTCTTTAATTGTCAGGTTTACCTAAGCTCAGCTACAGAGACGGTGGATACTATAGGCTATGATGTCTCCCATACCCTGCATACAGTGCTGATCCTGTTCTACTATCTCTCCGCTGCACACCCTCAGAAACCACAGTAGCACAGAGGACATTATACAGCAGCACTGAGCAGTGTAGTTGTGAATCCAGCACTGAGGTAACACTAACTAAAGCTAGCAGCAGAGTTTTTGAGTGTCTGCCTCCGTTTCCCTCTAGCAGCTCACTACTCCCCCCCCTTCCCTCTCCATAGACTTTTATAGGCTACACCTTATTTCACAGTGAATTGACAACCATTTTCTTTACTGCAGATGGACTTTACTAGTGATCAGTGCAGGAGGATGAGGAAGAACAGAAGAGGAGTCTGTAAGGAGAATTACAAAATGTCATATCTTCACTTGAATTAATAATTTGTAAATAAAAAACAACTGTTTCAGCAGTTGAAGGGATTGTCCTATCTCATACATTGAGGACGTATTGCTAGGTTGTGCCCCCAATGTCTGATAGGTGCAGGACCTGCACTTACGTTAAGAATGAAGCCTGCAAATTGAAGGAGTGCATTCATTTCTATGGGAGTGCCATAGCCAAATAGCCAAGCAGCGTGCTCGGCTAATTTCTGAAGTCTCATTGAAATCAATGGGAAGCACACCACTCAAGCGTGCCGCCCACTCCATTCCATTCTATGGGGCTGACGGAAATAGTCAAGCACTCAGCTATTTTCGGCAGTTCCGTAGAAATATGTGGTGCTTCCTTTCTGAAGCTAGGTGGAGATTTTAGGGGGGGGCCTGCACCTATCAGATATTCGGGGCATAACCACACAGCCGACATGGTCAGTCACTAAACTACCTTGGCCTGAGGAAGGGCTGTCTTTATGCCCGAAACGTTGCCAAAAATTGTATATGGATGTGCTCGGCTGAAAAATAAAATTCACCTGTTCACTGCATAAGTGGAGTGCTGTCTTCCCTTTTCTACATTAAAGATATTGGCTCGGAGGTGGAGATAGAGCCAGAATTGGACTTGCACCCACGACTAGCCAACTAGTGGTAGAGTGCTATAACCCCCCTGGGTGTTTAGACCTAAAGATATTGCCCCAATATATGAGTTGGGACAAACCCTTTAAAGTAGAAGTGCAGCAGAAGTGGCAACACTGACTGGATAATGTCACACTGTGCAAGGTCACATCCTCAACTGGTAACACTCAGCTGGACCTTCATTGCAAACTGCTAAATATTAATTTATAACTGCTAACAGGAATAATAAAGGATTGGCACATGTTATTACACGGGGAATGCAAGGAGTTGCTAAATCAAACATGTCAGGTAATGAAGAATAAGAAAAACACTGAGGTGCTTTTTTTGTGTTTTTTTCCTTTTGTGTGTTTTCCTCACCGGCAGCGGTTTCCTGCTTCCTACTATCCTATTAAATCCCGGTGAGGAATTCTGAACAGTGGTGTAAAGTAGAGATGAGCGAATCATTCAAAATTTGCTTCGCTGAATATTCGCCGAATTTCTGACAAGATTTGTATTTAAACGAACTTATTAGTTGAATCTACGTAAAAAAATAGACGTTTTTAGCGAACATTCCTGCCCAAATTACGTACGGACAGTAAGCATAGTTAAAAGTATGCAATACCTAAGCATTAGCATACAAAAGTGCGTACAAATCCTTAGCATACTATTGACGCGCGATTGCGTCATACGCACAAGGCTAGGCCGCGGCAGACATGATGCTCATTGCTGCTAGCTATCAATAAGTGCATAACTTACTAAAAACACCGTACAATAAGTGCATAATAGGACACATTGCAGTACCAGAAAAAGAATACACACAATGGGCTAAAGTGCTGAACCATTAAAAACAGTGTAGCTAAAATAAAGCAAAGACATAAGTATGCAAACATTTTAGTGCAATCAATTTCACATTTGCAAGCATAAAAGGCTCAGATATACGTTTGAGTCTCTCCTTATGGATCCTAGTTGGCATGATAAAACACTGTCTGTCTGGAACACATATTCCAAAATTCAATTGTAATCCAAGTGAGGTAAAATTGTAATCCAAACAGGTAATGTGTAATCCACATGGATAATAGAGAATAGCAGCAAATAGAGAACTTTTTTTGGAAAAGGGGGCTCCCAAATAACCTGAGAAGGGGGTAAAAAGGAAAATAGGCGCGCTTAGGCGCAACTGGGACCTTTCTGCAGAATGGGGGGAGTCCTGACTGACAGCCATGTCCACTCCAGCTGAGTGAGAGTCAAACGGGGGCAATACATTACATTAAAAAGCAGCACATAGAGAACCCTTTCTGCCAAAGGGGGTTCCCAAATAACCTGAGAAGGGGGTAAAAAGGAAAATAGGCGCACTTCGGCGCAACATGGAAATTTCTGCAGAACGGGGGGAGTCCTGACAGCCATGCCCATCTGGGTGAGAGTCAAACGGGGGCAACACAAACTAAACAAAAACAACTGCCAACTAGCATCTTACACGTCAGGTGCAGTTCATGGTGTGGCTCCCATAGGTCCTCCTGCAGTGTCCTTGACACTGCCAGTAGTTGGGTTCCTCATATGAGGGACCTGAAGTCCTCCTCGCTCGAACTGCTGCTGAAGCTCATCAGAGGACGCTCCTGCCTCTTTTAGGCCATACTTGCTGCGGTGGTGGAACTCCAGTGCCCTCTTCTTCCTGAAGTTGGACTTGACCAGGTCCGGGTGGTGGTGACACACGCTGCAGCCATTTTCGCTTTTCCGGATGCTCCAGCCGGGACAGCAGGGGTAAGGACTTCCGGCCGCAGCGGTTACAGAAAGGTTGCATCCAGGAAAGAAGCCCCAGCTTTCCCAGCTGCTGCTGGCTTCATCCTGCACGGCAGCTGGTATTGGTGGACCACCGTGGATTGGAAGGTGAACGATAACGTGGTCAGCTGACCCAGCTGTAAGGACTGTGGTGGTGGTGGTGGTGCTGGCAGTCCAGGAATCAGAGGCTCCGGCTGAGGCTGTGGCTTTTCCCTGAACCGGAGGACGCCATCTGGAAACTCCAGCAGGCAGAGCAAGCGTCCTGGACCTGGTGGTTCATCTGGCCACACTTCTGGTTCCGTTGTAGGCACCAGAGGCTTTGAAAGGAGGGTAACCCCGGTCACAAATGGGTCTTTCTGGGACGCCATGGGGGTGTACGTCATTTGATCCCCCACGTACAGGCTATGCCGATGTTGTTGCAGGTATGGCCGTTTCACCGACCTGCAGCCCACAAAATACTTCTTTCCATCCTCATCATCCTGCAGGAAGCCAGACCCTCTCCCAACGGAAAACCAAATCACAGTTCCCTTTCTCCGTTCCAATGAAGGATCTCCCGGCCTAGGGTGGTCGAGTACCTGTATGACCAAGTCCTCCCCTGCGGTTTTATAGTCCCAGAGGGTCTGTGCATGGGCCGTCACAGATGGTGGAACAATTGGGTTCTGGTGTATGGAAGGGGTGGATCTCCTCCTGGGTGGCGAAGTGGATGCTCCAGCCGCCTCCGCCGCAGGAGCCAAAGCAGACGTTCCAGCCACAGGAGCCAAAGCAGACGTTCCAGCCACAGGAGCCAAAGCAGATGTTCCAGCCACAGGAGCCAAAGCAGACGTTCCAGCCGCAGGAGCCAAAGCAGACGTTCCAGCAACAGGAGTCAAAGCAGATGTTCCAGCCGCACGAGCCAAAGCAGGCGTTCCAGCTGCAGGAGCCAAAGCAGACGCTCCAGCCGCACAAGCCAAAGCAGATGCTCCAGCCGCCTCACGAGTCGCAGCAACAGCAACCTCAGCAGGTGGTAGGGAGCACTCAGGCACTGAAGCTGGGTTTCTCTGGCAGACTTGTGACACCCTGATGTCTTGAGCGGGTGGTGGTTCAGGTAAGTCGTCTTCAAAATACGTCTCGTTTCAATTTGGACGCAGCTGTTTTTTAGCCATGATGCTTGCCTCTTGCTCTGAGGTCAGCGCTGGTCTAAACTGGTTTAGACTTCAGAGAAGGGTGGAGCACTGAGGGAGGAGTCTTCACTCCCTATACGTGCAAAACAGTTAGATCCCGGTGGGCCGGGCTGGTTTTTTCCAGTTCTGAGGGGGGCGTATCTTCAGGCGTATCTTTTGATTTACGAATAATACAAAGCGAATCCAAAGAAATTCGGATTCGCTTCGCAGCTTAAAATTTCCAATATTCGATACGAATCTACGAAGTGGCGAATAGATTCGCTCATCTCTAGTGTGAGTTTTTTTTTTTTTTTTTCTAATTTACCAGAGATGGGTTGTCGATGCAACCTTAGGAGAAGGGCTTCTGCATGTCCCATCCCAATAAGATATACCATAAATGTCTGATAGGTGCAGGTCCCACCTCTGGGACCCACTGCTATCTGAACAACAAGGCCCAAAGCGAAGACTGAGAATATTGTGCGTGTGCAGCATACACCAATCACCGTTTTTTTGGACTTCTGAAAATACCCAAGTGAGCATGTTCAGCTACTTTTAGAAGTCCCAGAGCAGAAAATGGAAAGCAAACCGTGCAGTCACAGTCGTTCCTCTGCTCGCCACTATGGGACTTCCAAAAATAGCTGATCTAGCAGTTGGCAGTTGATTTTGGGGCCTTGTTCTGGAAAAAGGAGATGGTCCCAGAGGTGAAACCTGCACCTATCAGATATATTCTATCGATATGCCATAAATTTCCCAGACGAGAATACAAGAGGACATTTCACCACTCCTGACATGCCTGTTTTAATAGCTTCATTCATCTATTTTTATGTCTCTATGTTGTGCTATTCCTTTATTATTTCTACTACAAGTTATGAAGGAAGTGCTAACAGTCTGCAGTAAGGGTACAGAGGGGTGGTAACCAGTTGGGGGTGTGTACCTGCACAAGTTCACTCTATCCAATCAGTGCTGCCATTTTCAGACTGACTGGTTACCACCCCTCTGTACCCTTACTACAGACTAACCATTCATAACTTCTAGAAGGAATAATAAAGGAATGGCACAACATAGAGCCATAAGAATAGACACTCCAGAATTGTTATTATATGGGGAATACATGAAGCTATTAAAACAGACATGTCAGGAGTGGTGAAAGGTCCTCTTTAATACTTAGTGCATACAACTAAATAGATACTTACGGCATCCCAATTACCTAAAGGGGAAAATAGAGTTTTTTATATTATAAAAATTGTGGCATGCTCCTTTGGATTAAGTATGTATAATGTTATTCTCCCCTGAAAATCTCTGTATGTAGGGCACGCAGCACACACAGGCCATGCAGCTCTGTACTATAGAGCCATGTGGCTTCTGTGATCTGCCATAATGGCTCTGAATATAAAGCGTGATCCAGCCACTTCATGGAAGAGCCACTGTTTAAAACAACTGCAGTCTCCTTGAGTCTTGCATTCTGGTTTTGGAAAAATTTTGTACTGAGGGCTCCATTGTTGTAGTAAGACGGGGGACCTTTTTGCTTTCTAAAGTGCAAAAGGGAAACTCAGAATAAAATCACCATAAGGCCTCTTTCACACGAACGTTGTGTTTTGCGGTCCGCAAATTGCGGATCCGCGAAAACAATGGATGGCATCCGTGTGCATTCCGTATTTTGCAGAACGGAACAGCTGGCCCCTAATAGAAAAGTACTATTCTTGTCCGTAATACGGACAAGAATAGGACATGCTCTATTTTTTTTTGCGGGCTACGGAACGGAGCAACGGATGCGGACAGCACATGGTGTGCTGTCCGCATTTTATGCGGGCCCATAGAAATGAATGGGTCTGTATTTTTCATGTGAAAAATGTAGATCGGAGCCCGCAAAAAATACTGTCATGTGAAAGAGGCCTAATACTGCTAATTGCTGTTTACAGAGATATAGTCCTAGAGCAGGAGATGACATGCACTGAGAGGAACCATCAATATTTTCCCTAATGAGCAGTCGAATATCGGGAAGGAGGCATTCTTTCCCGACAATAGGCTGCTCTTTCGTTGGTGGGTGAAGCGCCGCCTTTACATGCAACGATCACCTCCACAGTATGATAACGAGAGATGGCGATTGCGATCGCTCGTCCTCATACAGCTGCATTGTTTCTGGGCAGCAGATCACTGTTTAGGCAGCACGATCTGCTGCCCAGAAATTATCATTTACTTGCCTATAGGAAAAACAGTTTCACCTCATGAGCAAGCATTTCACATGGTAATCGGGTGATCGGCGGCACCCTTAGATGGGCAGATTGTCGGGAGTGAGCGTTCGCAAGAGCGTTCGTCTCCGATAATCTGCCCGACTATTGGGCTGTGTGGCACTGCCATCTCGGATAAAACCAGATACTTTATTTAGAAGATTACATGCAGGAACAAACTTGATGCATTTCGAGCTATATAAGCAAAAATATGTAGTTATTCTAATTCTTATCTTCTGAGCTCTAACCATGCACACCAGTGTAGAAGAAGTCAGCTGAACCCTGCAGAGTGGAGCTGGTAACGGGGAAACGCTGGTAACACCTCATCATAAATTAGACAATTGTTAAGAGTCAGCACAAGCAGGAAACTCTTAAGAGGCAGCACTAGCGGGTATACACTCTTACATAGGGAATGCTATCAATCACTGGTAACCCCTCCCCCTTCTATAGCTATCAGTGACTGACAACTATCTCTGTATACAGTCTTACATAGGGAATGCTATCAATCACTGATAACACCTCCCTGTGTACAGCTATCAGTGACTGACAGCTATCTCTCTATACGTACTTACACAGAGAATGCCATCAATCACTGATAACACATCCCTTGTGTACAGCTATCATGGTATATTAAAATGGTGTCTAAAGACCCTTTGCTCTGCTTCTTTACCACCAAAGACCACCTTTTCACCTGTAAGCAATATCCGTTTTGTCTTCAGTTGAGACTACAGGGTTGTAAGAGCTTGTGAGCAAAATGTCAACTTGACAATTAAATATTGGATTATGTTATGGAGGATTTTGATGTTTGATGCTTAGCAACAATATTAACTCAACGTTCTAAATGTCTCCTACCACTTCAATTTGACCAATAGGAAAAGTGCTGAACTCCTTTTCCTGACAAGAAAACACTGCATTTTCATACAGCCACCACTAGAAGAGTTTAATTATGCTTCTATTCCAGTAAATGGTAACTGTATAAATTACTGTGCACTGAGCTCCCCCTAGTGGTGGCTGCAGGCAGTCAGTTTTGTATTAGAAGGGAAGCAGATTTATCAATGTATTTTTGCCAAATGTATAAATACATTTAGAAATATGGTGTTCAGAATGAGTGCCATATTTATAAAGCACCTGTTCCAAATTTTTCAACATAGACATTGGATGAAGTTGGTGCGGTGGAGTGTGACTTTTTATTACAATTTTTTTAAATTAAAATTTCTAGATTACCGTATTTTTCGCTTTATAAGACGCACTTTTCCCCCCCAAAAGTAGGGGGGAAATTGCGGTGCGTCTTATAAAGCGAATACAAGTGAGCGCTTCCATTATGTTTTAGCTGCGGCACCCCCATCAAACCTCAGATCAGCCCACCCAGCCCCATAACAATAAAAAAAGCCCCTCTTACCTGTCCTGCTCCGCGGCTCTGCTCCGGGTCTGGCGCTCCTCTGGCTTCCCGGGCCGGCGCTGAACTGTCCTGACTGCGTACAGCGTCAGGACGTAGTGCACGCACTATGACCTGACGCTGCACGCAGTCAGGTGACAGTGCAGCGCCGGCCTTAGAAGCCAGAGGAGCGCCGGACCCGAAGCGGAGCCGCGGCGCAGGACAGGTAAGAATGGTTTTTATTTTATTGTTATGGGGCTGGGTGGGCTGATCTGAAGTCTGATGGGGGCACACTGGGCTGATCTGAGGTCTGATGGGGACACACTGGACTGATCTGAGGTCTGATAGGGGCACACTGGGCTGATCTGAGGTCTGATGGGGGCACACTGGGCTGTTCTAAGGTCTGATGGGGGCACACTGGGCTGTTCTGAGGTCTGATGGGGGCACACTGGGCTGATCTGAGGTCTGATGGGGGCACACTGGGCTGATCTGAGGTCTGATGGGGGCACACTGGGCTGATCTGAGGTCTGATAGGGGCACACTGGGCTGATCTGAGGTCTGATGTGATGTCCTGAAATTTATGGGGGGTCTGATATGAGGTCTGATGAAAAACATTTTTTTCTCATTTTCCTACTCTAAAATCTGGGGTGCATCTTATCTTCGGGTGCGTCTTATAAAGCGGAAAAAACGGTAAGTAAATTTGTGAGAAAACGGTGGCACTGCTCTTTGTGTTTCCTGGGATTGTCGCATGCATACCGGGAAACTGGGTGGGGCAGGGGGGCTCATACTACATTTTGATATGGTGCCCTAATACTATTCTTAACTACTGTAGCACCATGGTGGCAACTAGAAGAAAATGTGTAAAAAAAATTTTGGAAGGACAAAGGTCTCTGTGTAACGAGATCAGTGGAAATTATATTTACCAATTTTTAAGAAGGGGCTCATTTATCAAACCAATCAGATTCCTTCTTTAAAAATTCCTTCGTTAAAATGAAAGGTGGAATCTGACTGGTTGCTATGGGCAACTAAACCTGTTCTACTTTACACTAGTTTGAGAAATGACCCCCTAAGTTTACATAAATATCTATATATCTATCATTGCCATTCCTATGGCTGTGTCCCCCTTTTCAATGATGTTGTATCTTCCTGTAATCTCTTTTAATTGTTTTTATAATGTGATATAATAAAGATCATGTATTTTTCTTATTTTGTGTGCAGACTGGCGTTCTTTTGTAGGTTATGTAGTTTTAGCACTAGTACAGCGGACTTTGCGTAAAATATACAAAACTACACAGGGTTCTTTTCCTTTTTGCTTGCTCAAAAAAATGTAAAGGCTATGTACACCTTTGGGGGCATTTTTTTATTATTGCATTATACCTATTTTGACCTAAAAATCACTTTTTCAATTGGTCTTTATTAACAATATGGAATCCTTTTTGTGTACAGAGTTGAGAAGCTGTACTAGCTGCCTGTGGATTTTTTCTCAATTTCGTCATCTGAGGGGCAGACGGACAGCTGATCTCTTCTCTCTGACCTTATAAACACACACTTAAGCTCAATCCTTACCTTACTGATAAGAATGTGGCTTAAGTAACTGTTTATGACCTCTCAGTAGTTTACAGATAAGGGTAATTAGATGACCAGCACAAAGTGAAAGTGAAAGTACCAGTCACCCAGCTAGACAAACAGTTAACCCTTTGTGACTAAACAGCTCAATATTCTTTAATAAAGACCAAAAGAAAATATTATTTTTAGCCAAAAATAAGTTTAATGCAATCATAAAAAAATTTACTCCAAAGGTGTACATAGCCTTTAAACTCTAAGTATTTATTTTAGCTATATATTTATTATAGAGGGATTTTTTTTGCTTCTTAAAATACAAACACGCATATTTTTTTCATTTATAAAAAATGTAAAAAAAAAACAACAACCAAAAGCTTACAATGTCCAAATTTCCCCATGATGAATACCACAGGGGGACAACATAAAAAGTCACTTTGAAGGGGTTTGTAATGTTTTAGCACTGTCTAACATCTGTTTTTATAAAAAAAATTGATAAGAAAGGAAAAATAAACATTTTTTTCATAATTTTCCTTAAATATTTTTTTTTAATAATATATCTGTCACCCAGTGGCACAAAAGAAAGATCTAAGGTGTCCTGTGAAAAATTATATTAAATACATGTAGATTTGCTAAAACTGAAAAAATCGGCCTGGTAAGGAAGCTGCTAGAATGAAATTACACAGGATTAATGATTTCTATAAACTGACCAATAAATCTAGGCACAAGTTTTCCTGAAGGTACTTTCAATCGTAGATTTTTTGTACAGAGCCCCACCTTGTCTCCAACAACAAGAACAGAACCCTGAGAGCGTCTTTTATCTGCCCCCTTTTTTGTATACACTGGGATTTTCTCAGGTTCACTTGAACTTGAGCCCAGGCTGAGCACAGTTTGTTCGCTAATATCAACCTCTCAGTTGGAAGATGAAAAATAATCACATTGTGGGTGGAAACCATAATTACAAAAGAACAGTGAAATATCAATACAACTGCTTACATAGTTGTTTATAGCGAACTCTGCCAAGACTAAATGAGATAATGTGTTGTAAGGTTATTTTACGTACTTTATTAAGTACTGATTGGTTCTTTTCCCTTTAATTATTATATCACCTTCTACAGGATGGCCAACGAAAAAATAGCCCACCTCTAGCAATAGTATAACAAGATGAACAAGCAAGTGGATTGGTTTTTTAATTATCCACAAGTCACAAAAGATGCTGAAAGTGGTCTCCGGTCACTTCTATGCATCTTTGGGCACGTTGGATTATGTTGGCTGACACTGCTTGCAGCTCTTCAGCAGTGATGCTGCGGATAGTGTTTGTGATGTTTTCCTTGAGTTCATCCAGGGTATTTGGACTGTTAGTGTACACTTTCTGTTTTAAATTTCCCCACAGATAAAAATTACATGTGGACAAGTCTGAGGAACTTGGTGGCCATAACCCCTTGCTCACAGTTCGCTCCTCCGTAAACAGTTCATGAGTTCAAACAGTTCATTCACAAAGACAAATAACCAAAACTCCACTTAGTACATCATCCAGGTAGGATGTTGTAGGTCACTATCTCTATCTTTTATCACCTTGGGGTGTCGGCCATGTGCTGCAACATGGCGACATGTGTAGGCCATATTTTTATCACTTAGCCTGTTTAAGCCTATTTATTTTCAAATCGTCAAATTCATTTTATAACCGGCAGTAAGACAGATAAAGAGTCAGAAATTTAACATCTCAAATATTGCTCTAAAGAATGCAGTAACCGCTCAGTTTGACCATTGGCACTGAATGAAAAGTGGCCAAAAATGAAGGAGTGATCCCCAATTTAGAACATAGACTTCCAAAAGTGGAAAACAAATTGAACCTCACAAACCAAACAATATTCTCAGGAACCTAACAACATGATGAATAAAAAGAAAAGATAATTCTTTCACACTAAGCAATTTATTGAGGTGAACAAAATGACACATTTTACTAAATATGTCCACAACCAACCAAACAACTGTCTGCACCGAGAAGATCGTAATTCTGTGATAACGTCTATAGACAAATGAGACCAAGGACTTTTAGGAGGAGAAATGTCTCTAACCATTGTGGGCGACTAGTAATATCTAGCCACTCGTCTATTAGTACCAGTAATTCCTGTGTCCGCTTAACACAGAATTATGGAGTTCACCCAGGAGTCGAAGACAAAATTTACCAGGAACGGCTGGTTTGCCTTCAGGCCCGTTCTTGAAATGCCAGATCAAAATGACAATACCTTCAGGAAGGATAGGGTCTGGTTCGGATTCTGAGGAATAAGTGACACAGAAACTTTTAGATAAGGTGTTCGCCTTAATATTCTTATAATATTCTTAGATATCAGCCTGAAAGTGATAAAATTAAAGCAAGCGAAAAACCATGCCCACTGAGCCTTTCTCAAGGGAAATGAAGGAAAGAGTTAAATTCTAAACTCTATATGCTCCAGAGCCTGTTTGGGATTCAACCTTTTAGACGATTCTAAAAATGTCAAGTTCTTATGATTGGTAAGAACCATTACTCGATGTTGAGCTCCCTCCAGAAAGTGGTGCCACTCTTCAAAGGCCCACTTGATGGCAAGGACCTCTTGGTTAACAATATCATCATTTCATTTAGTTGAAGAAAATTTGAGTAAAAAAGCACATGATCTGAGGCTAGTGAGTGAGAATGTGCCTTGAGAAAGTACAACTCCCACACTCACCTCAGAGGCATCAGCCTCAACCACAAATGGCTTAGTTGGTTGGATCTGGTTTGACCAAAATACAAACTTTTACAAAGCATTTAATTAAAGATTCAAGAGCTATTATTGCTTCTGGCTACCAGTGGAGCAGATTCGCTTACTTCTTAGTCGACTTGGTAAGAGGTTTCGCTGTACCAGAAAAAATTGTTATGAATTTACTGTAATAGTGAGCGTAGCCCAGAAATCACTGCAAGGGCTTTAAGCGAGGATGGACAGACTTAATCTAAAGTAGCTTGGACCTTGGCAATATCCACATGAAATGCTTTTGGGGTAAGGATGTACCAAGGAAAGGTATCTCCTGAACCCCAAACACACACTTTTCCAGTTTTACATACAATTAATTCTCACAGAGAATCTGTGACACCATTCTGAGATGATCAATCTGATGAATAAATCAATATATCATGAAGGTACAAAACAAAAAGCCTCCCAATATATTCCCTAAAAACATCAATAACTCGATTTTGAAACAAAGCAGGTGTGTCACTTAACCCAAATGGAATAATTAGGTACCCATAGTTGCCCCCAGGGGTATTAAAGCGGTTCTTGGAACTGAACCCAAGTTTGGGAAAAGGTTTTTAACAGTAGAAATTAATTTTTGAAGTTATTACCTGCAGTCTCACAAGACTTCGGAAAGTAATAACTTTGGCTCACCTGAGCTAATGCATTCTAATACTGTACAGAACGCTCGCTCCATACAGTATTCAAACAAAGTTTTATGCGAATCGACTACGGATGTTTTATCTGAAGTCGATTCGCTCATCCCCATTGATGACCTACCCTCACGAGATCCTCAAATATTATTAAAGTACAGCCTGTGATTCTGTCCTATAAGATAGGCATCAGAGCCCCCTAGGCTCTAACCACACCACAGTCGCTACATACTTAGACGATTCACCCTAAACGGTGGCTCCCAACTGAGCGACGGTCCCTAGCCTGTCTAAGTGCACTGGACTACAGAGAGAATTAGGGAAGAGATAGGCCAGAAAGGACTAAAGGAAAACTACACAGGCAAAGACTGTTTACAAAACAGAGTCAACATAAGACAAGGTCAAACCAGGGAGTAAATGTCAAAACCAGAATGTGACCCAAACATGGGGTCCAATATCAGAATGTGTAATTACCAGGAAGTCACTTCTGAAGTCAAAATGGTAGACAAAGTCAGGTTAGGAAGTCTGCAGTCAGAGATCCAGGAGATCCAGGAGAACAACAGCAAGACAAAACACGGTAGTGTGGTAAGCAGAACCAATCACAGGCTACTGTAGCCAGAAGCAATCAGATTGACAACCTGCAGAATATACTATTAGTCTTTGCTATATTACTCTGTAATCACCAGAAAAAATGTTATTCCTCATCTACATACACAGCAGCTTGTTCAGAAAAATGACCTGATGGGACACTTACACTTAAAACCGCTGTATAGTCTTTTTATATTGGCTGTTTGAATAAGTAAGGGACTTCTGAAGAGCCACCTTGTTTATGGTAGTGCTACAAAGGAAGATTGCAGTGATATGCAAACTGCATGCCTGGTGCCCAGGGGTTATCGGCAGCTGGAGTCTTCAAGCACTGCTAAAAGTAGATAAAGTTCTGATCATTTTAACCCCTTAGATGCCACAGTCACTGGCAACCAGATTTGTCAGAAGGAAGGGGCTTCCTTACTGCCCATTGCACCTACAATCTGATAATCATAGTTTAAAGGAAATGTGTCACTAAAATTTTTATCTGCCAGGTAAAACCAGATAGTAACACATCTCCTTTTTTTCCAATCCATTTTTATTTTCTGATTGTAGTTTGTTTTGTTTAATTTCCTGAACATGATTATGGGGGTGGACATCTTGCCTAAGCAGTTCTTAATAGCATTTACAAAGCATTAAAAAAATTGCTTTACGGCAGCCACATGGTCCATAGACATAATGGACAGAAAGGAGGGGACCCTATTGACTTCTATAGGAGAGTTTTCTAGGCATGTTCTGTGACCTTTGCAGAGGTCAGGAAGGAGCTGATCAGCTGTGTTATCACCTATTGTGGATGGTGGATCCTGTCTTATCTATATACAGAGGTGATATCATTACAGGCAGGAGTAGAATGAGTCGACTGCAATAAAGTGATCTGCACTGACCAAGGAGTGGCGCCTATTATCAGACATAGTGGCCAGTGCAAAAACTGCAGGATTTTTAGTTTTAGTTTAAATGTAAAAATGGACATGGAAAATGAAAAATAACATCACAAAAATTATTTACAATTATATTAAACAAAAAATTGATTTAAACAGCAGGTCATTTTCTCTTTAATAGTATAGTGTATCACTGGAAGACTATAATAAATACCATGGAAAACCATGCATTATAGAACCGATAATGAACCTATACGGCTACAAATTTAAAAAAAAATGAAAAGCCAACACCCACAAAAATCAGAAATGAAAATAAAATTTCTTAATTTTTAAATAGTTCACACTAACAAATGTACATCTTTGGTATTGGTGCATTCTGAAAGGAGTTTTCTGGGATTACTGTTTTTTCCCATTCTGTATGTAGCACTTTCTGAATCCCACCAAACCCATGATGCACTTCTCTTTTCTCTGCCACAGCTCCAGCACTGCCCCTGACACCCAGCTAGTTTATAGCTCTTCCCACCCAGCTAATTACATAGACACTGGCCTATCAATGCCCTTGTTGCTGCTTTAACACAGCCATGGACATAACATCACAGGAAATAAGAAAGAGCTGCATGGACATGGCCATGTGCCCACAGCCAGCATGGTATAGCAGGCATAGAAGTGAATATTTTAGTTTTTCTTTTTTGGGGGGCAGCATGCCATTGAGCCACTATGGGGGGCCATTATTATAACTGGGGAACACTATGGGTCTGCTGGAATCACTAAAAGGGGCATATTTTGTACTGGCACAAGCTATAAGGGACATTTTTGTACTGGCACACATTTTAAGGGGGCATTTTTTGTACTGGCACACATTATAAGGGGGTATTTTTGTACTGGTACATGCTATAAGGGACATTTTATGTACAGGCATACTTTATAAGAGGGTATTTTTTGTATTCTCACACATTATATGGGGGTATATTTTATTGGCACACATTATACGGTGCAATTTTTTGTACTGGCACACATTACAAGGTTTTTTTTTGTACTGGTACAGTTATAAGGGGATAGTTTTTGTACAGAAAAACACATTAGGGGGCATTTTTCTCCAGGTACACATTATAATTGTAATTATTACCAGTGAGGTGCATTATGAATGGTTTTATTACTACTTGGGACTATGGAGAACATGATTACTAGTGTGAGCCCTATGAGGACATTATTACTTCTGTGGGGGGCTCCCTGGCACAGTATCTGCTTAGCACAATTATTTTTGGGGTGGACACTATGTTTACAACACTATTAATGTCAGGGGAACTATTTGCTGGGCACTGTGTGCCAATAATTATTGATGGGCACTATCTGTGTGGTACTAGTATTTTCAAGGGGACTATCTTTCTCTGCAGTATAGTATTGGGGAGCATAGTGTGCACAGTATTGGAGGTTGGAAACTAAGGCTACTTTCACATTAGCGTTTTTAAATTCCGGTATTGAGTTCCGTTATAGGGGCTCAATACCGGAAAAAAACGCTTCAGTTTTGTCCCCATTCATTTTCAATGGGGACAAAACTGAACTGAAGACAACGGAATGCTCCTGAAAGCATTCCGTTCCGTCTTCAGACCGGAGAACAAACCGCAGCATGCTGCGGTTTTCTCTCTGGTCCAGGCATCCGCACCAAGACGGATCCGGAATGACCCCCAATGCAAGTCAATGGGGACGGATCCGTTTGGTGTGGACACACCAAAATCCGGATCTGTCCTCCATTGATTTCCAATGGGGGGTCATTCCGGATTCGGCTACATACATACAGACATACATACAAACATACATACCGACATACATACAAACATACATACACACATACATACATACAGACATACACACATACATACTCACATACTCCAGGGACGCCGACAGCATGTCTTCACGCGCCTCCTGCGCGCAGCTATGACGTTTCCCCACTGCGCCCAGCAGAGGGCGCTGTGGGGAATCGTCATCACTGCGCGCAGGAGGCGCGTGAAGACGTTCTGCCGGCGTCCCTGGAGTATGTGAGTATGTATGTATGTCTGTATGTTTGTATGTATGTCTGTATGTTTGTTTGTATGTATGTCTGTGTCTTGTTTCAATGTGTGGGGCCGGAGCGCTGCTCCGGCTCCACACATGTATAGCGTTAGCACGGATCCGTTGGCACCCTTTAGGTGCCGGATCCGTGCTAACACTAGTGTGAAAGAGGCCTAAGCTGTTTGTGTTTTAAACTCTGCAGAGACAAGAGATAGCTGAAAGAAATCATCATGGCGGTCTGGCCCAAATGGAGAAGATGAGGGAAGAAGACATCTGCATTAGAGGAGACATCACTGGATGTAAGAGGTATGTGGGGCTGTATTGCCATGTATTTTGGAGCGATGTATGTAATGTTTTCCAAGTATGCCTTTAACAGGAGGGTTAGAGGGAAGAAGTTAAGTTGAGAATTTGTAATGGGGGTGGGGGGTGTTTCAATTTTGCCTCAGGCAGCAGAAATGCTAGGTGCTGCCCTGGTGGTGACATGACCGTCTTGAAATTTCATAGCTGGAGGCCAGGATACAGATATCAGTGGGGGATCTGAGAAACAGCAGAATAGGAGAGGCAGGGATCAGTAGGATGAGTACTACTGAATTCGTTATTTTATAGCATTCTGAGCTTTTGGTTAAAAGAAATTCAAGGTGCTGAACAAACCCTTTAAAGTTCCAGCTTTAAAATGAATGTCCAGTCGTGGCAATGAAAAGCTATTCTGAATATGAAACATATAAGTGTAATTGGTGGTCAATAAAGCCATGTGCTCCTTTTACTGTGCAGCACTAGAGTGAAGTGGATGGACTGCAATATCTTAAGAGATAGGATAATTTCATACCTCACAACTTTTAAAAAGGTCAAGGAGGGACATTATCAATGCTGCACGTAGTATTCTGCAGCAATTTATTTTACACTAAGCCACGCCTCTAACTCCACCCAGTGCCTCCACCCAACCCATATAGAATCCCACCAAGTCCCCTTTGTGCCCCACACAGCAGTTATGCCCCTATGGTTCTCCCACACACAGTAGATATGCCACTTGAGTGCCGCCATACAATAGTAATGCCCCTGTAGTGACCACATACAGACGTTATGCCCTCTTAGTGCCCCCACACAGCAGAACTCATCCAGCTCTCCCCAGCAGCAATCTGGATGAAGTGACATCATCATGCCTGGTGAGCGGATCATATCTTGGCCTGTACGCTCTGTTATTCAGCCCTGCAGATGCAATGAGGTGCCTGCTGAGGAGAGCATTAGATGGGTGAATGGTGGAGAAGGAGGCTGACGGCTCCCTGCTTCACCATTGCACTCAACCTCCGAAAGACTCGGAGACATTTGAAAGCGGAATATACCGCATTTGTCCTGGAACCGTTGGACAACCACCATTGGAAGGTATGGAATTTATTAAATAACAATAATTAAGACATTTCTGTCTTGTGTTATATTATTCATTCTTAAAGGGGTTGTCCCACTTATAATATTAATAATATTCTACATTTTTTCAAACCAGCTGGATCTTAATATTTTTGTAATTGTATGTAATTAAAAATTTAGTATAGCCTCTGAGTTATTTACTGAACTCTATCTGTATAGCGCCACCTGCTGTCTACCCTTTTTCTAAATTCTCTTTCCAGCTCACTGAGGGGGACATACAGGCTCAGTTCCATCCTTCAGCTGCCACCAGTAGAAAGGGAATATCCCCAAGAAAGTGCACAGTGCACCTGCGAGCTTGAAATAAATCTAGCACAGCAATTTCAGCAATGAATGGTCAGATCTCTGGATCCATGTGAGGTACAGGGCCAATTCTAAGCTTGTTAAAAAGAGACTGTCATGTACTATATGATATCTGAATTTTCATTTTTTACATTACTCCTGGGGTAACTCTTAAATGTATGCTAGCCAGGAACCTGTCCTGCCAACCACTTGTGTATGTCTCTGAAACAATGTAACAGAGCAGGGTATAATTTATTTATTTATTTATTTATTTATTTTACTCATTTATATAGTTATTATTATATTATTATTATATTGTTACTCATTATACTGACATAGTCCACAGTGCTTTACATACATTATCATGACTCGGTGTCAACAATGGAGGTTATGCAACAGTCATGCTGCTTACAGGAACTTAATAACACTGTGAAGCAAGCCAATATACTGTATATTTTGCGATTATGTTGCTTGTCTTGGTGCATACATTATTATTATTGTTATACTTTATTTGTAGAGTGCTGTGTAGACATGTCACACTGCACAGAGGTTCTATTCATTCACTTCGTACAGCAGATATACCTATTGATTTTGTATGTGTGGGCACAAACAAAAATATTGACTTACTACTAATAACAATAATCTTTATTTATATAGCACCAACATATTCCGCAGCGCTATATAATCATATACTCACCTCTCAAATTCTGAACTTGGCTGTGCTGCTGATCACCAAGCCCTCCACCATTTACAAAACCCCCCACAGATTTGTCCCCATGGATCTGCTGGTATTCCACAGCAGAAACATCTGCACCAAATAATACAGATTTTGCGGTGAATCTTACCACGGATATGCCGCAGATTTCATCTTCTGTATTGCAATGGGTGAAATCAGTTGCAAATATCTGTAATCTAAACTGGGATGCAGCAGATTTATAACCTGCACCATATATCAAGTTCTGTGCCGATTCCGGTGTACACGATCTATGCAGCGCGTGGATGAGCTTTGTGAAAATTGTATTCATAGTCCAGGCAGAAAGGGTGGTGGAGACAGCATTGCTATTAGACTGTTACACATTGATTGACAGTTACCAGCTTACTTTGATGACCATGTGGTTTTGCAGCAACAGCAAACCAATAAACAAGCAACCCAATCAATTTTTAAAGTATTAAGTGAACTTTTAATTTCCTATTCTAAATGTGTTAAAATAGTTTTTTGTAATATTCTTTAATTATTATTTCTTTTTTTTACTTTACCTGAAGTTCAGGAGTCTATCGTGCTTTAGAATTCGTATTCCCAGACATCGCTGTGCACGAGAAGATGGATACTACTGTGGCCACACTGAGCGCTGTACAGGCTGGAGCATTGCTGCTCCTACCTGTACCAACGCTGCTCCGCTAAAGCCTGGTGTATATTGGCTATGTCAGTTTTAGTAGAGCGGGCACAAGCAGGAGAGCAATGTCTAATGTGAGCTCCTGTCCTGTGCTCACTTCACTCACCTCTGATGATCGCCTGCATGCCCACACTCCAAAAATATACAAATAGACAAACTGGCTTCCTATGAAATTGACCCTAGTGTGTGTTGTGTGCTGGGATTGAACGTCTATACGGAAGCCACTGACTTCCCAGGGAGTCACCCCGGCCACACAACCACCCCTGCGCTTTCAGTCCCTGTGAGAAAAGTGCATTAGACTACCGTACTGTCATACTAGTGGTAGCCTTTTCCGGCAGGCTGTTCCGTCGGGGCAACAGCCTGCCAGATCCGTGTTACCACAAGTGTACCATGCTGGCGGAAGTCCGCTCCAGGCCCATTCACTATAATGGGGGCGGGCTGGAGGTCTGGCCGCAGCACGGCAAACAAACATCCTCTCGGCATATTTGCGGTCCTGCGGCCGGACCTCCGGCCCCCATTATAGTGAAAGGGGCCAGAGCAGACTTCCACCAACACAGTGGACTTGCGGTAGCATGGATCCGGCAGGCTGTTTCTCCGCCGGAACAGCCTGCCGGAGAAGGCTGCCGCTAGTGTGAAAGTAGCCTTACAAATGGTTGTAGGTGACATGACTTCAGCAACAAGTCACTATGGATAATACGTAATTCAATTGTAAAGATAAGTATAGTATCCATTTTTTTAATTTTTTTTTCACTATTTCCAGCTCACAGGAAGGTTTTATTAGGAGTCAGAAAACCCTTTGAAGCCAGAGATAATAACTCTCTTCTTACATAAATATAACTCTCTTCTTTCATAAATATATATACACATTTAAATCTCTGCTCATCCTGTGCTTTGAAGTCCAGGAGGTGGTCCAATCAGTGATTACAGCCTTTCCTCTATGAGAAGGAAGTCCTATCAGTCATTGACAGCTCTCTTTGTATGCAAAGCCATAGAGGGAAGACTGTCAATCAGGGATAGTACCTCCTCCTGGACTTCCCTCTATGTGTATACAGAGGTAGCTGTCAATCACTGATAGGAACGCCTCCTGGACTTCAGCCAGCCTTCTCTCTATGACTGTGTATACAGAGAGAGCTGTCAATCACTGATAGGACCGCCTCCTGGACTTCAGACAGCCTTCCCTCTATGACTGTGTATACAGAGATAAATGTCAGTCACTGATAGGACCATCTCCTGGACTTCAGACAGCCTTCCCTCTATGACTGTGTATACAGAGATAAATGTCAGTCACTGATAGGACCATCTCCTGGACTTCAGACAGCCTTCCCTCTATGACTGTATATACAGAGATAGCTGTCAATCACTGATAGGACCTCCTCCTGGACTTCAGACAGCCTTCCCTCTATGACTGTGTATACAGAGATAAATGTCAGTCACTGATAGGACCATCTCCTGGACTTCAGACAGCCTTCCCTCTATGACTGTGTATACAGAGAGAGCTGTCAATCACTCATAGGACTGCCTCCTGGACTTTAGACAGCCTTCTCTCTATGACTGTTTATACAGAGATAGCTGTCAATCACTGATAGGACCGTCTCCTGGACTTCAGACAGCCTTCTCTCTATGACTGTTTATACAGAGATAGCTGTCAATCACTGATAGGACCGTCTCCTGGACTTCAGACAGCCTTCCCTCTATGACTGTGTATACAGAGATAGCAGACAATCACTGATAGGACTGCCTCCTGGACTTCAGACAGCCTTCCCTCTATAACTATGTATACAGAGAGAGCTGTCAATCACTCATAGGACTGCCTCCTGGACTTTAGACAGCCTTCTCTCTATGACTGTTTATACAGAGATAGCAGTCAATCACTGATAGGACCGTCTCCTGGACTTCAGACAGCCTTCTCTCTATGACTGTGTGTACAGAGATAGCAGTCAATCACTGATAGGACCGCCTCCTGGACTTCAGACAGCCTTCCCTCTATGACTGTGTGTACAGAGATAGCAGTCAATCACTGATAAGACCTCCTCCTGGACTTTAGACAGCCTTCCCTCTATGACTGTGTATACAGAGATAGCTGTCAATCACTGATAGGACCTCCTCCTGGACTTCAGACAGCCTTCCCTCTATGACTGTGTATACAGAGAGAGCTGTCAATCACTGATAGGACCGCCTCCTGGACTTCAAATTCCAGAATGAGCAGGAATATAAATGTATAAATTACACATTTTACTGAATCTGTTCCCATAGAACTATA